>JAGDYQ010000057.1:5706258-5716258 GCA_021962125.1 Bulinus truncatus | reverse complement strand
GAGGTCACGGTGTCAAGACTCTAGTTAATTCGACAGTATAAATATCATCATGTTTATTGTAAATAGGATTGTGTAAGAAAGGAATAGAGAGGGACGTAGAATGTTCGAGTAGGATGCAAGCAAATTATATAAAGAGGGTGTTTGGAAGATACGGGGGTCAGTTTAGCAGTTCAGTTGAGTGTTCAGTTAAAGAGTTCAGTTAGATCATCATCAGTCAATTAGTGAATCAGTATATTCAGTGTATCAGAGTATATTAGTTTAGTTAATCAGTTGAGTTTATTGGAAAGTCAATAAGTATTTATTCATTGAGTTGAGGAGATTATCAGTCATTGTGATAATTCAATTAATATTGGACTTATTCTACTATTTATATTTTATCGTATTGTTAATAAACTATATTAACCATCGAATATGAATTAGAGTTTCTCATTATAAACCAGTTCATACTAGTAAATACTCATCTGAGAAGAGACTGTACATTACGTACGGCATCATTTATTCTACGTCTATGATACAGCGCTACGTTACATACTACGGAGGCATTCTCATGGAGAACATTTCAACTGCAGTTGAATAATAATATCATTCGTTTATTCGTCGCTGGACATTGACTGAACACATCGCTTAATTGACGGTGAATTGACCTCAATAGAATCTATACACTTTACGTGTTCAGTCGAGCGGAAAAAAAATTTTGGTAAACAATCCATACGTGGTCAGGTCAGAAATTTCATGAACTTTCAAGTTTATTTATAACTGCGCTGGACTAGAATATTTACAATACAGGAACAGTAGTAAACTATTTATTGGAGTATATTCCAGAAGAAATAGAAGGTCAAGTAAACAAGGGACATAATTAGTATTAATTTGAGATAATTTATTTTGATTGAAAATCTTTATATATATATATATAGTCGATTCCGCTTAATTGGGACACATCGGGACCAAGGCTTTTTGTCCCAATTAAGCGGCTGTCCCAATTAAACATACATATTTACTATTGGCTTCTTGGTTTGGTTCCTTTGAGATTTGTCCCAAATAAGCAGCTGTCCCAATTAAGCGGTTGTCCCGATTAAGCGGAATCCACTGTATAAGGATTTCAAAAGATAGACAAGAGACTACATAAAATTATATATATAAAAGCGATTTTAGGCTCTGCGTTAAATCGAATGTAGAGAATTAATACAGCAGAATTCCAGTTTAAAATACAATCATGAAAAAATCGGATCTGCCCAAAACCAAAAAATAACATAGCCTAAGGGGATGTAACTTTGTGCAAAGGTTTTGCAGGGTACAGCTAGTAGTCCGAATATTTTATTGGTTTTTCTTTCGCTTACCGGTGAACTGTATGATGGCAATTTTTGTCAAATATAAAACAAACAAATTATATTGTCATGGTACCTTTAATTGTTTATACTGTATTGTAACGTCCTTAATCCCGTGACATATGTGTCCTTCGATATAAAGCGAAAATGACATACGGATGTGGGCGCTTAGGTGTGTTTGTTATTTCTACATTAACATCTGCACCATTGTATCAGTCGTACCACCAAAACTTGGTATGGTGGCCTCTTTGAAGTTGAAGAGGGTAAAGGGGAAATGCATGAGGACAGTAGGGGACGAGTGGTCGTGCGGTGTACAGCGCTCGACTGTCGACCGGAGGGTTTCGTGTTCGAATCTCAGTGAGAACCTTGGGATTTTTTTCAGGTCCTAAAAAAGTCCCCAAGTCCACCCAGCTTTAAATGGGTACCTGACTTTAAGTTGGGGGAGTAAAGGCTTACACATAACCCCTTTCATATGCCGAGGTTATAGAAACAGATGAATTCTACCCTTCATCTGTCCCGATGGCCCGTTAGGGTTAAGGGAACTTTACTTTATGAGGACAGCACAGGGGATAAAGATTACTTTAACAGTTGAACGATTATATGACGAGTTAATCATTTTTTTTAAATTCTGGATTATCTCTCTCTGTCCTAAGTACGTTTACCAAAAAAAAAGTTTAAAAAACAGATCAAAATTTGATTCGTTTTATTTGAAATACTGAACTGTCCTACTTTTAGGCTCTTGATAAGTACCCAGATTTAGTCTTCGTAAACGATGGGGATTTCGCACAGGTATGACCAGTCGTACGTCATCAGGGGGATGCAATCGCTCATGAAGTACTTCCCATCTCTCCAGATGCACAGGTTGTTTGCCCCGCGGCCGGCGTCCGGCTGTCCGAGTGTCCAATTGAAATATGTCACCGGCCTGTTGCTGTAAGGGAACACCCAATTTTTCTCCTCCGCCTCGTCGGACCCTCCCAGGAGAATCTCGTAGAACCTCGGGTTCTTGGCCATCAGGAAGTTCCGGACAAAATCAAACTCTACGGCGTCGTCAATCTCGGCCAGGTATCCGCCGTACATGTGGCACCGGAAGTGGGCGTCGTTGGCCGTGAAGAAATAGGTGTTGGTGTTGAGGTAGTAGCGGCGGCCCCGGAAGGGCTCCGACACCTCGAACTGCGTGCGCAGCGAAGCCGTGACGTTCATCCTGTTCTTCTGGTAGGTGGTGAAGTCGACCCACTTGTTGATCAGCTCGTATATCAACTTGTTGAGGTTGCCGATTTCATCCACGACCCCGTTGATGGTCGGGTCCTGGGCCCCCAGGTCGGCGAAAGAGTCCAGCTGCACGATCTGCCCCGAGGTCTTGGCGACGGTGGCCCTGCACCTGTAGCGCCCGGCCACGCCTTTCTCCGGATAAAACCACGTGACGGCGATGTTCGATTCGCCGTTGTTGTTAATCTGTCCGCTGGTCAGAGATGCGGTCTGGATGATGTCGCCGGTCAGCTGATTGGTGTCCGCGGTGATGGACCCAATGGTGTTGTAGAATGGCAAGACGGACAGCTCCAGAGACAGCAGCGACTTGACATCCGTGACAAGGTCTTTGGTGAATACACATTTCAGATCCACTTGCTTGGTCAGACCGATTTCAAATTTACTCGGGGTAATGTCAAGTCTGTGGGCTGTTTGGAAAATAGAATGACGTAAATAGACATTTAATAAATGTGATATCGTATTGTTAGCATCAGTTAAAATGTAAAGTCAACAGTTAACTTATTTTTAAATAAACTTAGCAAGGGATGTAAACCATCCTTTAGTACCAACCAATCTCTATTATTCTCTCTCTCTCTCTTTCTCTCTCTTATTCTTTCTCTATCTCCTTTTCTCTCTGTCTCTTTCAGTCTCTCTCTGTCTGTTTCTCTCTCTCTCTCTCTCTCTCTCTCTCTCTCTCTCTGTCTGTTTCTCTCTCTCTTTCTCTCTCTCTGTTTCTCTCTCTCTCTCTGTCTGTTTCTCTCTCTCTCTCTCTCTCTCTCTCTCTCTCTCTCTCTCTCTCTCTCTCTCTCTCTTCCGCTTTCTTATTCTCTAATTTCCGCGGACCGGGGGGTTAGGGAAAATTGCTATAGTATATTGGTAACATTTGGATATGAGATAAAGCTAGTAATAAAAACAGAAGTGTAGAACATAAATTAAAAAAACCAACTATAGCTTTGTACATAATAGATATTAATAGATAGATAAACCAAAGTTATACAGACAGACATATAGACAGATAGATGAACAGACATATAGATAGATAGACTGACAGACAGACATATAGATAGATAGATAGATAGATAGATAGATAGATAGATAGACAGACATTTAGATATATAGATAAACAGACAGACGTATAGATAAATAGATAAACAGACAGACATATTGATTGATCGATAAACAGACAGACATATCGATAAACAGATAGATAGACAGACAGACAGATTGATAAACATATAAATAGATACTAAAAAGATGGATAGATAAATAGATAGATAGATAAACAGATAGATAGATAAATAGATACAATTATGTCTCACGAAGTCTATTTAAGCGTGCAATATATATATATATATATATATATATATATATATATATATAAATATAATTATCCTCTGTTCATGCCTTGTACTATAGTACATTAAGTTCATTTACCGTACCTGCCAGGCACAGCTGGAGTACTACAATTGATGCTACCCAGTACGAAAGAACTCGTCTACGGCCCATGTCTTCAAGTTTGGATCACCAATGGTACAGCCCTGACGACAGTATCCAACAGTTTTGACTTCAACTTGTATTCATTTTTTTTTTTAAACTTTAAATAACTTACAGTAAACAGTGTTTAAATTGATTTTAATTTAACTTTCCAATGACCTGATGTCTTGACTCATTAACTTTATTGACTTTTGTGTAGAGGCTTCGCTTACCTTGCTGTTGACCAACCTATATATGAGAGGGTCTCAAAATACGAGTATACTAGTCTCCAACTATGAAAGTTTTATTGGGATAATGAATGCATTAGTTCCAACTATGAAAGTTTTATTGGGATAATGAATGCATTAGTTCCAACTATGAAAGTTTTATTGGGATAATGAATGCATTATTTCCAACTATGAAAGTTTTATTGGGATAATGAATGCATTAGTTCCAACTATGAAAGTTTTATTGGGATAATGAATGCATTAGTTCCAACTATGAAAGTTTTATTGGGATAATGAATGCATTATTTCCAACTATGAAAGTTTTATTGGGATAATGAATGCATTAGCTCCAACTATGAAAGTTTTATTGGGATAATGAATGCATTATTTCCAACTATGAAAGTTTTATTGGGATAATGAATGCATTAGTTCCAACTATGAAAGTTTTATTGGGATAATGAATGCATTAGTTCGAACTATGAAAGTTTTATTGGGATAATGAATGCATTAGTTCCAACTATGAAAGTTTTATTGGGATAATGAATGCATTAGTTCCAATCAAGCAAATATTTGCGCTCGAAATATGAATGAAGAGATCCACGTTTAAAAACGTATTAAAACTCAATCATGGGTATATTAGATTGCTATTACAACTGCATTAGTTCCAAGTTATGAACGCAATGCTCGATTTAAGAAAACAAGCAATTAAGCCTGTTCCATTCTGGACACAGGACGTGTTAGCGCATTTTCGTGTTATGTATCAGTACGTTTGTTAGCTTTCAGTAAATATTTGTAAATTTTGGAAATGTTTATAAATTCAATTTCGTAATGCATATATCTGTAAAAAAAATTATAAAGACGTTTCTTTATATTTGAAAAAAAAATATTGTCTCTTAAATCTAACTACAAGTGGTTTGTGGTTACTGAAATAGGACTCATAATTGAAAACATTCGAAATTATAGTCATTTAATCGTCCGAAAACTCCGTCAATCGTTGCATAGCTCTGATACTTTCAATTAAACTCAGAACACAAGCTTACTATTTCATTTGATGAGTTTCTTAATAAAACTTGGTGAAACTACGTGCTGCAGTATTTCGCACCAAATGAACGGGTTATTGAACGTACAAGGTGTATATATAATATATAAGCCCCTTAGGAGCCCTGAAGCCCGGCCCTCAGAGGTCCTATCGCGAAATGAACTTTTGATGTACACATGGCAGGCCAAGACCTACAAAATGATATATACATCATGGGTCTAGGACTTATGGTTGTTGAGATCTAGGGTGATGACGGACAGACAGACAGACAAAACGGGGACAATAGAGCATTTTTTTTTCGAAAATGCTCTAAAAAACCAGTGTCGGGGGATGAAAAAAAATTCTTCAGAGCCGGGGATAAATGTCCATGATTTCATACCGGGCTGGGATATATTAGCTAAAGCAGAGCCGGGGATGACATGTCTCAGTGATTGAGATATAACCGGCATCCCCGGCGGTAAATCGAGCCCTGTATGGGCGTAGCTGTTTTAGTTCCCTAACATGGCTATAAATGTAGCGCTAACGAAGCTGTTCATTAGCATGTCAATTTGAACAGAGTTAATTTTCGGGAATCTTCAGGTCGCGCACAACCGCTTTCTCTTCTCTGCCACTCAGGAATGGTGATATGGATCTAGTAGCCACTAGTAGCCACTAGTAGTAGTAGTACTAGTTGACTGTATCCAAATCCTACAAATGTGCATCTCTGCGTCTGCTTACCGCCTGACAGACATTAGAGATGACGTCACGTTACGGACCAGCGGAGTTCAGAAGTATCAAGCAGGCAAAAACTGTTCTCATCTGTATGTAAGTGCCCCCTCCCCCCTTTCTGGTACTTTTGAATAAGGTCCCCAAAAGTATCTGCATAGCTCCCAACCCCAAAGAAAGGCATTGAAGGCTGGATTAAGGTTCATAATGTATGCTATAATGCAGTGATGCTAAAACCTTTTTTTTTCTGTGGGCCATTATCGTCTGCCAAAAACATTTGGAGGGCCAAAAATATAATTTTTATTTATGTATGTATATAATGAGATGTTATTTTTTTTAAACTTGGGGGGGGGGGCAAAAAATTATCATAAAGGGCCAAATTTGGCCCGCGGGCCAGTATTTTAGCATCGCTGCTATAATGGTTTAAAACATTTCAGTGAAGAGAAACATAAAACTGCGACCGGAACACGCAAGAGTACATTGTTTCGTCTGACCCACTTTCATCGTCACGAGTGATACATGAAAACTTAAATCCAAAACAATCTGAACAAAAAACAATTCCAAAATATTTCATCCGTATTGAAGTTACTAATTTAAGCTAAATGAAAAAAAAACCAATCACCATTAAGCTAAAGGTGATGTCCAGCTATTCTGGACAGTTGGCTTGGAAATCAAATTATAAATAAATAACTGGCATTGAAAGTTTCCTATCATAGGTACATGACATACTTTATAAATGTCAACAGCGTTGATATATGGGCAGAACCGGATTTACAGTTAGGCCGACTAGGCCGAGGCCAAGGTGTCCCTAAAATTGTAAATCCGGCTCTGTATATAGTAGGTATATAGTAGGAATATAGTAGGTATATAGTAGGTATATAGTAGGTATATAGTAGGTATATAGTAGGAATATAGTAGGTATATAGTAGGTATATAGTAGGTATATAGTAGGTATATAGTAGGAATATAGTAGGTATATAGTAGGTATATGGTAGGTATATAGTAGATATATAGTAGGTTTATAGTAGGTATAAAGTAGGAATATAGTAGGAATATAGTAAGTATATAGTAGGTATACATTAAGTATATAATACTTGGTATTATGTCCCAGCATATCTTTAAGGTATTTCTAAATTAAATGTTTTGCATTTGCCACATAGAGGATAACATTAATAGCGTATGCAGTGGCGTCACTTGCGGGGTTCGGGGGGTGCGGGGCGCACAGGGTGACACCATTTTAGGGGGTGACACCAAAATAAACAGTTCTAAATTTCACAGCAGAAAAAAAATGGGTAAAGTCGGTTTTATAACCGATCATAGTTAAAAACAAGAGCAGTAGCACAGGGTGCCACCACACAGAGCAGTAGCACAAGGTGCCACCATACAGAGCAGTAGCACAGGGTGCCACCATACAGAGCAGTAGCACATGTAGCCACCATGCAGAGCAGTAGCACAGGGTGCCACCATACAGAGCAGTAGCACAGGGTGCCACCATGAAGAGCAGAAGGACAGGTAGCCACCATGCAGAGAAGTAGCACAGGTAGCCACCATGCAGAGCAGTAGCACAGGTAGCTACCATGCAGAGCAGTAGCACAGGGTGCCACCATGCAGAGCAGTAGCACAGGGTGCCACCATGCAGAGCAGTAGCACAGGGTGCCACCATACAGAGCAGTAGCACAGGGTGCCACCATGGAGCAGAGCAAGTAATGGGTCAATGGGTTATGGGTCAATGGGTCAAATGGGTCGCAAAATTTGATGGGTCAATGTTCCCTGACCAACGACCCATCCTTAGTCTCCGCCCGACCCTAAAAAAAAACCGTCGTCGCGCGATTTTTGTTCATTTCGCAAACTCAGTTTAATGAAAGTAATATACAAATTTATGTCAGTAATTCTGCCGTTTTTTTTATCGCTTAAGTATTTTAAAGTAAATTCTCTCAGGTCTAGTGCAGGAAAATTCAAAATATGTACCATTGCTCTTGGTTGAGCAATGTCGTGAGATAGAGGGGGGGTGTCAACCTGAATTCCTCACCGGGTGACATCAGCCATAATGATCTGATCGTATGTTATATAATATAAATATAATCATTAATATAACATTAGGGTTCGAAGCCCTACTACGGAAAGTGCTGAATTATGAGTTGAATTCTGTAAGCACTGCAATAAATTCAAAATGGTTACGATCAATGTATATATATATTTCGCTTCAAGATATGAGACTCAAGTTTGAATCCTTTTGTTTTTAATTAACAGAATTGAAAGTTTTTGTTTAAATAAAGATTCGATTAGTTGGCAGTCAAAAATTGAAGGCTGTAATAATCGATGATTCTAATTAATTAGGTTAGCCGGCACAAAGTTCAGCAGCTCTCTCTCTCTTTCTCTCTCTCTCTTTCTCTCTCTCTCTCTCTCTCTCTTTCTCTCTCTCTCTCTCTCTCTTTCTCTCTCTGACTCTCTCTCTCTCTCTTTTTCTCTCTCTCTCTCTCTCTCTCTCTCTCTATATATATATATATATATATATATATATATATATATATATATATATATATATACTTCTAATGTTACCCGTACGATAATGTTATGTCCTAGATCAATTGTGTCAACACATTTCGAGCCCTTTATATAGACACCTTTCTACATCTCTAGTTTAGCCGAGTCATCCATCTTAAGCATGGCCGTTTTTAAGAATGGGGGTGGGCGGAGGGGGTGGGGATATGGGGGGGTGGGGTGGGGGAGGGGGTGGCAGCGGGTGCTTTTGTATGCCCTCCTCTAAAGCCACGGTTCTTAAACGGTGGTACGCGTTTTCAAGGGGGGTTATGCCGGGGGGGGGGGTACTATGCGACTCATAATTTTTTTTTGTTGCACAGAGCAACCAAGAGTTTGTAGTGAGTCGCCAGTTTCGCTGCGTGGCTCATCATCAAACCGCTCTGAAGTACGGATCTCATTCTACGTAAACATTTGATTTCATCTTACTTCATTGTTTGTTACTGTCAGGGCAGATGCTCTTTAGTTTTTTGTCTGGGTCCTATGTCGGGACAAATTTAGTGGCCTCAGGCAAAGGTACTTTATGACGCCTCAGGCAAAGGTACTTTATGACGCCTCAGGCAAAGGTACTTTATGACGCCTCAGGCAAAGGTACTTTATGACGCCTCAGGCAAAGGTACTTTATGACGCCTCAGGCAAAGGTACTGTATGACGCCTCAGGCAAAGATACTTTATGACGCCTCAGGCAAAGGTACTTTAAGGCCCCTAAGGCAAAGGTACTTTAAGGCGTCCCCAGACAAGGGTACATATGTTGGGAAACTAAGTCACCAATGAAGTTGGCCGCTAATTGTAACAATTGTGCCGATAATATTGTGACAGCTGTGTAATAATCCTCTGACCAGCCCCTGGACTATGTACTTTATAAATCTGGTCTGAGTACAAAATGTCTGAATGCATCTCTTCTAATAAGTAAGCACCTAGTGTTGATTTATTTCGTTCAAACTTCTTGGTGATTGTACCGGCCTGCTTTTTATTGGTATTACACGTGTCTTATATCATTATATGTGTCATTTATCATTACATGTGTCTTATATCATTTCATGTGTCTTATATCATTACATGTGTCTTGTATCATTACATGTGTCATGTGCAGGCACGCCGAGAGGGGGGGCAGGCGGGGTCATCGCCAGGGGGCCCGCTTCTGTAAGGGGGGCCCGGCCGCCCCGACCATGTCAATTTTTTCACGATTCATTGTTTATTAAGGGGCCCGCAATGATGTCCTGCCCTGGGGCCCGTGTTGGCTCTCGGCGCCCCTGGTCATGTGTCATTTATCATTACATGTGTCTTATATCATTAAATGTGTCTTGTATAATTACATATGTCTTGTATCATTACATGTGTCTTATATCATTACATGCGCCTGTCTTGTATCATTACATGCGTCTTGTATCATTATATGTGTCTTATATCACTGCATGTGTTTTGTATCATTACATGCGTCTTGTATC
>JAGDYQ010000057.1:5685953-5705758 GCA_021962125.1 Bulinus truncatus | reverse complement strand
GTCGACCTGAGGCACCTGGTTCGTTCTCCGGTGATGACCAAGGAAATTGTTTCAGGTCTTGCCTCAAGTTCTCGATATATCTCACGTGGTGCCGCCATGACCATTACATTATGGGTTATGATGGGGATGAAAAAAGTGCACCATGAAAACCGTCCCATTAGTGGTTTATAGGATCTAAGAGATTTCATCTCATCCTTACAGGGACTTCACACACACGATGTGCCTGCAGCTAACAAACTGCGCCACGCAAATCTACTTACAACAGTATATGGTACAGTGAGTTCTTTGCATAACATTGTGCTCAGTCGTATGTAAAACGTTTATTTAACATCCACAGAAATCAATCCTCGAGTCCTCATCACATCTCTGTACCCTCTGAGAAAATAAATTCTTCTTCTGTCGTTGTCTTTAAATGAACACATGTGCCTTAAAGTTTTTGATACACAATATTAACAGAATGATTGTAGTCTGACTGTGTTTGTTATGTACTGGTTCAAAGCTAATTTTGGTTTTATTATCTGGTTTGCGGTTTGGCTGGCGTATGAACTATATTGACAAATGTTAAATTTGTTACTACATCAATGAAAATGTTACTCGTAAACGAAACCTACTACAAGAAATAAAATTCAGCACCAGAGCCGTAGCTAGATATTGTGCCCCCCCCCCACCCAACCCTGTGCGAGTTACATTTTTTTTTGCCCTCCTTTTCATCTGAAAAAGTGCAAAAAAAACCAGTTAACGGCGCCCTTTCCTAGATTCGGCGCCCTGTGGTGGTAAGACAACCCGTAGTTAACTTCCTTACGCCACTGTTAAATACAACAAGCATTTGTCATTGATTAAAAAAAAACAACTTGTGAGTTATAATTCCAATCACATATTTTTTTAATTCTTTAATTTTTGAATTGTCTGATATGACTCGTAATAAAATATAATGTGTTTGTTTACTCCACCTGAGATAAGGTATGCACTGGTAGCGACAGAAAAGAAACAACTTTTAAACAAGAAGAAAGACCCCTCGCCAACTCCCCTCCCCCCCCCCGGGGCCACACCACAACTGTTTAATTAGCGACAGCATTTGCTGGTAAACTGTTTATTATCATTTAGCTTGACGACAATTCATGAAATTTATCTTTCTCTTTTCTAAAGTTGTAGAATAACTGGCTGAACGTTTCTCTGTAGCTGCTGCTCATGTTGTAGTAAATGAAGATGTTGCTGCTGGCGTTGACTATGCCGAGAAGAAAGCCGAATGACCACATCGAGTGGAAGAGGTTCACCTGTCTCCCGGACACGCTGAAGTCGGCCACGATGGCCGAGACCAGTGAAAGGATGACCGCAGGCGCGTAGCACGCGACCATCACCGTTGCTATGGTGACGACCATCTTCACCGTCTTCCTGTCCCTGGAGGTGAAGCTGCTCCTCTGACTGTCGCTCCTGAGGTTGTTCTGCCTCCACCGGGAGTGCTGCTTCAGCTGCAGAACGAGGGCGCCGGTGAACAGGGTGACCGTCGCAAGGGCGATGACCAACAGGGCCGCGTGGATGGTGAAGGCCATTCCCTGGACCCGAGGGCGCACGCCCCTGAAAGCCAGTGCCAAGAGCGTTTTGTTTTTGGCGGGGACGAATTTCCAGTCGAAGTAAACCGAGGCGTACTCCGGGACGAGCCCCAAGGCGTTGATGACGTCGATGGCTATCAGTATGGCCACGGTCCTGCCCGGGGTGATGATCTTCTTGACGGTGAGCGGCGCGGCGATGCACAGGCAGCGCTCCACCGTGACGTAGGCGGTGATGAACAGGGTGATGCGGTTGGCGCAGGCCGTCGGCCACCCGCCGGTCAGGTACATGACGTCGACGAAGACAAAAGGGGCGTCCACGTTGTCGATGAAGGGGTTCGAGCAGACGTTCATCCACTGGACCGTGACGATCCGGAACAGGTCCGACACGGCCATGGCCAGGAAGCTGATGTTTATGGAAGTGGTCAGCCCCTGCTTGATGAAGACGCAGATGTTGACCCCGTTGGACACCATGCCGAACAGTCCGACGAGAGTGCAAAATACGATTCGATTGACGAATACGAAGATCACGCGCTCAAAGTCTTTGAGAAGTTCTGCACCACTAGCCGCTGTCGTAATTGTCTGTGTAGAACTTGAACTATTTTGAAGATATTCCATTTTTATTTTTTTAAAACAGTACTTCTATTTGATCAGTCTGCAAGAAATGAATCGTTAGGCAGAGATCGTCTGCTCATACGTCAGTCTCACACAAAACAGTTCAAATATTTGTTTTATGAACTTTATCATTTAGTTGTATAATTTTATAGGGCCTACATATTGTATTCATTGAGTATAGATGTGAGATTTATATGTGAGCTCACTTCTGCTTAATTTATACACATTCGGCATATATAAATGTATATAAATATTGCTACAATTACACACGCAAATGAAAGTTTACGCAAGAATCGCATTTTTTTTTTCAATTAAACAAATAAATAACAAATTAATCACCTAATGTTACAACCTGCCAGTGATTTGTCACGTGATCAAACGATATCCCATCATTCATCATCAGGTGAAGTTTTCAAAAAAATCTTTATATTAAACCTTTTCAACGTTCCATTTCATACATTTTCTTAAAATGTAGAAAAAAAAACTTTAAAAAAATAACCCAGCCTGAAGTTATTATTATTTTTTTAATTATAAAGCATTAGTCTAATCATCTTTCAATATATAAAAAGGCTTGATAAAACCGATAATTATAGTCAGTTTTGTACAGAGCACCTTTTTTGTCAAATCATACCTCTAAATGTGCGTTTTCAAAAACAAAGTTAATGACAGCTAACGGATCATAAAGAGAAGCTATCCATCAATCAATTAGAACTGAAGTTCTCGTTTTCGATAAAACAAAATTATATATGCGAGTGAATTGACAACAGTTGTTAATTTAGTGGGTGTTTTTTTTTTCGGTCGTGGGGAGGGGGAAGGGGGAGGGGGGGCTAAATGGGAGAAATGAGGGGGAGGGGGTGGCGGGATCTACAATAGTGTATTTAATTTTAAAGAACACATAGATAATAATACTAATATCGACACGGTTAACAACTCACGAAAATGTGAAATTAACAAAAAGTTAACTTTAGTTAACCCTCTTTTATTGAACAGTATTTATTTTTTTTACTATTCCAAATTAATTACTAGTACTTTGAATGGTAATAGTTTTGTGGTTTTAGTTTTAAATCCTACGTGGAGAAGAAAAATCGGCCTAAATTTGTTAACATGACGGCTCCAGTTTGGTTAACAGAATTTCTTACAAATAGATTCATAGTATCGTCATGTCAATCCACTGTGGTTAGATATTTGAAATGAAACACAATTCACGAAAAGTATTACTTTTATAACGTTATTATATATAGATATAGATATATAATTATTTTAATAAACCTATCAAGAAGATAAATAATTGTGTGTGAATATAAAAAAAAGTACCTATCTGCGCTTGAAAAACCTGGCCATTCAGTCTTTTACTTACATATACATCTCCTTCAAAGTGGACAAACTCTCATACAGACACACGCTCACACCTAGAAACAAACACATTCACACGCTCACTAGCAAACACACACACACACAAAGTTGAACACCAGCGCATACAGAGAGGCGGATTGAATGCGCTCGGCATCTAAGGGTTTTAACACTGGCCCGGACTGACCAGTCCAGCAGGGTGCGTATACGCGCTGATCGGTCATATGTTTTTTTTCCTGCCACCACGGTCAGGGTGGGGAGGGAGGGGGGTTATAGTACAACTAACCCAACTGCTAGAAATTTGGATATAAATCAGGGGACGCTACGTCTGCTGAAGTCTTAATCCAATCACAAGCAGGCCGTATCCAATGTGCTTCGGTTTCGAGGATGTCCTTATTTAAATGGTGTATTGCAATTTGAGTTCGAGATTAAGAAATGGATATTTAAAACATTTCATTTATCAGACGTAGATAAAATGTGATAGTATTTTCTTTAACAAATATTCATTAATTATGTTGTTTCAGTTCAGATAATATTTACAAGAAAGATACAGAACAAGCTATTCCTATAACCCGCCTGTTTTATAGCTGGTAATGTAGAAGTGCTGTCAGCAGCTAACGGGCTAAAAGCCAACGGTGCGGGCTATTCATATGTCATGTTAATAAGAGACGTCTATCCTATGCTAGCGGCCACATCGTTTCACACTTACTCGCGTCTAAATGTCGATTACAATGAAATTCAAGCTACGTAGCAGGTGGGAAAAATGACTTTTTCATTTGGCTCGCGGTCACGGCTTAAAACATGTTCATCTAATATGGCCGCCATGTTGCGGTATGAGATATGTTTCTGGTGGCCAGGAGACTTTCTCTCATTCAGAGCCAAAGTTTATTTTTTTTTATTGTTAGATTTAGCAGCGAATGTGTGTGACATACTAGATTGTGAAATAATATACATTTTTGATGCTAGAAGTATTTCAACCAACTATTTATTGAACAGATTATACTATATCTGTGTTAAACATCCAAGATACAAGGCCCACTGTATCATTACGAATTGATCACATATTTTGGGTTTTTTTAATATTTACAAATGCTGTAGATGTGGAGTTAAAAATATCCCCATTTCATTTCGTACAGTTTTTCTTTTTTTTTAAGAAATTTATCTCAGAGACGAAATTTATGCAAATTATTTGTCGTATAAAAAAACTGAGTGTTAGTTAATTCAGTAATTAGTCATAACTTGTAAATTTCAGTTTTTGTAAAGTGCAGCTGATGTAGCTAAGGTAGTTGAACGGTCTTCCAAACAGTCATTCTCATACACATACACACACACACACACACACATCAATAAGCAGTGTTGAACGAGAGTCCAATCCGATGTTTGTGACACAATTTCAAACAGTCTTGAAAAGAAAACAATAATTTTGGCCAAATACAGGAGAGTAATTAATGATTGACTACAATTTCATGACAAATAACACAAGGATCTATTTATTAGTCGATAGGTGGAAATTGGGCCGTTGAACCTGAGTCGCCCGTGCAGGCAGTTTAAAGGTACACCTGGCATCAACCAAGTAGTTAGAATATAATTTACACATAAAGTTGAAACTATAGTTTGAGATATCTTCTCCGACATAGCGCACCATAATTTTATAATTCTTAGTTAAGGAAATAACAAGAGGGAAAAAAACTCACCAAATTTTTAGTGCTGAATATAAATGACGTCAATTGCTTTATAATTAGACCTACTCAATAGTCTGTGTACAACGTATACAGCGGAACTGACGATGTTTTTACCATAATGCACCATCAAACTATCGTCTGCAATTAGCATTCAGTATACCAGTTCACCAGTCTCTGTCCAACCAATTAATATGTTAAAATATACATTTGCTGATGTTGAATTGAAATGATTCGTAAAATTTTACAAATGAAAAAAAAAAACTAAAAAAGTAAAGTCGAGCAAAATATGTTATATGTTATGTTATATTAATGTAAACATGTTACTATCACATCGTACCACATCGACGCATCGCTACTGATTTAAACACAAAATAATTGTTCGGTAAATATGAATTTAATCATTTCCTTCAAGTCGTTTCAAATCAGTTTGGTTTTTTTTTACTTTTCTGTACAAGACATAAGTCATATATAATTGACTATTATCGTTAAGTGGTTCCTTCAATTTGAACTGGTTTTTTTTTTTTTAATAAAATATGTTAACAGTAATTTGAATGGTGTATCCTCAGAGATTGCTATTTTAAAAATGTTAACAGAGAGAAGATTTAACCATTCATAAAAGTTTCTCATTTCTTAAAACTACCAATAAATCTTCACAAATGTTAAAAAACCACAAAAAAACATCTGATACAAAGTGTCTCATTTGTTAACAGGTTGAGAATCCCTGGTCGAAAAAAAACGCAACAAGTTAACATGTCACAAACATGTCACAAACATGTCACAAACGTGTCACAAACATGTTACAAACATGTCACAAACATGTTACAAACCGTGTCACAAACATGTTACAAACGTGTCACAACCGTGTCACAAATATGTCACAAACATGTCAGAAACGTGTCAGAAACGTGTCACAACCGTGTCACAAATGTGTCACAAACGTGTCAGAAACGTGTCACAAACGTGTCACAAACGTGTCAGAAACGTGTCACAACCGTGTCACAAACGTGTCAGAAACGTGTCAGAAACGTGTCAGAAACGTGTCAGAAATGTGTCACAACCGTGTCACAAACGTGTCAGAAACGTGTCAGAAACGTGTCAGAAACGTGTCAGAAACGTGTCAGAAACGTGTCAAAACGTGTCAGAAACGTGTCAGAAACGTGTCAGAAACGTGTCAGAAACGTGTCAAAACGTGTCAGAAACGTGCCACACACACACACACACACACACACACACACACACACACACACACACACACACACACACACACACACACACACACACACACACACACACACACACACACACACACACACACACACACACACACACACACACACACACACACACACACACACACACACACACACACACACACACACACACACACACACACACACACACACACACACACACACACACACACACACACACACACACACACACACACACACACACACACACACACACACACACACACACTTTTTTAAAGTATTCAAACATATGTCAATGATTAATTTGTCTTAGAGTAGAGAAGAGGATTATAAGTGGTAAATCATTTCTTTATTTCTTTCATCCATTTTGTTCTAACTGATAAGTTGACTTTCTTTTTAAAATGTTCAATGTTGTTTTTTTTTCCTCGTTTTCAAGGTCATCATGTACCACATAAGGTCACAGCGAAATAACAAATGATGACTTAGTTCGACCATCAAGGCACCACGGGGAGACGTGAAGGCGACTGGAAAAGATGGGATTTGAACGCGTAACCAGCAGCATGCAGACCGGGCTCACAGCCATTGCGCCACAGACTCACCCAAATATAAGCTGATCATTTCATTTTACTAACCCTATAAAAAAATCAATACCGCAGATAAATCCATATTTGTTATGATAGTGACTTCCACCATAGTTGTTATTTGGGGCTTGGGGTCCCGTGGGCGAGGGATGTACCTGGACGTTCAGGGGTCTCGACAACCCCCGCCCCCCATTACTCTTCTCAAACATTTACCGCTTACGCCCTCGAAATATTTAGCGGGGAAAAAATGCATTTTTTTTGTCTATAATGTAGTCTACTTATTTGGTTCTTACTGTTTCAACATCATTAAAATAAAGTTTGTTTATTTTATTTCGACAAACAAAACTTTTTTTTTTTGAAAGTTTCCTAATGAATCTCGGAAACGCTCTTTAAACTGGAAATATAATTCTGCAGAGTGTTTTTAAAAACTTTTTTTTTACAATGCAGTTTTATATGTCAGGCTATCATCAGTTTCCCATAATTTCTAATAGATCATACGGCTAGAAAAAAGTTAGCAATAAATCAAGTTTTTTTTTTAGTTTTTCCTTTTATTTTCTAATAGGAAAAAAAAGAAACAATAATAATCTAAAGATCGCTTTGGAATGTCAGCGACGGGTTCGGGGGGAAGGGGGTTTGCTCAAAATACTGTTAGCGCCCGAGGGGGACAGAAAGGATAAGCGCGGCTTTGATGAAATTAATAAACACATGTTATTTAAGGTATTGTCGCTTCAGTATTGAATGGCAAATTGTAGACACTATTCATATATAAATATCATAATCCGAAATTTCGTTTTTGTTGGTCACCAACATTCCGGATCGCTCTAATTCTTGGTTCTAATCCATTCAATGTTTTGTTTGTTTATAAAACGGATTAGTACAAAGAGAAAGAGAGAGAGAGGGGGGGGGAGAAGAGTCAGAGGGTAAGTGTGAAAAAGAGGAAGAGGGCAGGGAAGATATATGCACAAAAAAGGATCTAATACCGTTCTATCTACATTTACACTTACAATAAAAAAGCCATTATTCAGAGAGTAAGTTAAAACATAAGAAACGCATGATGATAAACTTGTTAGTATTAGATTATAAATACTTCGGTCTAATCAATGTTGATTTCTCAAACAAATATTTGTTTTTTCTGTTTTCAATAAATGTCTTAAAAAAAAAAAAAAAACTAACATAGTTTTTAAGCCTTTCAACTCCCCGCTAATAAATATAAATAAATGAATACGAAAATCGTGATAATTGTCGGCAAGTTTAGATCCACTAGACCAGATGGCGCTCGTTCTGTTATTCTCCATCCCTTCAACCAATTAAAAGACAGTTTTCAGCAAATGTCTGTTTAAGTGATATGTACCATTACTACATAAAGCTGTCGACTTTTCTTCAATTATTCGTCTGCCTGGGTTTGGGGTCCGCGCTGTCAACTATCTGTGGCCGTTTATTCTGTCTCTGCTGATACCTGTGGCCATGGACTGGCGTGTAATCTTCATTGCTGTCGTGGCGGTGGTTCTGCCCAATGTCTGTCTAGCAGGTAAAAATAAAAAGAGTTTAATTTACTGTCTGCCTTTTAATTTATGTCTATCTATCTATCTATCTATCTATCTATCTATCTATCTATCTATCTATCTATCTATCTATCTATCTATCTATCTATCTATCTGTCTGTCTGTCTGTCTGTCTGTCTATCTATCTATCTATCTATCTGTCTGTCTATCTATCTATCTATCTATCTATCTATCTATCTATCTGTCTGTCTGTCTGTCTGTCTGTCTGTCTGTCTGTCTATCTATCTGTCTGTCTATCTATCTATCTGTATGTCTGTCTGTCTGTCTATCTATCTATCTATCTATCTGTCTGTCTGTCTATCTGTCTGTCTATCTATCTATTTATCTATTATATGTCCAAACATCAACATTTCTATATATTTAATTCATCTATTAATTCGATTACCTTTCTACCTGTTTATCAATCTATCTATATCGAATATTAATTCTTCGATATGTCTATCTATCTATCTATTATATAATCTATCAATTCGTCTATATATTTGTCTCTGTAACTATCTAAAGAGCGAACTATTCTTTTTATAGACTATTTCTATATTTACTTATCCACTCTTCTGTATTTTTAATAGGTAATTTTTAAGAAGCTCACTATTTTTTATATGCATTAGTATCTTGACAGTTTTCGTTTGGTCACTGTTAGTCTCAGTGTTCAGCACTAACTTTATTTACCCATGTTAAAAAAAAAAACAACATTTTATTGTGATCTTCTTCCATGATCGTCTTTGCACGGTCACCGTACTCTTAGAATAATCACAGAATAATCAGATGTATCGTATTACACGCCTCGCTGGAAAATGAGGATCTTTCGCCAGCTTATCTTATAGAACACAGCTGTAAATATTTCAGACTTGCCGTGACCAATTTGATACGTACTTGCTAATCGCATCCTCGATGTAGTGGCATTTGGGGGAGGGGGGGGGAGCTGGCGGCAACTGGGGGTGACTGACCCCAGGCCGCTTACTTGAATTAGGACCTTTTTGATACGACATTTAGAAGTCAGTTAATAAATTAGTTCGTCGTATCTGACCCTTGCCGCTCGTCTAAAAGTTGCTCTGCAATTTTAACATTTTGATGAGATATATGGTGGGGACGGATGGTCGAGTGGTGTAGATACTCGACTGTCGACCTGTGAGTCCTGGGTTCGATCCTCGGTGAGAACCATTGGAATTTTTCCAGGTGAAGTTTGTTTCAAAAGTCGTCCCACAAGTCCACCCAGCTTTAAATGGATAAATGACCTGGGGTCCCGTACAGGCGGCTGGGCGTTGTGCTGACCACACAATCCCTTCTTATGCCGAGGTTATAGAAACAGATGATTTCCACACTTCATCTGCCCCGTTAGGGCTAAGGGAACATAACTCTATATCGATATGTAGACACAAATAACTGTATTAGACCCTGACATGTGAATCTTGCCATAGTCTCCGCGCATTCATGGTACTTATAAAACTATTTTATTAGTGATGTTGTACGATAACACACACACACACACACACACACACATGATTAACAGATGATGGTAACTAGGTTATTGTATTATTAAGACATTTTCATTCTTTTTTTTTTGTCAGCTCACGTTGTGGAGGTAAACCCAACCTCAATAGGTATTGGTCTAACGAGGAAACTTGAGGTCACGTGCACCTTCACCCGAGAATCGACATCGCTCATTAGCTCCCTCTTTTCCCTCCAAATCGCTCACTCCTCCAAAGAGGTCAACCCCGTGTTCAGCGTCCTGGCCAACATCAACAGCAACGACAACCAGCTCCGGGGTGTCGCTCTCAGCACCGCCGCCAACGTCACCGGTACCATAAACAACAACGGGCTGTCGTTCATCAAGATCACCTGGAACTTCCCCCAGAAGCACAACGGCGGGAGGTACAGGTGCCGGGCCAACGGCGTGAGCAGCATGGGGAAAACCCTGGACTCCATCAAAGGTCAGATCGTGACGGCCGCGGAGCCCAGCATCAGCAGCGTCGTGGCGGAGCTGAACAACCTCTACAAGTCCCTCGGTGAGGTGCAGGCGAAGCTCGTCGACTCCAACAGCGCCGCCCAGAGAAACAGGGTGAACATCTCCGCCTCCCTCCGCACCCAGTTCGAGGTCTCCGACGTGTACAGGGGCCGTCGCTACTACCTCAACACCAGGACCTACTACTGGACCGCCAACGACGCCCACTTCCGGTGCCACATGTACGGAGGCTACCTGGCCGAGATTGACGACGCGGACGAGTTCGACTTTGTTCGGAACTTCCTGATCCTGAAAGCCCAGAAGTTCTTCGAGATTGTGATCGGCGGGTCGGACGAGGCCGAGGAAGGGAAGTGGAGGTACGTGTACAGCAACCGCCCCGTGCCCTATTTCAACTGGACGGTCGGGCAGCCGGACGCCGGACGGAGCGCCAACAACCTATGCTTCTGGAGAGATCTCAAGTACTATATGAGTGACTGTATCATGCTTCTGACGTACGACTGGTCATACCTGTGTGAGATCCCAGAGGTCAACGTGCCCTACTAGTAAGTTGGATGTTGATAACAGAGAATGGAGACCAACGCCCTAAAAGTACACGTCAAACACAATAAAAAATAACTTGGATTGAATTTCAACATGATTCAGTCGTTATTGTTTGTTTAAATGTTTTACTTAGTATTGCAAAAAAAGTAATAAAGTTGCAACGACTTAAAAAATAGTGTTTTAGTTGTTAACTGCGAAGAGAAATACGTCTGTCATTAACTGTCAAGTTCTGCTACATTTGTGTTAATAAAGTAGATTCCTTTCTCTTTGAAATGGTTGTTCTCTCTTTTTTTTTACTGAAGTATTCATCCAAATCATTTGTAATGATATAAGACACATGTAATGATATAAGACACATGTAATAATATAAGACACATGTATTGATATAAGACACATGTAATGATATAAGACACATTATTGATATAAGACACATATATTGCCAATATATAAGACACGTGTATTGATATAAGACACATGTATTGCCAATACATACGACACATGTATTGTGATATAAGACACATGTAATGATATACGACACATGTATTGCTAATATAAAACAGACAGACACAACCACCAAGAGCTTTGAACGAAATAAATCAACGGAAGGTGCGTACTTATTAGAAGAGACGCATTCAGACATTTTGTTTTACCAAGTTACTCAGACCAGATTTATAAAGTACATGTACATAGTAGGCTACATCTGTTAGGAGACAATTCCACTCCTTTCACACACTTTTATTTCTAAGTGAATTTATTCTGGTTAAAAACGTCTTTGTAGTAACTTGAAAAAAAATATATCGACAGCTTTTCCGATACGAAGTGGCTACGGATACAGCCAACGCGCATGAGCTCTAGCGCTTAGACGGACTATTTCTTTTGTGTGCGCATTAGGGTTAGGGATAGGGTTAGGGATAGGGTTAGGAGCATTATCTATAGCTGGACCACGAAATCCAGCAATCGCGCATGAAAAATAGTCCGTCTAAACGCTAGAGCGCATGCGCGTTGGCTGTATCCGTAGCCACTGCGTTTCCGATAATAAGATAAACATTTTTTTAATGTAATAAGAATTATATATATATATATATTAGGGTGGCCCAAAATAACTTTTCTGACCACACACACAAACACTGTTTAGAACATCGCTAATCTTATTTAGCATGAACGCTCTCTCTTTCTCTCTCTCACTTTCTCTCTCTCTCTCTCTCTCTCTCTCTCTCTCTCTCTCTCTCTGGGTGAGCGTGATATTCTAACTGACCTGCATTGATAACGGTCAGGACCCACCACAAGGGAGGGCAGTGTGGTGGACACAGTCAGGGGCTGGTCAGTGTGGTGGACACAGTCAGGGGCTGGTCAGTGTGGTGGACACAGTCAGGGGCTGGTCAGTGTGGTGGACACAGTCAGGGGCTGGTCAGTGTGGTGGACACAGTCAGGGGCTGGTCAGTGTGGTGGACACAGTCGGGGGCTGGTCAGTGTGGTGGACACAGTCAGGGGCTGGTCAGTGTGGTGGACACAGTCAGGGGCTGGTCAGTGAATTATTGCCGAGCTGTCAAAGATTTTTTTTTATCGGCACAAGACTTACAACTGGCGGTCAGCTTCATCGGTGTCTTAGCTTCCCAACAGATGTACCCTTGTCTGGGGGACGCCTAATAGTACCTTTCACTGAGGCGCCTTATAGTACCTTTCACTGAGGCGCCTTATAGTACCTTTGAATGAGGCCGCTAAATTTTGCTTTCACCCAGACAAGTTAAAGAGCAGCTGTAACTGACAATAAGTAACTGACAGTAACAAGCAGTGAAGTAAGAAGAACAAAATGTTAGCGCAGAATGAGATCCGTACTGTAGAGCGGTCGGTTCACAACCTTATTTCGCGACTGTAAACCCCCCCCCCCCCCTACAAAAGGTACGAAAGTATGTCCGCGAGTACCCCCCCCCCCTCTCACACACTTAATTTCGCGAATGAACTTATTTTCACAATGGTGTGCGTAACCTTTCTGATGCGATACTCGGGCACGCGGCTTGGTGATGAGCCACGAAGCAAAAACCGGCGACCCACTACAAACTCTTGGTTGTTGTAAACAAAAAAAAAATTATAAGTCGGTTAGTACCCCGGGCATAACCTTTCCCGCCCCTTGAGGTGCGCGTACCACCGGTTGAGGGCGTGGCTTTAGAGGAGGGGGGGCCTACAAAATCAACCTGGCTGCCCTGTTCCTCCCCCCCACCCCCAATGCGTAAAGACGGCCATGCTTAAGATGAATGACTCTGTTTAAACTAGAGATGTAGAAAGGGGTCTGTACATAAACGGCTCAAAAATGTATTGACACATTTGATTTATTAAGACATACAAGAGGGGACATTATCGTACGGGTAAAGTTAGAAGTCTATTCACAGAACTGCTTAACTTGTGTACTGGCTAGCTTAATTAATTAGAATCATCGATTAGTACAGCCTTCAGTTTTTGACTGCCAACTAATCGAATCTTTATTTAAACAAAAACTTTCTATTTTTTTAATTAAAAACGAAAGGATTCAAACTTGAGTCTCATATCTTGAAGCGAAAAAATAATTATTGAACGTGTGTGACGTCCCTGTAAGGCTGAGATGAAATCTCTTAGATCCTATAAATCACTAATGGGGACTGTTTTTATGAGTGCCCTTCTTTCCATCTGTCCCCTACATATTGATCGTAACCATTTAGAATATTTATTTCCTTTTTTAAATTTATTCAAGTTATAATTCAGCACTTTCAGTGGTAGGCGTTCGAACCCAAATGTTATATCAGTGATTATATTTATATAACATTCGATCAGATCCCTATGATGGATGATGCCACCCGATGCGGAATTCAAGACATACAAGAGGGGACATTATCGTACGGGTAAAGTTAGAAGTCTATTCACAGAACTGCTTAACTTGTGTACTGGCTAGCTTAATTAATTAGAATCATCGATTAGTACAGCCTTCAGTTTTTGACTGCCAACTAATCGAAACTTTATTTAAACAAAAACTTTCTATTCTTTTAATTAAAAACGAAAGGATTCAAACTTGAGTCTCATATCTTGAAGCGAAAAAATAATTATTGAACGTGTGTGACGTCCCTGTAAGGCTGAGATGAAATCTCTTAGATCCTATAAATCACTAATGGGGACTGTTTTTATGAGTGCCCTTCTTTCCATCTGTCCCCTACATATTGATCGTAACCATTTAGAATATTTATTTCCTTTTTTAAATTTATTCAAGTTATAATTCAGCACTTTCAGTGGTAGGCGTTCGAACCCAAATGTTATATCAGTGATTATATTTATATAACATTCGATCAGATCCCTATGATGGATGATGCCACCCGATGCGGAATTCAAGACATACAAGAGGGGACATTATCGTACGGGTAAAGTTAGAAGTCTATTCACAGAACTGCTTAACTTGTGTACTGGCTAGCTTAATTAATTAGAATCATCGATTAGTACAGCCTTCAGTTTTTGACTGCCAACTAATCGAATCTTTATTTAAACAAAAAACTTTCTATTCTTTTAATTAAAAAACGAAAGGATTCAAACTTGAGTCTCATATCTTGAAGCGGAAAAATAATTATTGAACGTGTGTGACGTCCCTGTAAAGGCTGAGATGAAATCTCTCTTAGATCCTATAAATCACTAATGGGGACTGTTTTTATGAGTGCCCTTCTTTCCATCCGTCCCCTACATATTGATCGTAACCATTTAGAATATTTATTTCCTTTTTTAAATTTATTCAAGTTATAATTCAGCACTTTCAGTGGTAGGCGTTCGAACCCAAATGTTATATCAGTGATTATATTTATATAACATTCGATCAGATCCCTATGATGGATGATGCCACCCGATGCGGAATTCAAGACATACAAGAGGGGACATTATCGTACGGGTAAAGTTAGAAGTCTATTCACAGAACTGCTTAACTTGTGTACTGGCTAGCTTAATTAATTAGAATCATCGATTAGTACAGCCTTCAGTTTTTGACTGCCAACTAATCGAATCTTTATTTAAACAAAAACTTTCTATTCTTTTAATTAAAAACGAAAGGATTCAAACTTGAGTCTCATATCTTGAAGCGAAAAAATAATTATTGAACGTGTGTGACGTCCCTGTAAGGCTGAGATGAAATCTCTTAGATCCTATAAATCACTAATGGGGACTGTTTTTATGAGTGCCCTTCTTTCCATCCGTCCCCTACATATTGATCGTAACCATTTAGAATATTTATTTCCTTTTTTAAATTTATTCAAGTTATAATTCAGCACTTTCAGTGGTTGGCGTTCGAACCCAAATGTTATATCAGTAATTATATTTATATAACATTCGATCAGATCCCTATGATGGATGATGCCACCCGATGCGGAATTCAAGGTGACACCCCCCCTCCCTTCCCTCCATCTCAAGACTTCCAACAAGAGCAATGGTACATATTTCGAATTTTCCTGCACTGGACCTTAGAGAATTTACTTTAAAATACTTTAGCAATAAAAACGACAGAATTACTGACAGTATTTTCAGAAAGATGTATATTACTTTCATTAAACTGAGTTTGTGTAAACTACGTCACCAATTTCATGAAACCACGTGACTACATGCGTCATTTTTTTTAGAATGTTTGCAATAAAACTCTAGATTGATCCGAACATGTTTGAACTGTATTCATTTACCCAAGTTCCAGACGCTCTGCATGGTGGCACCCTGTGCTACTGCTCTGCGTGGTGGCACCCTGTGCTACTGCTCTGCGTGGTGGCACCCTGTGCTACTGCTCTGCATGGTGGCATCCTGTGCTACAGTTCTGCGTGGTGCCACCATGTGCTACTGCTCTGCGTGGTGGCACCCTGTGCTACTGCTCTGCGTGGTGCCACCATGTGCTACTGCTCTGCATGGTGCCACCCTGTGCTACTGCTCTGCGTGGTGGCACCCTGTGTTACTGCTCTGCGTAGTGGCACCCTGTGCTACTGCTCTGCGTGGTGGCACCCTGTGCTACTGCTCTGTTACGGTCACAGTTTTTTTTTTTGTTTCTCTTCACTGAAACGGTTTGAACCATATTATACTTTATGAGAATTAATTCTGCCTTCAACGCCTTTCTTTTCGGGGGGGGGGGGGAGGGAGTGTGCCTACTTGATACATTTGAACTCCGCTGGTCCGTAACGTGACGTCATCTCTAATGTCTGTCAAGCGGAAAGCAGACGCAGAGATGCACATTAGTAAGATTTGGATACAGTCAACTGGTACTACTACTACTAGTGGCTACTAGATCCATCACCATTCCTGAGTGGCAGAGAAGAAAGAGAAAGCGGTTGTGCACTGCCTGAAGATTCCCGAAAATTAGCTCTGTTCTAATTGACATGCCAATGAACAGCTTCGTTAGCGCTACATTTATAGCCATGTTAGGGAACTAAAACAGCTACGTCCATACAGGGCTCGATTTACCGCCGGGGATGCCGGTTATATCTCAACCACTGTTAGCCCCGGCTCTGCTTTAGCTAATATAACCCAGCCGGGGATGAAACCATAGACATTTATCCCCGGGCTCTGCAGAATTTTTTTTTTCATTCCCCGGCACTGGTTTTTTCTTAAATCGAGCACTGCGTCCATAACTTGGAACTAATGCAGGTGTAATAGCAATCTAATATACTCATGATTGAATTTTAATACGTTTTTAAACGGGGCTCTCTTCATTCATATTTCGAGCAAATATTTGCTTAATTGGAAATAATGCATTCATTATCCCAATAAAACTTTCATAGTTGGAAACTAGTATATTCGTATTTTGAGAACTCCTCATATACAGGTTGGTCAACAGCAAGGTAAGCGAAGCCTCTACACAAAAGTCAATAAAGTTAATGAGTCAAGACTTCAGGTCATTAGAAAGTTAAATTTAAATCAATTTAAACACTGTTTACTGTAAGTTATTTAAAGGTTAAAAAAAGAAAAAAATTAACACAAGTTGAAGTCAAAACTGTTGGATACTGTCGTCAGGGCTGTACCATTGGTGATTCAGACTTGAAGACATGGGTCGTAGAAGAGTTCTTTCGTACTGGGTAGCATCAATTGTAGTACTCCAGCTGTGCCTGGCAGGTACGGTAAATGAACTTAATGTACTATAGTACAAGGCACGAACAGAGGATAATTATATATATATATATATATATATATATATATATATATATATATATATATATATAATATTGCACGCCTAAATCGATTTCTTGAGACATAATTGTATCTATTTATCTATCTATCTATTTATCTATCTATCTGTTTATCTATCTATCTATTTATCTATCAATCTTTTTAGTATCTATTTATATATTTATCAATCTGTCTGTCTGTCTATCTATATATTTATCGATATGTCTGTCTGTTTATCGATCTATCAATATGTCTGTCTGTTTATCTATTTATCTATACGTCTGTCTGTTTACCTATCTATCTAAATGTCTATCTATGTACAAAGCTATAGTTTTTTTTTTTTAATTTATATTCTACACTTCTGTTTTTATTACTAGCTTTATCTCATATCCAAATGTTACCAATATACTAAAGCAAATTTTCCCTAACCCCCCGGTCCGCGGAAATTAGAGAAAGAGAAAGCGAAAGAGAGAGGGAGAGAGAGAGAGAGAGAGAGAGGGAGGGAGAGAGAGAGAGAGAGAGAGAGAGAGAAACAGACAGAGAGAGACTGAAAGAGACAGAGAAAAGGAGTTAGAGAAAGAATAAGAGAGAGAGAGAGAGAGAGAGAGAGAGAGTGAATGATACAGATTAGTTGATACTAAGATACTAAGGGATGGTTTACACCCGTTGCTATGTTTATTTAAAAAAATAAGTTAACTTTTGACTTAACATTTTACCTGATGCTAACAATGCGATATCACGTTTATTAAATGTCGATTCACGTCATTCTATTTTCCAAACAGCCCACAGACTTGACATTACCCCGAGTAAATTTGAAATCGGTCTGACCAAGCAAGTGGATCTGAAGTGTGTCTTCACCAAAGACCTTGTCACGGATGTCAAGTCGCTGCTGTCTCTGGAGCTGTCCGTCTCGCCATTCTACAACACCATTGGTTCCATCACCGCGGACACCAATCAGCTGACCGGCGACATCATCCAGACCGCATCTCTGACCAGCGGACAGATTAACAACAACGGCGAATCGAACATCACCGTCACGTGGTTTTATCCCGAGAAAGGCGTGGCCGGGCGCTACAGGTGCAGGGCGACCGTCTCCAAGACCTCGGGGCAGATCGTGCAGCTGGACTCTTTCGCCGACCTGGGGGCCCAGGACCCGACCATCAACGGGATCGTGGATGAAATCGGCAACCTCAACAAGCTGATATACGAGCTGATCAACAAGTGGGTCGACTTCACCGCCTACCAGAAGAACAGGATGAACGTCACGGCTTCGCTGCGCACGCAGTTCGAGGTGTCGGAGCCCTTCCGGGGCCGGCGCTACTACCTCAACACCAGGACCTACTACTTCACGGCCAACGACGCCCACTTCCGGTGCCACATGTACGGCGGCTACCTGGCCGAGATTGACGACGCCGTAGAGTTTGACTTTGTCCGGAACTTCCTGATGGCCAAGAACCCGAGGTTCTACGAGATTCTCCTGGGCGGATCCGACGAGGCGGAGGAGAAAAATTGGGTGTTCCCTTACAGCAACAGGCCGGTGACATATTTCAATTGGACAGCCGGACAGCCGGACGCCGGCCGCGGGGCAAACAACCTGTGCATCTGGAGAGATGGGAAGTACTTCATGAGCGATTGTATCCCCCTGATGACGTACGACTGGTCATACCTGTGCGAAATCCCCATCGTTTACGAAGACTAAATCCCTGGGCACTTATCAAGAACCTAAAAGTAGGACAGTTCAGTATTTCAAATAAAACGAATCAAATTTTGATCTGTGTTATAAACGTCTTTTTTTGTTTGTGAATGTACATAGGACGGAGAAAGATAATCTAGAATGTAAAATTATTAACGCGTTATATAATCGTTTGACTGTTACAGTAATCTTATATTTTTTAGCCATAGAGGCCACAGGGACAGGTGAAGCGGTGGAATTCATCTGTTTCTAAAGCCACGGTGTGTTAAGGGCAGTCAGACTTATAACGTCGTAGACGAAAAAAAATTCTAATACCAAGTACAAAAAAAGGGCAACCCCCGAAAAAAAAAAAGAAAAGTAAATGAACTCCAGAAGAAATGGGCGACCAGCGAAATAATTTCTCGCCTAACGTCGGACATTAAATCGGGACCAACAAGACAAAATTAAATTTTGGGAGGGGGTCGCAATAAGGGAGACGGCCCCTGAGATGGGCCTCGAATTAGGAGATTCTATTATCCCCTGTGCTATTAAAAAGATATATGATATTTGCGCAGTGCCTTTTGCACTGTCCTCTTGCAATGTCCTCTTGCACTGTCCTCTTGCACTGTCCTCTTGCACTGTCCTCTTGCAATGTCCTCTTGCACTGTCCTCTTGCAATGTCCTCTTGCAATGTCCTCTTGCAATGTCCTCTTGCAATGTCCTCTTGCACTGTCCTCTTGCACTGTCCTCATGCATTTCCCCTTTACCCTCTTCAACTTCAAAGAGGCCACCATACCAAGTTTTGGGTGGTACGACTGATACAATGGTGCAGATGTTAATGTAGAAATAACAAACGCACAAAAGCGCCCACATCCATACGTAATTTCCGCTTTATATTGAAGGACACATATGTCACTGGGATTAAGGACGTTACAATA
>JAGDYQ010000057.1:5648453-5680953 GCA_021962125.1 Bulinus truncatus | reverse complement strand
TATTTTCTTTTGTCCCAGTTATTATTCTAGCTAGTAAAGTAACGATAGCACTGAATGTCACAAAACTATTCAGCTGTCTATCATGTCTAGAGATGTCATACTGTCTATTGAATCTATTGTCAGCAGATGGTCACACATTGTAGTGCACAAACTGTGGCCCGCGGGTCACGTACGGCACGTTTGTCTATTCTATCCGACACACCGCATTGAATTGTACGCATATTTAATCCATAATATACAATATTAAACACTCCAACCATCGAATGCTGTCAAGTTTAAGAGCCCACAGTGGCTCAGATTCTGTGGTGCAGCGAGCTTAGCTCGCGCCCGGGGGGCACAATACCCCACCCCCAATTCGAAAACCATATAATATTTTACGTAAAATATACCATTTGGCGCCCCTTTGTGAGTAGCGCCCGGGGCATGATGCCCACCTTGTGTCCCCCCCCCCATCCTCACTTCGCCACTGCGTTCGTAACATATCTACCTTTTTTTTTGCGTCTATAATTTGTAATTTCTATATTTCATAACTGGGAGACATCACTTTAACAATTGAGATCCTCTAAGTCATACTTATCAGACTGCAATGTCTGCAAAATTATGGGGGGCGGGGGTTGGGGGAGGGGAGGGGAGAGGGAAACAACAAAAATAAACAAACACGTCGTTGGGTTGTATAAATTGAAGAGTTCGGTCGGTAGAAAGTTGGCGACATATCTACACCACCAGACAAGAGTCTATTGCTGCTGTAAGGAAACCAAATTGAATACATTGGTACTGACCGAACGGTTGAAATCTTTAAGCTCATATATCTGAGTTGTCGAACTTGAGGACATGGGTCAGTGCAGCGTGCTTTCTTTATGGACAGCTACAGCATTAATACAGATCTGTTTTGCAGGTAAGGGATGATAAAACAGCATAAAACGTATTTAAAAAATTGGTATTAACTATAAATATATTGATGATTAATGTAAATAATACAATCTATCTATACTTCTGTCTATTTATATCGAATATATGTGATGTAAAATCTGTGAAGAAACTAATAACATTCACCACTGCATTTAAAGTTTGACTTGAATTCTTGCCGCTTTTCTTGTAAAAAAAAATTGTAGTTATCTCAAACCAATTTTTCATCTCCAATAACCAAAACTATACACTGCAGCTATGTATGAGCAAAAGTGTAATTATGTTATATATATCGATGGTTATAGATATATTGATAAATACGATGACCCATACCGTAAATTCGGTGTACATCATTTTTAAACGTTTTTGTTCATGTAACAACATACATATTTTATCCCTTTTAAAGGTCTCAGATTGCAGATAAATCCAAGTGTTTTTGAAACTGGCCTAACCAAACACGTTGATCTGAAGTGCGTCTTCACTGCAGACCCTAATACAGACGTAGAGTCTGTGCAGTCTCTGGAGCTGTCCATCTTTCCCTATTTTAACTCCGTGGCTTCCATCAGCGCCACCAACAACAACAAACTGACCGGCGACATCATCAAGACCGCGTCCAAGGCCACAGGTCAGATCAGAGACAAAGGCGAGTCGAACATCGCCGTCGCGTGGGTTAATCCACAGAAACGAGTCGCCGGGCGCTACCGTTGCAGGGCGACACTTTCCAGGTCCTCGGGACAGACCGTGCAGCTGGACGCCTTCGCCGATGTGGGAGTCCAGAGCCCAACCATCGGTGGCATCGTCGCTGAAATCGGCAACCTCAACAAGATCATAAACGAGCTGAGGAACAGAAAGTTCGACGACTCTGGAGCCATCCAGAAGAACAAGCTGAACGTCGCGGCGTCGTTGCGCACGCAGTTCGAGGTGTCCGACGCGTTCAGGGGCAACCGGTACTACCTCAACACCAGGACCCACTACTTCACGGCCAACGACGCCCACTTCCGGTGCCACATGTACGGCGGATACCTGGCCGAGATTGACGACGCCGCAGAGTTTTACTTTGTCCGGAACTTCCTGATGGCCAAGAACCCGAGGTTCTACGAGATTCTCCTGGGCGGGTCCGACGAGGCGGAGGAGAAAAATTGGGTGTTCCCTTACAGCAACAGGCCGGTGACATATTTCAATTGGACAGCCGGACAGCCGGACGGCGGCCGCGGGGCAAACAACCTGTGCATCTGGAGAGATGGGAAGTACTTCATGAGTGACTGTATCCCCCTGATGACGTACGACTGGTCGTACCTGTGCGAGATACCTGTTTCTGTTGCAGGCTAAACGATGAAGAGTTGACTGGACCCTCTGCTCATATTCCTCTTAGTAATTGATGTAAAGTGATAACCGAAGACAAATCGAATAAGTATACATTTCTGTTTTGTTATTTATTTAAATTGATTCAAGTGTGAGAAATTGATTATTGACTGATCCACCGATAATTTATAAAAAAAAAATATTTGCGTCTTTTGCGCTAGACTGGAAATATGTATTCCAAGCTATAGACAAACAGTACTAAACTATATATTTGAGCTAATACATAACATGCCAAAGGTCAACTTAGCTAGACATATACCCTCCCCCCTGCCATAAGCAAATGGGGGGGGGGGGCTTGCCCGTTGTAATTCTTGATAAATCAAATGATAAAACCTAGTTCAGCTTGAGGCTATATGGTCTAACTAATTATAATTTAATAAAATAAATTTTAAAAAATGGATACTAATAAAATGACCGCCAGATTTACGCAAAAATCAGCACAAAGCCCAAAAGTTCAGCCAAAAGTTGTTTTTTTTTTTTAAAAAAACCCTAACCTGGCAATGTCACTGCACTGCACAACCAAAATAATGGAAACGTCTCTATCTAGGTCACGAGGCTGCTGACTACTCTTGGACCACCCTAACCATTACCATATCTTTGTTACAGAGCGCCCCCCCCCCCCAATTGCTAAAAGCGGCCTCATCATGTTGGACATATACGGCAATACTTAGCACATATCATTTGAACAGATCTAGCCTTATTCCGATTGGATTTTTTACCACGCCGCACCTAATGGGGGAGGGGGGGCGCTCCACCATCGATGGGTAGGCTTGGCATGTTTAATCACGTCAGCACAAAGTGACCAGTGGTGGCATTCCAAATTAGGCCACGCTTCCCTTATGGCCGGCTCTATAAAAAAAAGTTTGAACAAGGTGATGTACCGTAATTATTACATACTGATGTGCTCGTACGTCTATGCACGAGTGTGCAGGCCCGTAGCGTGCGGGGGGGGGGTAGGGGGGCCGGGTCGTCCCTCCCTGCTATTTCCAGGACCCTGCTGTAGAATGTCTGGCCCCTGCTGTAGAATGTCTGGCCCTCTGCTGTAGAATGCCTGGCCCCCTGCTGTAGAATGCCTGGCCCCTGCTGTAGAATGCCTGGCCCCTGCTGTAGAATGCCTGGCCCCCTGCTGTAGAATGCCTGGCCCCTGCTGTAGAATGCCTGGCCACTGCTGTAGAATGCCTGGCCCCCTGCTGTAGAATGCCTGGCCCCTGCTGTAGAATGCCTGGCCCCCTGCTGTAGAATGCCTGGCCCCCTGCTGTAGAATGCCTGGCCCCTGCTGTAGAATGCCTGGCCCCTGCTGTAGAATGCCTGGCCCCCTGCTATAGAATGCCTGGCCCCCTGCTGTAGAATGCCTGGCCCCCTGCTGTAGAATTTTCACGCTACGGGGCTGCGTGTGTGTATGTGTGTGTATGTGTGTGTATGTGTGTGTCTGTGTGTCCGTGCGCGTACGTCTTTGTGTGGACCTAACTTTCGTATATGTTTACGTTAGATCTATTTATAGTTATTAATTATTTCACAGTTATTAACTGAAAAAAAAAATGTATTATTATTATTTTTTTTATTTTTTTTTTTTGCAGCAATCGTTAATTAGTACTTTTATTTTACAAATGTCTATAATTTTTGGGGAAAATTCTACCAGTAAACAGCTGGTTTCAAGAGGGAGATAATTACGACAACATTATAATTTACAAAACTATACGGTTATCCCCCATCATTGCCGGCTGTGTAAGAAATCAGTAAAACTTCCAACTATATATTTTTTGTGACGCGTAATTAATTCAAACAGTGAAACAAAAAAATACAAATACAAAAACCCAGTCATCTTTATCTTTGAGATGAGTGATATTTACTTGATGAAATTGGTAGGGAACGTACTCACCGTTTATCAGTGATATATTTAATGTACATTACAATAAGGAAGAAAACAGACTTTTACAATTTATCAGTTTGATTAAATAAATAAAAAAAGATGTTTACGCCAATGTAAGCAAAATAAATATTATCATAAAAAAATGTTATAAGTGTGATTATTTTTTTTTATTGCTGCTGGGAGATTTAAAATTAAAAATCAAATGTTATGTGTATTTAAATACATGTTATATCATGTATGACACACGTAACTAAACTCTAAGTCTGTATATTTGTAAATAGGAAATAAAGGGGAATTGACTCGGCACGATCTTCCCCTTGTTTAAAAAAAAAATCAACCATATAGTTATTCCCCATTAAAGAGATCTCATTGACATGACGGAGTATACTTTCTGATTTTCATGCGCGGAGCGTTCCACACGCATGTAGCAAGCAACATGTCGTCGGCAACAATTTTTCAATTAATCGTACAAATACTTTCATGGGATTCATATTTTACCGAGCGAATGAATTGCAGCGGCTGATGTAAAATGGGAAAGTGAGTTTAATCAAGCGAAAACTGCAACATAAAACATACTGATGATAATCATATTAATATTACTTGTTGTGTTAGTTTATTACAATATTACAATGAACAGTGAAAATGATGGACAAAATCATCCATGACCCTGCATAAGATAATGAGGGCGTAAGAATAACCCGGACTTGATCAAAGGTCGCTAATGCTGTATGTAAAAATTCCTGAAATAATTACCAAAAGGAAGTGGTAAAAAGTTTGGACCATATATATTTAGCAGGCCAACGAGCGAGGTAATTATTACATTTGTTTCAGGACCTTTCTAGAGTTTTCGGGTGTATCTAAAGTGGGTCAGAGAAGGTTAGATATATACATGGTAACCCTATGGTATCATAGGGGCTGATTTTATGGCAAATAGTACAAGAAGGGGCCTTCTTTTTATTAATGTTGGCTCTTTTTATTAGTAGGGGCTCTTTCTAAAAGTATGGGCCCTTTTTATAAGTAGGGGCCCTTTTTATAAGTAGGGGCCCTTTTTATAAGTAGGGGCCCTTTTTATAAGTAGGGACCCTTTTTATATGTAGGGGCCCTTTTTATATGTAGGGGCCCTTTTTGTAAGTATGGGCCCTTTTTATAAGTAGGGGCCCTTTTTATAAGTAGGGGCCCTTTTTATAAATGATGGTCCTAGTTTGACTATGCAAAAGTACGGTACTTATTTTTTTTTAAGTGCGGTTTGTTCATTTCTTTTTATCTTTACTCATTTACACCAGCGATAACATTTTCCAGCTTATTAAATACATTGTTATAGTTTGTAATTAAATAGATTGTTATAGTTTGAACACATTTTTCAGACAATGTAACATGTCTACATCCAACGTCTATCCGACAAACTCGACACAGAACACCCAGCCAGATGACGTCACGGGTCTTTTTCTCAAAGTCCTCCCTGTCGTCTGCAACTCAGTCGTCTGCTCGCTGATCGGGGCCTTCGGTCTTGGCGCCAACGTCACCAACATCCTGGTGTTCTACCGCAACGGACTGAGCAACTCCGTCAACATGAGCTTCTTCTTCCGGTCAGCGTCCGACGTCATGAGGATCCTGTCCATCCTCTGGTCCGGGGTCTCCCTGAACCCTTACGTCGACAGCCTGCAGGCACCTGTCCGCTTCGGCGACGTGTTCTACGCCACCGGGGGCATGGTCAGCAGCTGCACGACGCGCGTCACCGTGTGCATCACCGTCTACGTCACCCTTGAGAGGTGCCTCTGCGTGTTGCTGCCACTGAAAGTGAAAACCATCTTCACCCCTGGGCGGACCCTCCTGGTGATGGTACTGGTGTACGTCATCAACATCGCCTCTTTCATCCCCGTCTACTCCAGCATGCAGTTGGTGTGGGCCTACAGCGGGGTCCAGAATCGATCAATACTGAGCCTCGTTTTCAAAGACAAGAGAACGGTCGTGGAAGGCCTGTCCTACGTCATCAACAACGCCATCTTGACGGCCGGGGTCATTCTGTTGTTCATTTTCACGTTTCTTTTGATGGTTTTAGTAAAGGTCAAGGCCAGATGGAGGAAGGAGAACGCTGCGGACAAAGACCAGGTCAAGATGACCACTGCCCGAGACACGAAGCTGATGGTGATGGTGCTCGCCGTGGCCCTGGTGGTGGTGGGGTGCGTCACGCCCCGGCTGTTGCTCACCGCGGTGTCCGCGGCCGTGCCGGACTTCAACTTCGGCGGGAGATATGAGACGGTCTTTCGGACCGCCCATTATGTGCTGTACATTTTCGCCGCAGTGGACAGTACGGTCAATATTCTGATATATTACACAATCAGCGCGAACTACAGGCAGGCGTTCTACACTCTGGTCAGGTTGAGGAAATGACGTGAAATAGTCGCTAGTCTAATTCAGTTATGTTTTGTGACGACATATAATGGAAGTTACATTGACATCTTTTTTATCAAGTGACTAAATCAACGAAACCAATCATAAATAATAGACTTGGAGTCATTCAAATCATAAATAATAGACTTGGAGTCATTCAAATCATAAATAATAGACTTGGAGTTATTCAAATCATAACAAATAGAATTGGAGTCTTTCAAATCATAAATAATAGACTTGGAGTCATTCAAATCTGTCAGTCAAGGCCAGATTAATAAGAATGCACATCAACACAAATGATTTCACAAGTCATAATTGTTGAATTCAAACACAAAAAAAAGTCCCTGCGAACAAGATCCCAGTACAATATCATCTCATGAACTCTCAACTCCCATAATGAACTGACCGCGTCTACTTTAATAGCTGGGCCAAATCACGTGATTTATTCCCATCTTTCCTATTTCATGTATACCAGACTAACAGTTGTAGCTAGCTACTAAAATATAACCATACAAAAGAAGAAAAGTTTCGTTATTATAGGTTCATTTATTTGTCTTTAAGTGAATTGAAGGAATAAAATTAAATAATAAAGAAAAGTATTGTTGCAACATTATTAAATTTTTATTAACAGATATTTTTCTAAATAGTTTTCTGTCACATCGTTCGGTACCTATATTGTTTGGGTACATCTATTTATATGACATTGTCTTGTGTTCATCTATTTATATCACATTGTCTTGTGTTCATCTATTTATATGAAATTGTCTTGTGTTCATCTATTTATATGACATTGTCTTGTGTTCATCTATTTATATCACATTGTCTTGTGTTCATCTATTTATATCACATTGTCTTGTGTTCATCTATTTATATGACATTGTCTTGTGTTCATCTATTTATATGACATTGTCTTGTGTTCATCTATTTATATGACATTATCTTGTGTTCATCTATTTATATGACATTGTCTTGTGTTCATCTATTTATATGACATTGTCTTGTGTTCATCTATTTATATCACATTGTCTTTGTTCATCTATTTATATCGCATTGTCTTGTTTTCATCACGTACAGAAAGGTCCGTTCACGAAATTGTTTCGTAACGAAAATGTTCGTACGTTCCGGATGACGTATCAAAGCTGCCCCCCCCCCCATGACATCCGCCTGACAGAGTCCCAGGTTCTCCTCCACGGGAAATTTGCAGATATCAACTAGAGACACCACAGTGTTTACAGTCAAAACACTCTGTTATGAGTAGGTAGTTTATAACTTTTGTAAACAAAAAAAAACGAATCCAGCTAGTTTGTTGATGTAAAACCAGACCACGTTATCAATCATTTAACTATTTTTCCCATCTATCTACCCGACGTATTAATATCTGCCATTCCATGCATCCGTCAATCTTCCACCTATATATCTATATATTTCTCTGCTAATAACATTTTATCTCTTTTATCTATCCATTCTTTCTTTTAGCTCTTTAACTATATCAACATTTACCCTTTATACTTCTATTCTATTTTTTTCTATATATTTACATATATCTCTGTTTATCAATCTATCTATCTGTCTATTCATCTATTCTAACGTCTGTCTAATTTAATATCATTCCGTTTTGACGTACGCCAGCCTGTCAGTCTTTGTCAATGGCATAAATATATAGGTCAGGTAGCACATGCGTGGAGATGTAGAACAAGACAAGTGCTGGTCTTATCAAAACATTATCAAGGTGACGTGTCTTGGCAACTTTTTGAGTAGAAATATATTCATCACATATCACAGAAACTGTCAAATATAAAAGTTGAAATACTTAAAAAGTTATTGTGTACAAATATGACGTGTGCGCATGACGTGTACAAATATGACGTATGCACATGACGTGTACAAATATGACGTGTGCACATGACGTGTACAAATATGACGTGTGCACATGATTAAATCAGAAAGTAGGCCAGCAAACAAAGATATGAGCTGGGACGATGCGCATGAATGAAGCCATACAGATATTGTTGTTGTTGTTGTTTAGTTACCGGCACTTCTTTGCGATTTGAAATCTAAAAAAACTATGAGGACGTCATATGTGACTTTGCTAAGACAAAGAGCCGAAAAGTTAACATATTGTAATTTAAAGATCTACAGCACTGCAGCTTGACTTGCTCAGGTGCTCATCTCAGTAATATATAGTTACTTTAACACGAACATTATTAAATTTTACTGGCATTCTGAACTTGTTTTCACTTTATGTTCTGGCTTTCGTAGGCCCTTGAAAAAGTCCGTAGGCCCTAGGCACAGTGCCTACCGTGCCTAGTTGATAAAGCGGCCCTGATAATCTATGGCTGTTTGTCCACTGTGAACGTCGGACATGAGAAAGTTCCTCTGAAGACAACGATAAGCAAAGTTGACGCATGCGCGCTTCCCTCCGTGTCTATGTAAATGCAGCACAGCAGGACGACAGTTTCGTAAAACTGGGTGAGTCTCAGTAGACTTGGGCACATGCCTCTATTTTCAAGACGGCCAGCCCCCCCCCCCCCCCCTCGAAAACACAGCCACCGTCAGTGCCAGATTTATTGACAATAGCTGCCAAGTTGACTTATCACACTTGGAGATTTAGTCACTTTGCCTCTACACAAAATTGTCCTCTGGCTCTAAGGGAAAAACGAGGGTCGGTGGTGGGTGGGGGTTGGGGGAGGGGAAGAGGGAAGGGGTGGGGTGAAGAAGGGTAAATCCATACACTGGAACTAATGTCTTAAAACGAATCAAACTAGTACTTTAGTTTTCGTCCACTATAATTAAGAACAAAAAGTCTTTGTCAGTTCTGGTGTATTTTTGACCATTATAAAAAAGAACTTAAAACCATTATGTGAAAATACCAAGCTCAAAAAAAAATAAAAACGTTTCAAGTGGACGCACTGCTTTCATCATTATGGGAGATGCCTACAGTGTTATTACAGATGACAACATCTCATTACAGCATGACTATGTAATGATGTAATTGTATTCTCTCGACATAGGCCGAAGGTCGTCGTCTGGAGGAATGAAAGTGACATGTACTGTTATAATCATTTCAGCCGTCACTTTTTTTTTACAATCCATAATTAATATGATTAAGGCAGTGGCTTCGAATACGACCGGGTGTGTTTCGTATTTTTTTTTCCGAGACACTACCAGCAAACTTTGATGACGTCAGTAAACAGAATGAATGAGAACTCTTATTTACTGCAGACTTTGATGACGCATTTGCTGTTAATAATCGGAGATATTTTTTTTATATTTGGCTTTAATTTGTTTCGGGTCTGTCCAAGCCTAATAAATAAAGTCATTTGCTGTTAATAATCGGAGATATTTTTATAATATTTTTTTTTAAATAAATACGGCTTTGAATTATATATTTAAGTTGTACAGGATATAGGCCTATGTCTAAGACTAAGAGTAAAGATAAGAGTAAAGATGTGCTTTTTTTCGGGTCTGCCCAAGCCTAATAAAGTCGGACGAATAAAACAAAAAATTATGCGCTAAATTATCTATCGTAAACCCCCCCCCCCCCCCCAGAAAGCTTACACTCGTTAATTCGTCTCCGTCAGTATTTGGCTCGATTCTCGGATATAAATGCTTCCCCATCCCCTCTATTTTCGTTTCTTAATCTTATTATTATTTAGTAAATTTGAAATATGTAGGCGTCTCTGAATTTTTTAAAGTGTGATGCAAAAATGATGGTAAGGAAAGGTTATGTAATATTTAGCCTTAGGACTAGCTATACCCTGCAAAGCCTTTGCAGGAAGATAAACTATTGTAAAGCCATTGCCGAACCTAGGATTTGGGGGCCTTGCATTTTGACATCCGATACCATGACATGAGATTATGTACTTAATATTTAATGTAAAAAATAATTTTGGGGGCTCCCTCAAGCTGGAGCCCGGCGGGACTTTCGATTTTGGACCCCCCCTCCCTTAAAATTGTTACGCCTCTGTGTTCAGCTTTGATACATATTTTCAAAATATTTTTTTTTTAAGTTATGAAATAGTTAAAAAACCTAATTAGTTGTTGTTTTTTTTTTTACAACATCCTAAAATATAAATTATTTCAATTAATAAAAAAAATGTCAAAGATATCTAGTTAGTTAATTTTCATTAAAACAACTAAAAGGATACATTCTGAAAAAAAAAACACAATAAAAAAAGTTATGTTTCTGAGAGGAATCGAACCTGGATATAGTCAGCATAAAAATGAGTCTCAGATCAAACGGTTTCACCACTGTGCCAGGAGGACGACACACAAGCAAAGTTGCAATTTTAATGTATAAGTAGACAAAATTACTCGTTCCCGCGAAAAGAAAATAACTTTAATTCATAAGAGTTCTATCTGTTTACTGACGTCATCAAAGTTTGCTGGTCGTGTCTCGGAAAAAAAAAATACGAAACACACCCGGTCGTATTCGAAGCCACTGCGTATGATTAAACTTAAGATGTACACCTGGGTAATAATACCTGCTATTACTGGTTTGAATAAATCTAGTATTTTGTGTATGGTCTAGTGAATGTTTCTTTGTATGAGATCTATGACAATTTTTGTACTGAGGAAATAACATAAGACAAGTTTTAGACTTGAAGATAATTCCTAGTATGTTAAATAATTAAAACGTTCAAATAAAATCGAATACGTATAATTTAGAAGTATTTAAATTGTACGGTATATGTGTACTGCTGCGGTGTCTAGAGTATTGTTTTATGTAAAACGTAACAACACGAAAAGTAATTGTTTGAATTTAAAATATAACTCAGTAGATCATTGAGTGGCAATGTTTTGATGTATGTCCTAGTAAAAGGGATTTCCTCTATGAACAAAACGCTGGAAACATTTTGAGTTATAAATATACAACATGCGATTCCTGTCTTTTACACCACGGTAAAAAAAATGTTTTGGTCATGCTGTTAGAGGTGTTTACTTTAGAGAAGCCCGGTCAAGGTTGTCCCTGGTCAAAACCTGGTCCCTTAATAATCGTTAACAACCGTCCTCTGACCCCCCCCCCTCTTTTCACCTGAATTAAATTTGCTACATGTCAGATATTTTTTAAGTAACGGCAAAATAAAATTCTTAACTGGTGTTTGCCTTAGAAGTACCCCCTCCTCTTAACAATGTACCCCCTTAGCATAGGGCCTTCTAACCCATATCGTCTAGTCTGTTTTTAGTAATATCACTGGTAAAGAAATGTTACATTGAAATGACTAAACATTCTTATATTTTTTTTTTGTTTAGTTTCGGTCATAGTGCAAATTCAACACATCTTTCATCTTCTATGTTTGCCTATAATAAACTTCCCTACAATACGAACTGATACAATAATGATACACTTGTGAAATATGCGTTAACAGTGTGTTGTTAAGTATTATTGGATTTGACTCAGCAGTAACAGAGTTCGCGTTTAACCCAACATATTAGAGATAAAAAAAAAAGGTGCACAGAAATAAGATTATCTCAGAGACGAGATAAAATCAATAAAGGCACAGACCTGGATCTGTTGAGTTATACAAATCACATATCTCTGCATGGCAAAGAATCTATATATCCTAGGTGCTGGGATTATGTACTAACCACTGGTTGGTGCTGCCATCTACACCATCTTATTTAAACACATGCACTATGCAACACACAACCTTATATGTGTTATGTATTATTTTAAAAACTATCTTTATATTCCGTATATTTATTGCATGTGTGTGTATATATATATATAAGCGGATTAAATTTTGAATACAATTTTTCAGGTTCTAGAAAAAATGGCAAGTGAACAAAACCTTCTAAGTGAAATCTTGGTGTTTACTGACCGACCTGATGGAGAGCCAGTGACCATGGACCAAGCCGGGGCTATAGACCTGACCAACTCTGACGTATTTAACCTTCTGGTTGTGACGCTACCGTTCACCTTGATTGAAATTTTCGACTTCTTCGCCAACATCTTAAACGTCTGGGTGTTCGCCGTGCAGGGGTTCAGCAACCCCGTGGGCATCAGTTTCTTCACCATAGCCCTCTCGGACATCGTCAGGGTCGTCTTCATCCTGTACGAAAATTTTTGCGTCAGCCCTTACGCGGATTTGATTGACTCCCCAGTGCGGCTGGACGAGCTCTTCTTCGTGACGGGTGCTTTCCCCTTGGGCTGCGTCATCAGGATCACGCTTTACGTCACCATCTACGTCACGGCTGAGAGATTCTTGTGCATCATGTTCCCCCCCCCCCTGAGCGTGAAGACGATGATCACCAGAACCACCACCCTCTGGATGGTCGTGTCCATAGCGGTTCTAAACTTTTTAACACTGTACCCCGTATACCTGACGTACTTTCTTGCATGGAACTTTTACCCGGACAGGAACAAGACTTTGCTCGGTCTCGGCGTCGTCTATACGGACCCGGTCAACTATGGGGTCAACTATTTCCTACACTCTGTCTTGGTGGTGTTGGGCTTGGGCGTTCTGCTCGTCTTCACTTTCGCCCTGGTCATTCAGCTGTCACGAAAATCCAGCTGGCGCGCGAGGAACACCGCCAGCGTGGCAAGTCAGAAAGTTTCCCTGGCCACACGAAACAGGAAGTCCATGAGGCTGGTGGTCGTGGTGGCCTTCTCCTTCGCAGTAAGCTTCACGCCCCTGGCTGTCATCTGCCTGCTGGCGTTCTACGTCCCTGAGTTTAGCTTCGGGGGTCCGCTAGACGCACTGTACCACTACCTGTACATCATTTCCCTGGTGTTTCTCTCAGTCAACTCCAGCACCAACATATTCATCTACTTCAAAATGAGCCGAAATTACAGGGAAACTTTGCAGAACATATTCGCCAGGTATTTCTACAAAAAATTTAAATAAACTTTCGGGAAATTGATAAAAAAGTAAATCATAAGTTGACTGTGTTGTTTACAAAACTTCAAGTAACTTTTTTTTAACTTCTAAGAACACATTTTTACAGGTCCGGACTTAAGTCCTATTGGGTAGGGGGGAGCATAAATGGTTTTATTTTACGGACGCTTCTTAGTGTGAACAGCTCTTCTGTGATATAATTAAACACACTAACTTCTTATTCCTTGTTTTAAAAGTTCATACTGTTTAAACGAGGTGATAGCTATAATTGTTTTTGTGCAATAGCTGCACAGCCTTCATTCAATGCACATAAAACAGTGTTGCCAGAAAAAACAGTACAAAGTAGCGCACAAATTTGATACCCAGTAAATCTAAAGGCCCTTCAGGCCCGTAGCGTGCGGGAGGGGGGGATCACGGGGGGGGGGCGGTCCCCCTGCATTTTGTCTGGCCCTCTCTGCTTTTTTGATCTACTTAGTAACATTTATTTCCTCCCCCCCCCTTGCTATTGTCTGGCCCCCTGCTGTAGAATTTTCGCGCTACGGGGCTGAGGCCCATTATAATTTATTTTGAGCTTTTTGAGGACATACTTTTTTTTTGTCAAAGTGTTTCAAATTTAAAAAATATTGCACCATTAAGTCACTTTAAGTCTGGAATAAATAAATACCACTATAGCCAACATAAGTGTTGAAAAAAAAACGTGAATTCGATTCGTATTAATTTGTTTATTAGAAAATTTTTTCTGTTTTATATTTTCGAGTATTGAGTCAGTTTTTTTAGAGCTGGCTACACACAGAAAATGTTTACATTGTTCTAGGATTAAAAAAAAAAGCGCAAATAAAATAAGTACAAACTTAAAATATAAGTGTTTGTCTTTATGCCTGTCCATAAAAAAAAAATAAGCTTTGGTGGTCACAACTCACACAGACAGTTGTGTTCCTATCTAGTGTTGTTGGTGGTCACAACTCACACAGACAGTTGTGTTCCTATCTAGTGTTGTTGGTGGTCACAACTCACACAGACAGTTGGGTTCCTATCTAGTGTTGTTGGTGGTCACAACTCACACAGACAGTTGGGTTCCTATCTAGTGTTTTTGGTGGTCACAACTCACACAAAACAGTTCTGCTCCTATCTTTGTGTTTTTGGTGGTCACAACTCACACAAAACAGTTCTGCTCCTATCTTTGTGTTTTTGGTGGTCACAACTCACACAAAACAGTTCTGCTCCTATCTTTGTGTTTTTGGTGGTCACAACTCACACAAAACAGTTCTGCTCCTATCTTTGTGTTTTTGGTGGTCACAACTCACACAAAACAGTTCTGCTCCTATCTTTGTGTTTTTGGTGGTCACAACTCATACAAAACAGTTGTGCTCCTATCTTTGTGTTTTTGGTGGTCACAACTCACACAAAACAGTTCTGCTCCTATCTTTGTGTTGTTGGTGGTCACAACTCACACAGACAGTTGGGTTCCTATCTAGTGTTGTTGGTGGTCACAACTCACACAGACAGTTGAGTTCCTATCTAGTGTTGTTGGTGGTCACAACTCACACAGACAGTTGGGTTCCTATCTAGTGTTGTTGGTGGTCACAACTCACACAGACAGTTGTTTCCTATCTAGTGTTGTTGGTGGTCACAACTCACACAGACAGTTGTGTTCCTATCTAGTGTTGTTGGTGGTCACAACTCACACAGACAGTTGGGTTCCTATCTAGTGTTGTTGGTGGTCACAACTCACACAGACAGTTGGGTTCCTATCTAGTGTTGTTGGTGGTCACAACTCACACAGACATTTGGGTTCCTATCTAGTGTTGTTGGTGGTCACAACTCACACAGACAGTTGGGTTCCTATCTAGTGTTGTTGGTGGTCACAACTCACACAGACAGTTGGGTTCCTATCTAGTGTTATTGGTGGTCACAACTCACACAAACAGTCGGGTTCCTATCTAGTGTAGTTGGTGGTCACAACTCACACAGACAGTTGGGTTCCTATCTAGTGTTGTTGGTGGTCACAACTCACACAGACAGTTGGGTTCCTATCTAGTGTTGTTGTGGTCACAACTCACACAGACAGTTGGGTTCATATCTAGTGTTCTAACCGCCCCTAGGGATCTGACGCCTGGGTGATTTAACCACCCCCTCCCCCGGCCACTACGACCATACAGTAAAAAAAAGCCATGTGTTTAGAGCGCTTTTATTACCTGACTTGACCCAGATGACTGATGCTTTGTTTACGTATAAAGACAGTAACTAGGTAGTAACCTAGTATTTTCTATTAACTGAACTATTTTCTTTTGACTTGTGAACATACCATACACATTTCTGGCGCATCAATAAGTAGTTCCTCTTTTGTGAAACTCATGCGCCATGCTTTGTTGTGGCCTTTGTTTCCATAGTCCGTCCTAACTGTGGCGTCCCTGTAATGATGATTATCTCTTAGCTCCTACAAACCACTATCGAATTTTTTTCTGCAGTGCCATTATTTCATCCTCACCATAACCGACAGTGCAATGGCCATGGAGGCACCACGGGAGACATGGAGGGAACTTTAACAATGACCTAAAAAATTCCCTGGGTATTCATTGAAATTCGAATCCGATACCCTTTACCGCTTTACCGTGCCATATATCCAATAGAAACTGCTAGACGTAACCTTTTGTTTACTAAACTAGGTACTTTCCCTGATGAATCTTTCGGACTAAGGCTTGTTTACTATACTAGGTACTTCCCCCGATAAAACTTCAGGACTTGGCTTTGTTTACTATACTAGGTACTTCCCCTTATTGAAACTTCTGGATTCAACTTTCTTGATTTGTAATTCATATGTGTGAAAGCTGTTATAGACTGCACTTTTTCTCCACCTGTAGTAAACATACCATTTGTAAATGTTCATAAGTCGTAATTACTGTACTGGATTGTTCCACTTTTTTGTCCTGTACTTTTGTTAATATTTTTAACATTGTTTAAGTTGGTATTTTTAAATGACCCATTTTTTTTGTTCAATCCTTTCATAAATTAAAAAAAAACACTAAACTGGACCGTCCACATAACTCATGTTAGTAATTGTGGACTAGGTGAGTTCCCTTATAGAGACTGATGTCCACTACTCTGGTCATATGGTTACTAAGAAAAGTTGTTTACGTATTGATGTTACATGTCAGAGTCATTCCAAGCTAACTTGGTCTCATACGGTATGTGTCTGACAAATTATTTATGTCCATCAGATTTTTTTCCCCCAGTATATTTTAACAGCCCCCCCCCCTCAGCACCCATCCCACTTTGTCAGGGGCCCTCAATGAGTGTAGAGGTGGGCCAGTGGGGCCCGCCGTTGTCATAGTTTATACCATCGGTTCCTGGCTTCAGTATCGGACCTGAATCTAAGGTGTGTCAAGTAAACACAGATAAACACCGAGATATGTTTGAGACAACACATTTAACGTTGGTGCAAGAAGAATAGGGATATTGAGTCTGTAGATTTTTTTATCGTCGGATCTTGCAGATACTTAAACACGCCCTCAAACATAAAGGTATATGCAAACAGTAATGCTGTGTATATACCTTGAACATACAGGTAAATGCTGCTAATAATGATGTGTATATACCTTGAAAATACTGCTATATGCTAACAGTAATGCTGTGTATACCTTGAACATACAAGTATGTGATAATAATAATTAACGTTTTAATTTGAAAACATCATGTTTTTTAAACTGTCATATACAGCTTGAAATTATTTTTTTTTTTCAAATTACGGTTTAGTCGACACTGTTTAAGTTTCCGAAAGATCTGATCCTGCTGTTAAATTTCAGTATAAAAAGTCTTTTGAAAGTTTTCCTGTAGTTGGAGCTCATCTTGTAGTAGATTACAATATTGAGACTCGAGTTGGCAGACACGCAGAGCAAGGAGAAATTGTACAGGTAGTGGAATGCCGAATCAGACGTCTCCCAGAAGTAGTACTCTGGCCTGAATATGACGTACAAGCTGTCTGACACCATCGGCAGGAACGAGATCACCAAGAACGCGGATATCACCAAAAACGAGGTTGATGGACTTCTTGTCTCGGGTGGTTAGAAAATCAACAGAGTTGGCAGCATTGCCAGCACGCCAGCTTGATTTTTTCAAAAGCTGCAAGACGAGAATGGATGTAAAGAGACTCAACAGACCCAAACCGACAACGACTAATAAAGTATGAAAGAAGTAAACTGTTTCCAATGATTCCGACCAACTTTTCAGCGAGTTTCCGTTGCGGGAAGTAATATTCTCAATCTCGTAAGAGTCCCACATGACAACGGCGGAATGGTAGATAGGGTACAGCATGGCACTATTGAAGGCGATGATGGTAAGTGCAACACACACGGTGACCTTTCTGGTGATCAACGCTTTGACCTGAAAGGGAAACAGAAGGCACAGGCACCTCTCAGCTGTGACGTACACCGTCACGTGGAGCGTGACCCGGATGGCGGCGCCCATCGGGCAGCCGACCGTGACGAAGAAGACCTCCAGCAGCACTTCCGGCACGCGCATCGTCTCGGCCAGCGGTCCAAGGTAGAACGTAGACACCACAAGGCATAGGATCCGAACCAGATCCGCCACCGTGACGATCAGGAAGCTGACGTCCACCGAGCTCTTTAAGCCTTTAGAGACAAACACCCAGGTGTTGATGACGTTGGCGACGAGGTCGGCAACGGAAAGTAGGGTGCTGGTCAAGGTCACGATGACCGAGTCGCATCTGTCGATGTCGAAGTACTCTTCGTAGTCCAGATCATCCGTCCGTGTCTTCACTGAGGAATAGTTCATTCGTCCTACAAAAGCCATATGATGTAGATTCTGACAAAGAAATATACCCTATAATTTTGACTCATAAAAATACAAAGTAAAGATATGTAGCATAGAATACATTTCAGTTAAGTGTATTTTTTTTTAATTGAGCCTTGCACTGAGTTTTGTTCTTTACACATAAGTATTCAAGTTAACGTAACATTTGGCATAGAATTGTGTACGCAACAAGCCTATATACTGTGTTTAGGTTAAACTATCAATTCGTATGACTCCTCTCGTTTACCTAAGAATAATGAACCGTCCAATGTATTGAACCAATGTATTACATTATATACAACTAAATGAAGCAAGCTTATTACTTATATCTTGAACTGACAAATTGTATTAGTTTTTTTTTTTTAAGGTGAACGAACGAGCTGCTACTCTCATTTCTGTTAAAAGTACCTGTCTAAATTACTTAAGAGTTTGTATAAAATTTAATTTACATTTTTTTTTTTACTTTCACGGATAAATAAATTTTATGTCATAAATTAGACTGTTACAACTATACCATATCATTAAAGTTTACCCATAACAGAAACCCAGGTTATATATTACTTGAGACAGTAATTTGAGGAACAACAGGTGAAGTATACCATCATGCTCAACTTACGAAAAGAAAACTCGCTTTTTTAAAAAAAAAAAACGTGTACAGTAATCTCCCCTTACTGCGTGTTAATTATAGAATCGTACTCAAGATGACATCATCAATATAAACCCCGCCCATTAATTGCACGCAAATTGAAAGGAAAACCCGAAACCTGCAACTAAATGTGTTTACAAAGTACAACATTAAAACTACGATTAAAATGTTGTGTCTTTAACTGACTGAATGAACAAAGACTAATTGAACAGCACTATTGTTATAACCTTTTCTGACATTAGACCTAACAATTTCCAATCGACATTGTAATCTTGAATTATTTCTTTAAGAATTTCGTCGAGATGTTTTCTTTAATAATCGCAGTGCGAAAACATGAAATGTTCAGTAACAATTAATTAAATGATCTATCTTCTACATGTAATTTATTAAGTAAAAAAAAATTGGGGAGGGTAGCATTTACTGGGCCCGTGTCTGGTGTAGGCCTCACACACGCGTACCAGACAGAACGCTACAATTGTAGCCCATGTCGCCCCCCCCCACTCCGCAAACCCTCTCCTTCAATGATTAAACTTTCATATGAGAGGAGAAGAGGTGTTAAAAAAATCATTTCGCATTATTAGACAGCAAACTAGGTATTATTTTTTATTATTATTTTTTTTTTTATGAACTTGAACTAAGAACCAAAAAAATCATATATAAATATTTAGACATAATAAATGAAATGATATCAGCAATGAATATAAATGACGTTGAGCTGTCGAAGATAAAATAATTCATACGGCTTGTCCAGGACCGTAGATCATCCGTTAAATATTTTTCCTAGACCGTCACTGGTCCAAAAGTAGCCCGTGAGTATTTCAAGACGGGCCCATTAAAACAGGATATGAACGTCGGACATTACAAAACAGGTGCCGCTTCTGTCTAAGGCCATCCACTAATGTCAGAAGGTGTTACTACTGGTAAGTGAGTAATGAATAGCTGGTAAAAGATCACACTGTGGTTTAATTTTCTTGACATATAAAATAGTGTGGAAAGTGAGTGGGGGGGGGGCCGAACTGATCAGAATGGACGATGGAACCCATCTTTTAGCAAAAAAGAGTTGAACTTTTAACTAAAATGGCTGAACATTTAGATGCACTGAAGACGGACATAGTATATGTAGGTAGCACGTGATAAGTCACGTGTCTACAGAAGAGTAACACCGTAGAAGCAGTACTTGACCGACCGACTATTAAGTGTCAAGTGATAATGTGTCATTTAACAGACTTCCGTTTAGTGATATACAGTTAAAATAGTTAGCGTCAGGGAGATTGTGTTGTGGTCCAGGGAGATTGTGTTGTGGTCCAGGGAGATTGTGTTGTAGTCCAGGGAGATTGTGTTGTGGTCCAGGGAGATTGTGTTGTGGTCCAGGGAGATTGTGTTGTGGTCCAGGGAGATTGTGTTGTGGTCTACAGGAAGACCTAGAGCAGTGGTAGCCCAACCCCCGGGCCGCGGTCCGGTACTGGTCCGTGGAACGAATTATACTGGGTCGCAAAAGAAACATTTACTTATTTACTTTTTATTTGGTTCACTCGTGATTGTGAGACTTTCCATGGACGAGAACAAAATCAACGCCCCCCCCCCCCTTTCTCCATTCAAGTGGGCAGAGGTGAAATTATCAAGCGCTGACCGGTCATCGTGTGAGTCTATCTGTATGTGTGTTATCGTGTGAGTCTGTTATCTTTATGTGTGTTATCGTGTGAGTCTGTTATCTTTATGTGTGTTATCGTGTGAGTCTGTTATCTTTATGTGTGTCATCGTGTGGGTCTGTTATCTTTATGTGTGTTATCGTGTGGGTCTGTTATCTTTATGTGTGTCATCGTGTGAGTCTGTTATCTTTATGTGTGTCATCGTGTGAGTCTGTTATCTTTACATGTGTCATCTAGAGAAGTCGTTTCACCCACATAGGCTCGAACCCTTGTCCTTACCGTCAACAGTCCATGGGTCTACTAGTACACATCCAGCCTGTCCCACCGTTAGCTATAAGTGTTAGTTTTAATCGACATTATGTAAATAGTAGAATGATCTAATCTTGTTACGAAATTTTCGAATGAAAAGCCCTTTCAATGTTTTTCTGTATCCGGTGCTCATCTTGTAGTAAATGACGATGCTCAAACACGAGTTCATTGCGACCGAGAGCAGGGAGAAATGAAACAAGTGATGAAACAGCGAGTCAGACATCTCCCAGAAATAGAACTCTGGCCTGAATATGACAAAGAGGCTGTCTATAACCATAGGCAGAAAAGAGACAACCAAAAACACCGAAATCGCCATAACCAGTCTTATTGACTTTCTATCTCGGGTAATGACTAGAAAATCTGCGGAGTTGGCAGCACTTCTTCTGTTCTCAGCACGCCAACTTGACTTTTCCAGAAGCTGCAAAACCAATAGAGACGTAAATAGAATCAGCAATCCTAGACCGACAACTATGAGTAGAGTGTGGAAAAAGTAAACCGTTTCCAAAGTTTCTGACCAAGCTTTGAGCGAAATTCCACCAGGTAAAGTCGTATTCTTTGAGTCATAGGCGTCCCACAGGACAACGGAGTAATGGTAGATCGGGTACAGCGTGACACTGTTGAAGGCGACGATGGTCATTACAACACACACTGTGACCCTTTTGGTGATCATCATTTTGACCTGAAGCGGGAACATAAGGCACAGACACCTCTCAGCTGTGACGTACACCGTCACGTGGAGCGTGACCCGGATGGCGGTTCCCATGGGGCAGCCGACCGTGACGAAGAAGACCTCCAACAGCACCTGCGGCACGCGCTGGATCGCGGCCAGGGGGCCCAAAGAGAACGTGGACACTTGAAGAAACTCGATCCTGACCAGTTCCGTCACTGCGATGGTCAAGAAACTCACGTCGACTGAGTTTTTCAGACCTTGGGATATAAAAACACAAGAACTGATGACGTTGACCACAAGGTCTATGACGGAGATCAAACAGCTGTGAACTGTTTCAACTATAGCACTGTTGACAACAAGTAAGTCGTCATGGTTGGTCAATTCATCATCGTGGCCGGTATTGAAAGCTGTGATGTTTACTTCATCAGCCATATAAAGTATTTTATGAAATAAACAATGCATCAGCTGTTTTATACTTTTTGTAATAAACATATACAGTGATAAAAAAAAGAATAGATATGAACTAGTCACAGAACATTATGAATGTATTCAAATGACAGTAAATTAATATAACAAAACCAGTAAAAGTAAATGTTCGCTTGGATTGAACTTAAGGCAAGTAAGACTGTACGAAGTTCAACAATACTGTAATGTACTAAAAAAAATTACTCTTTACCCCCCTCCTTTTATATTTCATACTTGTAATAAATTGTAGACCTACTTTGATACACTATCTGTATCAAACATAATTTATATCCAACATAAATTTCAAGCGAAATGACGTTAATTATACTACTTAATGTTTCTCCCTACCAAACATGATATTTCAGCTGCACTTCATTTGAGTAAATAGCGATTTTACCCAAACATAGATATGTATAATTATTGATAGCAATAATTTGCGGTGTAATAGCAATAACCTTATACACTTTAATAGATCGAACTTTAATTTCATGCAACAAAAACATTGCACGCCATTTCAACGATTAACCAATATCGAAAATAATATGGCTAGTTTGTTTTTCCAGATACGATCAGTTCTCTCCTTATTTACCAGCGGAACTAACAAACATCAAATGAATAAACCACAACAACTGCAATCTTCAAAAGTAATATAAAGCGTTAGCAAGGTGGTTGTATGGCTCTTCGGTTGTAGCCCGCTGTACATGCTGTTTGTTAGGTGTTCGATTCCCGGTGTGTTCAGCCATGACATATGTTTTCCCGTGGTGCCTCTACAGTCTTTGCACAATCGGATATGGGAGGGATGAAAGAAGGGCACTTCAAAATCTCATCTTTTCATGGAACATTTTTTTTTTATTTAAAGCTCATGGGTGCATGGGATAATGAGCTCTGAAATGAACATTTACCTGTTATAAGGCCGAGAAATACTTCACGGGACTAAAAATGAAACCTAAATTAAATAAACAGGAAAAATCATCAGTTTGATTTCTTTGTAAGTGATTTGTTTCGTTTGTTATCAATCAGTAAACTGGTTTATGTTTTTGATACAAGGGAGGGAAAAAAAGCATCATCAACAACTAAATATTAAAATTACAATCAATTCAATCTAAGATTTCTCTGCACTAAGAGTATATCATGACACAAATTACAATCAATTCAACCTAAATACTTTTATGCACTAAGAGTCTCTCATGACAACGTGAACTTTTCTAGCTCTGAAATGAAAAGAAGTTCAATCAATAAGCATCGAATCAATAGTCATCTACTTTTTGTTTTTTTTAATTTCTGAGCTATTTTTAAAATACAACCAATCGTAGTAGTCTGCCCTGCATGGTAAACAATGACAATATTATTACTGATAGCTGTGTTTGAGTTTTACGACAACCACACTATAAAGAAAGTTACATTGATGTCGCTGTCCCTAAAACTGTGGCTTGCTCTCAGCGGTGTAACTAACGCTTGTGGTGCCCGGTTCCGGAATCTGATACAAGCCTCTCCATTCCCGAGTCGACTAAAACAGTAAGGAATCGGCAGACGGCGCCATCTGGCTGGTGGCAATGTTAGATCAGCCTTGGGGATGACCTCCCCTTATTGTTTACACTTCAGCAACGCTGTAGTTTTCACTGTAAAACCAACCAAACAAAAATCGCACCACGTTTTTTTAGTGGACCATCTAACACTGCGGTTATCAGCCGGTGTTACGTGTAACCCTTAAAGGTACGGGGAAGGTTATACAAGGGTACGCAGCGATATATAATTGTTTTTTTATGTTTAAAATAACCAAAGGGTTTGAAGAGATTATGTGTGAGAGATACCTACAGACATACTTTCGCACCCTTTGGGTTACAGTCGCGAAAAATGTGGAGAACCGCGGGTCAAATATCTAATATAAATAATAGCGATTTGGGTTCTGCGTTAAATCGAAAGTAAAGAATTAATACAACAGTATTCCAGTTTAAAATACAATCCTAAAAAAAATCGGATCTGCCCGAAACTAAAAAATAACCTAACCTACCGATCAAGGCTAAGGTTTTTGCAGGGTACACAGCTAGTTAATTATAAACACCATTGGGATGCTGGAGTGTTTAACTTACATTGTCATTCCGTGTTCTAGTTAATATTTTTTTTTGTTTTACCGGACTGCAAAGAAACGAAAATAAAAACAAAAGAAATCATGTGAGTGAATTGTATTTATATCTAATGATCATTAAGAGACGTCTGGAAAGCGATTGGGGGGGGGGGGTGGAAATCCCTTGAGATCGTAATGGTAGGGGCTGCCAATATAGATCATTTATCTGAATGACATAGATTCCATTGCATGGTTTCCGGACACTCCGTCAACTGCATGAGCGGGGGGGGGGAAGGGGTCTATGCTCTTACTACTTGACCGTTGTGTACTGGGCTGAGGTCAGAGTGCGAAATCCTAAGACAAAATGTTAACAAATGTTACTGTTGACATTCATAATATAATGATCATGTTTTGAAAGGATTAGAAGCTGTAATCCCCGCAATCATGGTATGACCTGGCTCCCCTAGAAAATAGTGGATCAATCCTATGATTTTGAAAACGTTTATAGAAGTAAAGTATCAACAATATTTATAAAAAAAAAAAACAATTGTCGCTAAAAAGATAAATTATCAATAGTGGAATGGTTAGTGCGGGGCTGCCACTTGACCTGGAGAATTTTTATCCAGACCTACATCTGGACGTAAGAAAAATCCATCTTGATAATAGATGATTTTGTAGATAATTGTGTGCTGTAAGATATTTTTCTAGATATTTCTACAAGAAAATATGTTCCAAAGAATTGCGAAACGAAAGTGTGTGTGTATATACAAACTAGCACTGTACCCGGCGTTGCCCGGTAAGGTGGCAGTTCAAACGTGACACTTGAAACATTTCTAACACACCATTAGGTAAAGATATGGATGCTAATTAATGCCACCAACCTCATGTGCAGAAACGACCTACATTTCATGCGTCACAAATTAAGTTTTTCCCGTCAACGCAAACCAACCAAACCAAACCAAACAACTAACCAAACCAACCAAACAAACCAGCTAGCCAAACCAATCAAACAAACCAGCTGAATTAACTAATCTAACCAACTAAACCAACCAAACCAACCACACTAACTAAACCAAACCAAGCACGATTGGGTAAAGATATCACACACTTCCACAAACCCACACATACATACACACATGCATGCATACAAAAAGGACGATAGTCAAGGCTTACATCGTCACGTGAGTGTCGCCAAAAACTCAAGCATACCGAAGACGCTTGGAGATGGAACCAAATACGCCCACCACGCATGTCTGGCTTACTTCCACACTACCACCTGTGCCGACCACTGTCCTTCACTTGTTTCATCCGATATTTCAGCTTTCTTCCAGTGGCCCGTTTATCTTTCATCTCGGGTTCTGAGGCTCTGCATGTGAAGGTTGTGCGGTTGGACCTCGTCATACTTCATTGGCGTGCATGCAAGAATGAAATATTGTATGTATGAGGTTTGTGAGAGACGCGTGGTGCCATAAAATGTGAACATTAAATTTAATGTTAGGTTTATATTTATAAAAATATTCATTTTGTAATGATAATACGCTCTTTTATTTGAATGCATCTTTAGTAATATAATACTTCAATTAAAGTAAAATATATTCCTTAAAACATTTCTGTGTACACAGGGATAATGTCAAACGATGTGTAGACGTATCAAATAAAAACTTTTAAAGGCAAGAAATGATTCATATATATATATATATATATATATATATATATATATATATATATATATATATATAAAGTAGTTATATATACATAAAGTAGTTATTGTTGAAAATTTTGTTTACATTTGAACACGTAACAAAATGCGCAGCTGTGATGGTGCACTGACTGCTACATGAAGCTGTGATGGTGCACTGACTGCTACATGAAGCTGTGATGGTGCACTGACTGCTACATGAAGCTGTGATGGTGCACTGACTTCTACATGGAGCGTGACCACAAGAACAAAAGCGGCGCCCAATGAAGAATTCCCACATAAAGGGTCATTACCGATACAGTTGACCTTTAAAGGTCATTCATTAAGGATTTATATCGGGGCTCTGCTGACTTTGTTCATTGTTCGATAAACGATTCAGTTTTATATTTAGCCAAGTGCACTGCATTGGTCATTTAAGAAGTGACCCGCCAGGTTTGGTGATTATGTCAATCGATAACTAATTGTTTCAAGTACTGTTATGGCGCTGGGTGTAAATAACGGTCATATCGCCGAAAAAATAATCCGTGCGTTACAGGCACAGTCCTATGTCACCAACAGTTACATAATCTTCTACCGTAAAGCATATGTGTTCGACTCCTGGAGGCTGGTTTACTTTGTCGCGAGCAGTCCATTGTTTACGAGTCCTGACCATGTCACAACGCCCTCTTTGACGGGAGAATTGTAACTTTATAAATACTGTTTATCTGCGCATGACGCATTACCTTTCCTATTTGCATACAGCCCTCATCCAAGCCGATAGTAAACATATATATATATATATATATACGTATATATACATACATACATCACAATGACTGAAACCCAATGAATCACTGCACATATTACCCATTTCATTACATTTACTTCTATTACCACTAAACTGTCCAGCCAACTACCGGACTTCTCCCTTAGCTACTGTCTTTGGCTGCTGGCCACTAACATCACCCTGATATCGAGAACTGACCAAAAACTGGCCCACGTGAATCTCTATTCTCGACCCTTCTATCCAGTTCCCCACTTATCCCCGTTGTCCTACATAATTTTAATGGGTCACTAGACAAGGGAAATAATTAAAGTTTTGAAAAAAAAGTCAAATGGCAGCTGAGTCTAAGCTTCAAAAACATTTGTCAATTTGTTTTTGTTTATATTCATACGTAAATAACTTTAACATATTACAAAAATAAAGATTTTCAACATTGAAAAGTTTTTCAAGATAAATAAATTGTAATGTAAAATTGTATGAAACATTGTCACGGTCAGTAAACGATACTGTGTTATCACTTTACATTGACACATGTTAAAGGTTACTGACTTTGAAAATAGAGAAGTTCTTTTGATATGTCGACCAAATTATTGACTTTTTGTCAAATTACCTAAATACAATGTCAAGTTAGAATTAAAATATAGTAAATTTACCTCTAAAATACGTTAAGTTCTAAAAAGAACCTGCTCTTAACATAGATCAAATTCTACGGTCTGAGTATAGACTGTTTGCTCGGTCATTCCGACTTATAAAGCCTGTCACAATAAGGAGATTATTAAAAGAATGCCATTAGAAGAAAATCTTTATCTATATTATTGATTCATAGATTAAAAATTACTGACAAAAATGATGTTTCATGTATTATGTCATAACTATTGTACTGTACATTTTAGTCATTTCCAATGGTACACAGTATACAAATTCCCCCCCACACCACCATTGCTGGTAACTGCCATACGGCAACCATTTACATGACGAAAATCTAAACGATTAATGCCCATGGGGACCTGCTAATACTGCGTCAACAATGCCTTGGGTTAATTCTTTGTTTTCGGTGACAAGAAAATTATAAAAGGTTTTTTTTAAAGAACTTTATGTCATCCTTGTGGTGCGGAACAAACCAACCAATGAGCGTTAAGTTCCGGTTATTTAAGATTCAAATCTCGCTCAACGCACCAATCAGCCAGTGAGTACTTTCCCATGCGGTATTCATGAGAGCAGTGACCCCCCTCACTTTAAAAACTGAACACTAGTATTGTAATAGGTTGTTGACATGGTAACACCAACACCTTACGGGTTTCCCCAGAGAATGAGAGAGAGGGGGGAGGGCGGCATACACTTATTCTGCTGGCTCTGAAGAGCCCCCCCCCCACCCCACCCCACCCCTTTTCCACTGTACCATCTCGTTGGGTGACAGTGTGGCTCTCTAGTTGTGGTTCAGATCTGCATGCTGCAGGCTACTGGTTTTCGAATCCCAGGCTTTCCCAGCGAGTTCAGTCACATACCCTACGTCTTCCGTGGTGGGGGGGGGGGTGCCTCCATAGCCATTACTGGGTAATAGAAAAAGGGAGCAACGAAATTTCGTTGCTGGCTTTACAGAAACATGTGAAAACTTTCCACACTGTCAGGGAATTTATTCATGACTTTATGTTCAGATGTAATTGTTACGAACAAAAAGTCAGCATTCTTACAATGAAAAACACCCACAACTGTTCATAAACAAGTCAAATGTGTTGTTCAAAGCTGTGTATATAGTAAAATGTGTTGTTCAAAGCTGTGTATATAGTAAAATGTGTTGTTCAAAGCTGTGTATATAGTAAAATGTTTTGTTCAAAGCTGTGTATATAGTAAAATGTTTTGTTCAAAGCTGTGTATATAGTAAAATGTTTTGTTCAAAGCTGTGTATATATATATATCTCATGTCCTGTTCTGGAGTTTCCACTTCCCATTTCTCCATACACAGCCTGCGATAAATTCTCCGGCGTACACAATGAATTTATCTCCACTGTTCCTACCTGCTGACAACTGCACACACTATGTATGAGCCATTCACAGATTGAATCTTCTATCAATAGACTACTGTCAACCTTCAAAACAAAATCAATAAATAACTTGATAACAGTGTTATCTACTGCAGTTCATACAGTACATAAGTCATTGATACACGTATTGGTAGGTATATTTACTTAGAACGAGAGATGTAAGTCATTCACTGAGTCATTGTTGTCGTTCAGACGGGTGGTCCCCGGGGTGGTCGAGTGAAGTGGAGTCGGCCCGAAAGCCCTGGGGAATTTTTCAAGGTCCTTGTGAAAGTTGATAAACAGTCCCCCCCCCCTCAGGTCCACATGGCTTTAAGCTCGCACCTGATTGGTAACTTTATAACAGTGTAGCTAAAAGGAGTATGTTAGGTTTTATATTCTTCATTCAGTACTCCGCCATTAGCAGTGGCGTAGCGTAACGAGCTCAACTCGCGCCCGGGGCACAATACCATTTTAGTGCCCGCCCATTCAAAAACCATATAATATTATAAGTAAAATATACCATTTGGCGCCTTTTTGTGAGTAGCGCCCGGGGCATGATGACTCGCCTTGCCCAACCCCACCCCCACTGCGCCACTGGCCATTAGAAAGTGATTCGCATATTGATAGACCGATATCTTCTACCTGGCTTTTTCAAGTACATAGTAGTGTTATTATTTAAAAACTACAGCTACAGGTGACAAGTTATTTACCGAGTTAAGTTTTTTGCGTTCTGTCGAATAAGATTGTCTTCCCCAACCTTGACAAAGCATAGAATGAAATGTATTGATTGAAATCAAACTCCGGACATAGTTATAATACACTAATACAGAGAGTCAGATTTAAGATTACACCTTTAGCTATAACCGAGTGCATCAGAACTTAAATGTTGGTTTCGTTTCAAAGTGATATTGATTGAACAGTTACTTGAAAAGTGAAACATTCAATTCTTCAAATTGTAGAGTCGAGAGTTAGGCTTGCAAATCGACTAGTTCGGATTGAACTTCAAAGAAGGAAATAAATAATAAGTTTATTACCTTACAATCCACATTCGTATTTTGTTTAATTTACTTAAAATTAATCTCAAATCAAAAGACAAAAAATAAATTTGCTAAATATATACGATTAAATAATAAAGATTTAAGTTTGTATGTTTAGTCGTGTAATTTAGAAGTAATAGAAGGACTTAATGAAAAATTCGTGTTTATTATTTTAGAATTATATGGTTGTTGTTGTTTGTGAGACATGCTATCCAATAAAAAATAACATAGCCAACAAAGTAGCGTCAACTGTGCCTCACATAAAAAAGGTCAATTTGTTAAAAAAACTGTTTTCATATATAAATCCACATTTGTATTGACAAATATTTAAGCTGATGACTTACATGCTAAGTCATGAGAAGTTTGTAACGTGCTTTAACTTTAGGCTGAACTATTTATGATTTCTTTCTTTTATAAAACATTTTACTATAAGAAAGTTTAAGGTTCAGTATCTATATATAGAACTAGCTGTAAATCCAAGGGTCATGTTTACACATGTGTAATGGCTGTGTAAATTCGTTTTGCATTGAAGTTTTAGGCACAATTACGTGTTTAGACAATGTCTAGCTAGTGAGTGCATTTTTTTTTAAAGTTTTATTCATTCTCAAGTTGGAAACAACAATAAGCTAAACATAAAAATGATATAATCAGAGCATGGAGAATCTTATTAACTGATATTGCAAATGAAATTTTATCATTTTTGTAAAGTTTTTTTATTTGTTTAATCAAACATATTAAAAACAAGATTCAAATATATTCGCATGAGAATTTATAGTAAATATAAAAACAAAATGAACTTGACCGCACTGGACATATCTTCGCAGATACGGTAAAGACATAAGAATGGACAATACATGTTGAGCGAATGTACAAGTCTCTTAGACCAGTTAAATGTAATACACCCAACATATAAACAAAAAAATATCATCTAACTCTTCCTTGCCTGAAATGAATATAACGTCTGCTGTGCAAGTTTCTGTAAATGACATTTTGAACTCAAAGATGTTCACTATCTATGTCATCACCATACCGTGTACGTTCCTAAGTCTACTAGACCTGGTGGCCAACATTGTAAACGTCTGGGTCTTTGCCTCGCAGGGTCTCAACAGCTGCGTGGAAATCAGCTTCTTCACCATCGCGGTGTCGGACCTGCTCAGGGTCGTGTTCGTACAGTTCGAGAACCTCTGCCTGAACAGCTACGCGGACACGATCGACGTCCCGGCGGTTCTCCTCGAGCTCTTCTACGTGGTGGTCAACTGGCCCCTGGGCTGCTTGATCCGGGCCACCCTGCACGTGACTGTCTACGTCACGGCCGAGAGATGCTTGTGCATTCTATTCCCGCTGAAGATCAAAACGCTGATCACCCGAAAGACCACAGTTTGCGTGCTCGGCGGCATACTCATCTTGAACGCTCTGACCCTGTACCCCGTTTACTCAACCATGTACCTTTCCTGGAACTTCTACCCACAGAGGAATAGAACCTTGCTCGGTCTTGGATTCTTGAGGGACAGGTCGGAACCGTTAAAACTAACGTATATGCTTCACGTTGGACTTAGCCTTTCTGGACTCTGCGGCCTAATTCTGTTGACGTTTCTTCTGGTGGCTCAACTATATCGTCGCAGAACCTGGCGCTTGAAGAATTCAGGTCAGTCTGAAAAGCAGAAAGATTCCCTGTCCTCAAGAGACACGAGGTCAGTCAAGATGGTCATAGTGGTCGCCGTGTTCTACTTCATCTGTTTCCTGCCGATGGTTTGCTCGACGCTTGTTGCATTTTTCGTGCCGGACTTCAACTTCAGCGGGAAATATGACGGCCTCATTCGAATCACTTACGTCGCGCCTTGATGGCTCTGTCCGCGAACTCAACCATCAATATACTCATTTATTTTAAGATGAGTACAAACTATAGAGAAACGTTCAGAAAACTATTTAACTTTTCATGTCATAAGTTGGTCAGTTTGTTTGAAAGATTATTGTTTTTGTGTGATCACCAATGGACGTTAGTTTATGTAATACAATCAAAAAAAAAATCATATAGGCCTACAATATGTATTACACGGATTAAACAGACGTACAAGTATATAATAAAAATAACATTTCATGATTGTATTCAAGCACTAGTTGAATGGTGTGATATGTATTTCGTGTTGCATGCATACTTTATGATTATAAACACAGTTGGCCATACTAAAAAATCCTGCTTGTTTATGTGAAATAAATTAACTTTTGTTTCTCACCTTATTACTCAAAGGATTATTTAATCTATATTTTTTCTGACCGAAAACCTATCGCCTCAAATCAGATTTTTATTACGGATGAAAAATAATCTAAGCTAGGATTTGAATGCGATACTGGGATCTGTTTATCTCGGACACATTATATTGAAACAATGGCATGTATTCGATTATTATTAATATTACTAGTTATACCGTGCAAAACCTTTGCATAGAGTTATATCCCATTAGGCTTGATCGGTAGGCTAGGGGTTTTTTTTTTTGGTTTCGGGCAGATCCGATTTTTTCCATGATTGTATTTTAAACTGGAGTACTGTTTATTAATTTTTAGCTTTCAGATGTAATATTTTTTTATATAGTCACTGTAAAGATGAGACTTTTGTCTCTCAGATTTTGTAAATGACGAAAGGGGTGGTTTTCATATAGTGCTCTTATTCATCCCCATTGAGCAATAGTGCTTATAGTGCAATGGCCCACAGGAGAGCACCCAACGGGGAGACATAGCTTCTGGGGTACGACTGGAGCATGCAGATCCACGATTTCCACTGCCGAAGCGTTACCCATCAACATAATTAGTAATGCCTAAGCGACTTCAGCTCTGTAGTGGTAGGTCCAAGTTCGAAACCCAGCAATATGTAACAGGTGATCCACCTTAAGAAATTTTTTTTTTTAATTTTCCAATCGTGTTTTATGTGTGGTGAAGGGTATAATATTAGCATTGTTTTATACTGGGCTACCGTGAACTACCGTCAACTACCGTGAACTACC
>JAGDYQ010000057.1:5617840-5647953 GCA_021962125.1 Bulinus truncatus | reverse complement strand
TAAGACTCAGTTCAAGTTGACTGTTCGTGAATCCCAGAATATCACAGGTTTGGCTCTCTTTGTCAGTCTTGTTTATGTAAAACAGTGGAACGAAGCACCACTTGCAATCCGAGCCCCTCTCAATGACATCGAATTTTTATCAAATCTGAAGACCTATCCGAATAAGACTGTTGCCAGCAAGGCACATGAAGCATTTTCAAGGCACCTCTGGTTTCTCTCTGAACATTTGGTTGGCATAGCCCTTTTAGATGACAGAGTGTCAGCATCAATCAAAGAAAAGATGGTACAAAATCTACTTCGACCAGCATTGGCAGACATCCCTCGGCGTGTAAAGTTGACAAGTGAATCTGAACAGTTGAAATTGGAGGACCTGGTGACAGAAAGGACGACATCTTTCTTTGATGTCCTCATGGAAGAAGGCAAAGAAAAGTCTCAGACATTCCTTAAGAAACCACCAGGACAGTGGACATCTGATCCAGTCTTCAAGAAATTTTATGAACTGGCTGCACACATGACAGTTGTAAAAGATGTAGCTGAAAGGGGAATCAGTCTTATTGAGAAATACAATAAAACACTGACAAAGAATGAGGAACAGAAACAGTTTATTCTTCGATTGGTTGCAAACCATCGCAGGAATTTCCCAACTCCATCAAAGACATCACTTATGTCGTCGTCATAGATTATCCACTGTGAAACTGTCAAATTTTAAAACTAAGGTTTTCATTAGATTGTAAGTTTTAGTTACATTTTTTAATTACAACTTTAATTTAATTTCTTAATTTTAATTTACTTTAAAATTTTAACCTTAAGTTTTAAATCGATCATCAACTATAATTGGCAATAACTATTTCATTTGAGATAACCCAAAAAACTGTCAAATGGGTTGACCTGTAAATATTATTTGTTTTCATTAAAATTTTGCACAATTGTTATTAACATAATAAAGAACAGAAATAACCTTGTGGACAACTTAAATCTGTTACTTTGTTTTTCTGGACCACCCTAATGAGTCATTCACAGATTGAATCTTCTATCAACAGACTGTCAACCTTCAAAACAAAATCAATAAATAACTTGATAACAGTGTATCTACGCAGTTCATACAGTACATTGATACACGTATTGGTAGGTCTATTTACTTAGTGCGAGAGATGTAAGTCATTCACTGAGTCATTGTTGTCGTTCAGACGGGTGGTCCCCGGCCCGAGAGCCCTGGGGAATTTTTCAAGGTCATTGTGAAAGTTGATAAACAGTCCCCCCCCTCAGGTCCACATGGCTTTAAGCTCGCACCTGATTGATCACTTTATAACAGTGTAGCTAGAACGAGTATATTAAGTTTTATATTCTTCATTCAGTACGCCGCCATTAGCAGTGGCGTAGCGAGCTTGACTCGCGCCCGGGGCATAATATCATTTTAGCGCCCCCTCCATTCAAAAAGCATATGATATTATATGTAAAATATACCATTTGGCGAGTAGCGCCCGGGGCATGATGACCCCCTACTCCCCCCCCCACCCTACGCCACAGGCCATCAGATAGTGATTCGCACCTTGATCTATCGATATCTTCTACCTGGCTTTTTTCATTGACATGATAGTGTGTTTTATTTATAGACTACAGCTACGAGTTATTTACCGAGTTAAGCTTTTTTGTATTAGGTAGACAAAGTCTGACTTCCCATCTTTGACAAAGCACAGAATGAAATGTATTGATTGAAATCAAACTCGTGACATAATTATAATACAGAAAGTTAGATTTAAGATTACACCTATAGTTACAACCGGGCGCATCTAAACTTAAATAATGGTTTCGTTTTAAAGTGATATTGATTGAAAACTGAAACATTTAATTCTTCAAATTGTAGAGAGTCGAGAGTAAGGCTTGAAAATCGACCAGTTCGGATTGAACTTCAAAGAAGAAAATAAATAATAACAATTTTATTCTTTACAATCCACATTCGTATATTGTTTAATCTACTTAAAACTAAGCTCAAATCAAAAGACGAAAAATAAATTTGATAAATACATACGATTAAATAAATAAAGATCTTTAGTCGTGTAATTAAGAAGTAATAGAGAGACTTAATGGAAAATTCGTGTTTGTTATTTTAGAATTATATGGTTGTTGTTGTTTGTGAGTTATGCTATCCAATAAGAAATAACATAGCAAACAAAGTAACATCAACTGTGCCCTGAATAAAAAAGGTCAATTTGTTAAAACTGTTTTCATATATAATCCACATTCATATTGACAAATATTTAAGCTGATGACTTACATGCTAAGTACATGAGAAGTTTGTAACGTGCTTTAACTTTAGGCTGAACTATTTATGATTTGTTTCTTTTATAAAACATTTTTATTATAAAAAAAGGTTAAAGTTCAGTATCTATATATAGAACAAGCTGTAAAAGCCTTAAGTAGCCCGGGAGATCCACATGTTTACACATGTGTAATGGCTGTGTAAATTCGTTTTGCATTGAAGTTTTTGGCACAATTACGTGTTTAGACAATGTCTAGCTAGTAAGTGCATTTTTTTAAAGTATTTCCCATTATCAAGTTGGAAACAACAATAAGCTAAACATAAAAATTATAAAATCAGAGCATGGAGAATCTTACTAACTGATATTGGAAATGAAATTTCATCATTTTTGTAAAGTTGTTTCTTTTTGATGTTGTCGATGTTAAATCAAACATATCAAGAACAAGATTCAAATTTATTTGCTTGAGAATTTATAGTAAATATAAAAACAAAATGAACTTGACCGCACTGGACATATCTTCGCAGATACGGTAAAGACATAAGAATGGACAAAACGTGTTGAGCGGATGTACAAGTCTCTTAGACCAGGTAAATGTAATACACCCAACAAAGAAACAAAAAAATGTCATTTAACTCTTCCTTGCCTGAAACGAATATAACGTCTACTGTGCAAGGTTCTGTAAATGACATTTTGAGCTCAAAGATGTTCACCATCATTATCATCACCATACCGTGCACGCTCCTAAGTCTACTAGACCTGGTGGCCAACATTGTAAACGTCTGGGTCTTTGCCTCGCAGGGTCTCAACAGCTGCGTGGAGATCAGCTTCTTCACCATCGCGGTGTCGGACCTGCTCAGGGTCGTGTTCGTACAGTTCGAGAACCTCTGCCTGAACAGCTACGCGGACACGATCGACGTCCCGGCGGTTCTCCTCGAGCTCTTCTACGTGGTAGTCAACTGGCCCCTGGGCTGCTTGATCCGGGCCACCCTGCACGTGACTGTCTACGTCACGGCCGAGAGAGGCTTGTGCATTCTGTTCCCGCTGAAGATCAAAACGCTGATCACCCGAAAGACCACAGTTTGCGTGATCAGCGGCATACTCATCTTGAACGCTCTGACCCTGTACCCCGTGTACTCAACCATGTACCTTTCCTGGAACTTCTACCCGAAGAGGAATAGAACATTGCTCGGTCTTGGATTCTTGAGGGACAGGTCGGAACCGTTAAGATTAACGTATATGCTTCACGTTGGACTTAGCCTTTCTGGACTCTGCGGCCTATTTCTGTTGACGTTTCTTCTGGTGGCTCAACTATATCGTCGCAGAACCTGGCGCTTTAAGAATTCAGGTCAGTCTGAAAAGCAGAAAGATTCCCTTTCCTCAAGAGACAAGAGGTCAGCCAAGATGGTCATAGTGGTCGCAGTGTTCTACTTCATCTTTTTCCTGCCGATAGTTTGCTCGACGCTTGTTGCATTTTTCGTGCCGGACTTCAACTTCAGCGGGAAATATGACGCTTTCATTCGAATCTCTTACGGCGTCGCATTAATGGCTCTGTCCGTGAACTCGACCATCAATATACTCATTTATTTTAAGATGAGTACTAACTATAGAGAAACTTTCAGAAAACTATTTAACTTTTCATGTCATAAGTAGGCCAGTTTGATTGAAAGATTGTTTTTTTTTTTGTGTGATCAACAATAGACGTTAATTTCTGTAATACAATCAAAAAAAAATCATACATAGGCCAACAATGTGTATTACACGGATTAAACAGACGTACAAGTATATAATAAAAATAACAACATTTCATGATTGTATTCAATTACTAATTGAATGGTGTGATTTGTAGCTCATGTTGCATGCATACTTTATGATTATAAACACAGTTGGCCATACTAATAAATCCTGCTGGTTTATGTGATATCAATTAACTTTTGTTTCTCACCTTATTACTCAAAGGATTATTTAATCTATATTATTTCTGACCGAAAACCTATCGCCTCATATCAGATTTTTATTACGCATGAAAAATAATCTAAGATAGGATTTGAATGCGATACTGGGATCTCTTTACCCCGGACACATTATATATTTAAACAATGACATGTATTCGATTATTATTAATATTACAAGTTGTACCGTGCAAAACATTTGCATAGAGTTATATCCCCTTAGGCTTGATCGGTTGTCTAGATTATTTTTTTTTTTTTGGTTTCGGGCAGATCCGATTTGTTTATGATTGTATTTTAAATATTTAATATTGTTGTATTAATTCTTTACTTTCGATTTAACGCAGAACCCAATTCGCTTTTATTTATATTGTTATCAAATGTAATATTTTTTTTATATAGTCACTGTAAAGATAAGACTTTTGTCTCTTAGATTTTGTAAATGACGAAAGGGACGGTTTTTATATAGTGCCCTTTTTCATCCCCATTGAGCAGTAGTGCTTATAGTGCAATGGTCACGGAGGCACAACGGGAGACATAGCTGGGGTGACTGGAGCATGCAAATCCGGTTTCACTGCCGAAGCGTTACCCATCAACATAATTAGTAAGGCCTAAGCGACTTCAGCTCTGTAGTGGTAGGTGCAAGTTCGAAACCCAGCAATATGTAACAGGTGATCCACCTTAAGAATTTTTTTTTTTTTAAATTTTCCAATCGTGTTTTGTATATGGTGTGGGATATATATATTAGTTTTGTTTTATACTGGGCTACCGTCAACTACCGTGAACTACTGTGAACTACCCGTGGCTAACTACATGGTGGAAAGGGGGAGGGGGATATGATTCGAACATATTTTACACTCAAGATTACCGGCCCGTTGGGGGGGGGGGTAGGAAGAAGACCGCGTCGAATAGGTTATCCGAAAAGAATCTGTGTAAACATTGAGTAAGAGGCAGTGTGATAAAGAGATGTTCGTTTGGTGGGGGTGGGGGGCTATAAACCTTCACTACACAGTAGTGACTCCCCCCTTCCCAACCCCCACGGGAATAGTGTTTATAATACTTGAAGGTCTATCGAAACATTAATGGTGTGCTGTGGTGGTGGGAAATTGTGTGACACCATTGGTGCAGTGAGAAGAACGTATTGCATCATTTGCGTTGTATGTTTCAGACGTTACGGTGATGAATAAACTCGAAGCTGCGCCTTATTTGTTACGCGCTGATCGCTGCGAATACTGACTTGAGGCATTTGTTACGCTCTGATCGCTGTGAATACTGACTTGAAGCATTTGTTACGCGCTGATCGCTGCGAATACTGACTTGAGGCATTTGTTACGCGCTGATCGCTGTGAATACCGACTTGAGGCATTAGTTACGCGCTGATCGCTGCGAATACTGACTTGAGGCATTTGTTACGCGCTGATCGCTGTGAATACTGACTTTAGGCATTTGTTACGCTCTGATCGCTGCAAATACTGACTTGAGGCATTAGTTACGCGCTGATCGCTGCGAATACTGACTTGAGGCATTTGTTACGCTCTGATCGCTGTGAATACTGACTTGAGGCATTTGTTACGCGCTGATCGCTGTGAATACTGACTTGAGGCATTTGTTACGCTCTGATCGCTGTGAATACTGACTTGAGGCATTTGTTACGCTCTGATCGCTGTGAATACTGACTTGAGGCATTTGTTACGCGCTGATCGCTGTGAATACTGACTTGAGGCATTTGTTACGCGCTGATCGCTGCGAATACTGACTTGAGGCATTTGTTACGCTCTGATCGCTGTGAATACTGACTTGAAGCATTTGTTACGCGCTGATCGCTGCGAATACTGACTTGAGGCATTTGTTACGCGCTGATCGCTGCGAATACTGACTTGAGGCATTTGTTACGCGCTGATCGCTGTGAATACTGACTTGAGGCATTTGTTACGCTCTGATCGCTGTGAATACTGACTTGAGGCATTTGTTACGCTCTGATCGCTGTGAATACTGACTTGAGGCATTTGTTACGCGCTGATCGCTGTGAATACTGACTTGAGGCATTTGTTACGCTCTGATCGCTGTGAATACTGACTTGAGGCATTTGTTACGCGCTGATCGCTGCGAATACTGACTTGAGGCATTTGTTACGCGCTGATCGCTGTGAATACTGACTTGAGGCATTTGCTGAATCAAAGTGTGGGCAGAGGGTTAAGAAATTAAGAAATCGTCAAGTATGAAATTATTTTTTTTTACTTTTTTTTAAGGTTTAAAAACCAAGTTACGGTTGTAATTTTACTAGAATGTAACAACTTCATTTCTTTAGTAACTAAAAGATAAAGAGAAAAAAAAACTATCATTCACAACAACAAGCGGGTGATTTTAAAATATAATTAAATGAAGAGGAAAGTATCGTATACGATATAACTCACTAATTGATTACTATAGAGCAACGGGCCAGCACTTCAGTTAGGATGTCCAAGAAACGCAAGGGATGAATTCCAATATCATTTTATAACTGTTATTAATATAATAATTTATTTACCAATAGACATTTACATTTTTACGTAATGTAAATGTTTCGAAGTTATCTAGGATTGTTGTGAGCGTGAGCGTTCTCGACATCGATTGGAATCATGTCCGGGTAGAGGACAATAACACTACCAAAACCTCGATCGATGACTGGTTGATCCTGCCAGTAAGTGTGTGTGAAGTCCCTGTAAGGATGAGATGAAATCTCTTAGATCCTATAAACCACTAATGGGATGGTTTTTATGGTGCCCTTCTTTCATCCCCACCGTAGCCGATAGTGCAATGGCCAGTAAGTAGCACTGGACATCCTTGCTCTGGGAGACTCCCTGCTCTGGGAACAGTGCGACAAGCTGAAATTGTCTCTTAGGTAACTGCCGCTACCTACACCACTAGAACCCCCCCCCCCCCCGTTTTTAACAATTTGAGTTTAGAAAAGGAATGTTATTCGGGAGTTTCCCTTCAGCACTTGTTCCAGACATTGAAAGATTGATCCGGAATGCAATATTTACATTTGGAAAAAATTGTCACCAACATATTTTGTATTTGTTATAAGCATTTCAGCGACAGTTTTCTTTACAGCAAACATCCATGAGAACAAAAGAAGTTCATTAGTAAATGCCTCTTCCAGATCTGATGGGTACATCACTATTACTATTAGTGACTTGGCTTTCGAAACTGTTTGATCAGTTGATCTGTCCAGAAGAAAGTCGAACCTTTCATATAGTGTTGTGTAGGCTGCTCGCCGTTTTCCCATCTCAGTAATAAGTCTATCTGTGATAACATAAAATGACTGAGTACGGAATTTTTTACTATAACTCATATCTAAAACCGGATCATTATCATCCACAACTTCATCATGAAATCGGTTTCGCTGTCGTTTGCGTTGTGTACATTCTTTATAGCCCGTTTGTGAGACCTCTTTTGCTATACCTTCGTAAATTTCTAATGTATCGCGTGTATCATGAAAGTTAAGAACAAGACTGTCATACAAGTTGACGATGGTCGTTAATTCATTTCCAGGCTCCTGTAGAGCTTTGTTGACAATATCAATTTTTTGGAGTAAGTCTTTCCAAATAACACACATTAACGCTGTCTCGAAATGGTCCAACTTCTTTATGAGTGATTTGGCTTCATGCACAGATGCTGGTGGTTGACGTTCGCTTGTCGCAACATCAGACAATGCTTGTCGAATTTCCTTATAATTGGAATAAAAAGATCAAGTAGCGTCACTTCGTGCTGACCACCTTGTTGCTGATGGCCCTTGCAACGTAAAGTTGTTTTTTTTTTTCATGCACTCTGTCAATTTTAACCATCGCTGCGGTGAATGCGAAAAAAAACGTGTAGACTGACTGAACAATAGCAAAATAGTTGACTGCAGATGAACATCTCTCCACAACAGATGAACCTACCAGCGTATGGCACCCACTCCGCTAATTTATTAATCTCTCTAAATCTATCTTGTACTACCGAATAAATCCCTCTCATATTTCTCGCATTGTCATAGGACTGCGATCTGCAATTGCCGATATCTATACCATGAAGTCAGAGAGTACTCACCAACAGATAGACAAGGTATTTACCATCGTGTTGTTCAATTGGAATGGACCGAAGAAAATGCTCCACAACAGTTCCACTTTTGAGAACAACAACTGTCAGCTGATCCACATGACTGATGTCAGGAGTGGAATCAAAACTGATTCCACAATATTTAGTATCACAGGGTATATTCCCTGTGACAGCGCACCACATAGATTATTATGTTGAACGGAAGTGAGAAAAGAAGTGATGAACGAACGGTTGTTGCTGTTCAAGAAAGGAATAGATTGTTTTGATAACCATTATTATTGTTGTTTGAGCCCCCAAATATCACAATAAAATAACTCCTCTTTTAATTTTTTTTTACACTAACAACTATTACCGGTACTATTGTTTAGATCATGTTAATTGCTTGGTCCATGCAAGGCACGGGGTGCATTCTTGAAAAATATTAAAAAATGAAGTCGGGGAGGGCCTACGACTTTGAACGTGTCTTGGGCCTACAATGATTTTAAAACGGCCTTGCCCCCCTACCCTATCGGACTCATGTCGAGCCGTTTTTTATGTATAGGTACCCAATTATCTAAGAACGGCGGAATCACAAGTTAAGACTTCCTTTCGTTGCACTACATTTGAAATGTTGAAATGGTATGGTCACAATTAGAACCACCCTAACAACACAAGTTACCGTAACTCTGTCGAAATAAAACTTTTTTTAAAGATATCGTTTATCCGCCCTTTGTAACAAAATGTAAAAGTAATTTTTTAAGCGCGCGCAAGGGAGGGGGGTGCTTTTATGTATCTATTTTTATCACGCTTCAACAAAAATTTACAATTACGTCATTTTTTGTATTTATTTACATTGCTTTTTCTTTCAAGTTCAATTTAATTGAAATATTAGTTGAAATGTATTCATCACATTTACACAATAATGTCTGCTTTCCCCCCGGTTATATAAATATAAATTACTATAAAAGTTAAATTGGGTTCACTAAATTACCCCATCTAATTGGTCGCTGAGACTAAACATTGATTTCGCAATTTGAATTTGCTGCCTTCCTACATTAATATCATGTATCATTCAACATAAATTTAAGGGGGGGGGGGGAACACACTGTCGATTATGTGAACAATTTCATCGTAAAATTATTTCGATAATTTGATGTAATGGTGCTGTCTTTATTTCAAAGATTCGTCAACCTTTAAACCTTAGACATAATTACATGTAAACAACAAAAAAACGTGCGTCAGTCTTAGATCCAATCGAATTGATGTCAGCAGATACTATGATAGAGAACAAAATATGTTAAAATATTGTATGCGATTCATAAAATTATGGGATTTTTAAAAAAACAAAAGTAACAATAGAAGAGAAGGGGTAGTTTATGCCTGTGTAGGACCCACTGCGCAAGAAGAAAGTCTTGTAATTTTGACAAGACATGTAAGCCACATCCCTATACTACAATACAACTTATTTAAATAGACGTATGTTACGTAAGTGTATTCAGGTAAACCGTTTATTTCAGGCTTCGGACCCTTAACTCCCTCAAATTAAACACCCTCACAGCTCAGGGTATATGTATCAACAGTTAACATTTGATACGGTTGTCTATGTGAAGCAAGATTCCCTCCAGCCTGTTGGTTTAATCCCGCTAGGCTGTTGATTTAACCCCGCTAGACTGTTGGTGTGATCCCGCTAGACTGTTGGTGTGATCCCGCTAGACTGTTGGTGTTATCCCGCTAGACTGTTGGTGTGATCCCGCTAGACCGTTAGTGTGATCCAGCTAGACCGTTGGTGTGATCCCGCTAGACTGTTGGTGTGATCCCGCTAGACTGTTGGTGTGATCCCGCTAGACTGTTGGTGTGATCCCGCTAGACTGTTGGTGTGATCCCGCTAGACCGTTGGTGTGATCCCGCTAGACTGTTGGTGTGATCCCGCTAGACTGTTGGTGTGATCCCGCTATACTGTTGGTGTGATCCCGCTAGACTGTTGGTTTGATCCAGCTAGACTGTTGGTTTGATCCCGCTAGACTGTTGGTGTGATCCAGCTAGACTGTTGGTGTGATCCCGCTAGACAGTTGGTGTGATCCAGCTAGACTGTTTGTGTGATCCAGCTAGACTGTTGGTTTGATCCCGCTAGACTGTTGGTGTGATCCAGCTAGACTGTTGGTGTGATCCCGCTAGACGAAGGGTGGGTTAACTTTTTGAGTCGCGGATCACACCAGGCTCGTAAATTTGACCGGTGGGCCGGACCAAGAGTGTTGACATGTACTGATAACAGGTATACGTCATAGCATAGAAGGCTGGCTACTAGTGACGTGGCACCTGAATGGTGTTGACCAGAGCCCACTGAGTGTGTGGTCTCATATCTATTGAGCAATTACATTCGATTTTTTTTTTATGTAGAAGGTAAGCTCCCTTTATTTCATAACATTTCTAATGCGCCTATTTGTTTGTGCACATGCCTAGACTTCCATTTCTATACTTTGACTTTATGCATTTCCTATGTAAAAAAAAAAAGTAAAGTTCCCTTAAGCCCCAGGGGGTGGGGGGTTCATCGGGTCAAATGAAGTGTTGAATTCATTTGTTTCAGAAACCTCGGCATATGAAGGGAATAAGTTGTTATCACAACGCCCCCAGCCGCCTTATAACCCCCAACTTTAAGTCAGGTACCCATTTAAAGCTGGGTGGACTTGGGAGGTCTTTTACCAGGATCTGAAAAAGTCCCAACCTTCTCACTGAGATTCGAACCCGGTACCCTCCGATCGATAGTCAAGCGTTCTACACCACTCAACCATCCGTCCGCTATGTACAAATATTCTATAATTCTTTTTTTTTCTTTTTTTAGAAGAATTTTTTTTTTAATTTGTCATTTATGGATGTAGTTGTCGTCTGCCGCCGTTGGAGAGACAGATGGTGGCAGTGGAAAAAAACATTACTTTATATTTATACAATAACTTATATTCGTATTATCATAAATCAGCCTGTCGGTCGCTGTAACGAGGATGAAGATATATAGATTGCTGTCGTCATGAGTGCAAAGAAGATTGTTTACCGGTGTAAATTGCAAAAGCTTGCAAGACAGGGGCGGGTGCAGGCGGAACGGGAATAAAGCTCAGAGTGAAGAAAGATAATGATCAGCACCACTAATGTCAGTAGTGAAATCATCAAAAGCTGAAAGGAGTACAGAACTGTAAATACCTGGGAGCCATCCGAATGACGGAATGCTGCGAAGCGGAAATTCGGGCAAGGATCGGGCCACGACAGTCAAGTTTCAGGTATTTGAAAATAAATACATAACGAAAATCGTTCGAATCTCCGACCTAGATGCGTAGAACACAAGACCACAAGCGATATAAGATGGCGTGGTTCGGACATGTGTAAAGGAACTGTAAAAGGAGGCCGTGGCATTTTGGTGCCAGCGGAAATGTTGGTTTGACAATAGAAAAGAATGGATAGGGATACCAATGAATGAACTAAAGACAGCCGCGCAGGATAGACAACTTTGAGACAAGGGTGTAATAATGCTTGTGTGCAAAGAGTACGCACTGATGTAATTTGTGTGCAAAGGGTGTGCACTGATGCATAGGGAAATAAATGCAATATCATTTCTATCATTTTTTTTAATTAATGCCAAAGAATCAAATTTAATAATAACTAATTGTCATTCAACCATTGAACTATTTTTTTTTTATTTATTTTCATTTTGGCACAGATAGCAAAATGGCGGGGTCATTCAACGAATCTCACACCATCCAGCTGCACATCTCTGGTACATTTGAAGACATAACACTGGACATCTTTCACTGGGAAGTCTTCAGTCTCGTCAACAACGGCATCGTCTGCACGCTCATAGGAACTCTGGGATTAGTCGCCAACGTCATCAACATGGCCGTCTTCTACCGACAGGGCCTGAACACGTCCACAAACATCAGTCTGTTTTCTATGGCCGTTTCCGACATAATAAGAATTCTCTGTGTTGAATGGGCCAATATTTGTTTCAATCCGTACATTGAGAACTTGAGAACCCCGATTCTTTTCGACGAGATTTTTTACATTACAGGAGGTTGGCCTGTGGGCTGCGCGTGTCGCATTACTTTGTACATTACTGTGTTCATCACAGCTGAAAGGTGTCTCTGTATTGTGTTTCCTCTGACAATCAAAACTCTTATTACCTATAGGCAAACTAGAATATTTGTGGTGTTTATTTACTCTGTTCACGCACTGACTCTCGCGCCGGAATATTCATCGATTTATCTCTCTTGGCAATTCAACAAAGAGCGCAACGACACGGTACTTGGTGTCGCTTTCAGGGCGAACAGATCTCTGACTAAGGGCGTCACGTTCATGCTCCACGTCATTCTCATCATCATTGGCCTCCTCTGTCTCATATTTCTGACTGCTACACTTGTCATACAGCTGAGGCGTCAGACAAAATGGCGCATGCAAAATTCAGGTCACAACAGGCAAAGCGGATCGTTGTCAAACCGAGACAGGAAGTCCATCGCGCTTGTTATCGTGGTGGCGACATCGGTGTCCGTCTGCTACATCCCTATCGCCTCGTTATCGCTGGTGACTGTATTTGTGCCAGATTTTTACGTTGGAGGAAAGTATTTTAATGTGTTCAGAGATTCTTGGGCTTTTGCATTCTTAATTGGCATCATAAATTCCAGTTCCAACATAATCATCTACTACAAGATGAACTCAAAGTTCAGAAAAACATTCGAAGAAATGATCAGCACCCGACGAAACGCAAATAAACAGAACAGAACGTCTTACGCCTAAAAACGTCTGAATTCTTTTAAAACACAATCACTTGTTAGTCAGAAATGATCAGTTTAAATACCAATACATGAACACATAATAATTTACTGATATGTGTTTTATTTTTTTCCCTTTTTGTTGGGAGTGTGGCCTGAAATATTGGAGCGATATTAGGACAAGTCTCAGCCGCCATTTGACACCATAATAGGGCGCTATTTTCGTTGCTTGAGTAATTTTGGATAGAATGAGTTGGCATTTTTAGAGTCCGTCCTGGGTGCCAGTAGTCAGTGGCATAGTGAAGTGGGGGGGGGAGCAAGGAGGCAGCATGCTCCTGACGCTACTTGCAAAGGGGCGCCAAATGGTATATTTTAAATATATTATTATGTGGTTTTCGAATCAATCAGGCTATCACTTTCAACAGCGAGAATCAGAATGGGAAACTTTGTAAAAACTTGAATTTTCCATCGACAGCAAAAATTGTGTCACTCTGTCGTATTTGGTTTTATATCGAATTTCAATAGAATGTACTTGCTCCGCTTCGTAGTCCCGAAAACTAATCGTAAATTAGGTGTGCAACTTTGAGAGGAAATATTAGTTTGTGCGCAACATTAGGTGTGCAACTTTGAGAGGAAATATTACTTTGTGCGCAACATTAGGTGTGCGATTTTGAGAGAAAATATTACTTCGTGCGCAACAGAAAGGTATAAAAACAAAAAGAAATATTTCTTCACATTTTTTATTTATGTGTGTGAACGAAATCTATGATTTGTGTGCACCCAAATATGCGCACAGACTAGAGGGGACACCGAGTCCGAATATGTGAGGCCGTTGAACAAGTGCGTGGACAACCCCATGTATTATGTATGACCTGGTTAATAAATGACATCTTTAGTATCGAATGCAATGATTCGTCTTACGTTATTTTCACCAACTGAAGAACTCAGAAAAAGTCAAAGTTCGTGCATGGGTACAATTTGAGCAACTTTTCTCAATGACATTCAGGGCCGGACAAACCATTAAATTAATAAGGCCCTGAAAACAATCGGCCCTCGTTTATCTCAGATAAAAAATTCTCCGCGACTTTTCGCCACAAAAGAAAAATACAAAAAATAGGCGGCAAGAAATCTCAATAAAACCTTGCATCACATTGTAGCAGACGTTGTCCAGATGATATATCACATATAGTACGTCATTGTCCAGATGATATTTCACATATAATACGTCATTGGCCAGACAATATTTCACATATAATACGTCATTGTCCAGAAGATATTTCACATATAATACGTCATTGTCCAGATGATATTTAACATATAATACGTCATTGGCCAGACAATATTTCACATATAATACGTCATTGTCCAGAAGATATTTCACATATAATACGTCATTGTCCAGATGATATTTCACATATAATACGTCATTGTCCAGATGATATTTCACATATAATACGTCATTGGCCAGAAGGTATTTCAGATATGATACGCCATTGGCCAGAAGATATTTCACATATGATACGTCATTGGCCAGAGGATATTTCACATATAATACGTCATTGGCCAGAAGGTATTTCAGATATGATACGTCATTGGCCAGAAGGTATTTCAGATATGATACGTCATTGGCCAGAAGATATTTCAGATATGATACGTCATTGGCCAGAAGATATTTCACATAAGATACGTCATTGGCCAGAAGGTATTTCAGATATGATACGTCATTGGCCTGAAGATATTTCACGTATAATACGTCACTGACAAGCTTTTCGTAGAATTACGTCCACTCAAACCTTAATCCAGGCTTTGTAAACTATTCAATGACGATGTACACACGTGATCCAGACTACTCGTTGTATCGATTCTTATGGAGGCTCACGGTATGGTCACCTGGTGTCTTCTACAGGTCAAAAAAAAATCTCGTACAACCAACCGTCCAAAGGTAAAAGGCTCTGACGCCTGAACTCGAGCAACTGATCTCTGTTAAGAAAACAAATCTGTGTCGGGGCTGCTGGTGTTCTGTGGCTGAAGTCCGTGGAAAACAAGGGGGATAACTCGCAAAAGCTAGAACTTATTTCCACTTAGATAGAGTTACTTCCCCATGAAAGAACTTGTTCTTGATATCTGTATTTTAAAAGAAATTTTGAAAAAAAAATGTACTTACAAACACACATAGATAGATAGATAGATAGATAGATAGATAGATAGATAGATAGATAGATTTCTAGATAGATAGATAGATAGATAGATAGATAGATAGATTTCTAGATAGATAGATAGATAGATTTCTAGATAGATAGATAGATAGATAGATAGATAGATAGATAGATAGATAGATAGATAGATAGATAGATAGATAGATAGATAGATAGATAGATAGATAGATAGATAGATAGATAGATAGATAGATAGATAGATAGATAGATAGATAGATAGATAGATAGATAGATAGATAGATAGATAGAGACACACAGACAGACAGGCAGACATAGATTTATGAATAACATATGTATTACATAAACAAACCTATACATTTTATATTCAAAAATAATAAATAATTACGAAATGATTCAAAATGCCTTCAAAATTGACTTTTTTTTTCCTTGGTAAATCTAATTGTAAAATATTTAAAAGACACACTAAACAAGATCAGCAATGTATCCCTGTAATGATAACTGGTCATGTGATAACTACGGTCATCAGACAGGAGATCAGCAATGTATCCCTGTAATGATAACTGGTCATGTGATAACTACGGTCATCAGACAGGAGATCAGCAATGTGCCCCTGTAATGATAACTGGTCATGTGATAACTACGGTCATCATACGGGAGATCAGCAATGTATCCCTGTAATGATAACTGGTCATGTGATAACTACGGTCATCAGACAGGAGATCAGCAATGTGCCCCTGTAATGATAACTGGTCATGTGATAACTACGGTCATCATACGGGAGATCAGCAATGTATCCCTGTAATGATAACTGGTCATGTGATAACTACAGTCATCAGACAGGAGATCAGCAATGTGCCCCTGTAATGATAACTGGTCATGTGATAACTACATTCACCACCATACAGTCCTGCACATTGCACACCTTAATCATTTAATCTATTTCCATATTGTTTCAATGTTACTTAAGAAGAATGAAAGTGTTAACTAATGTCAAATCATTGTGTATTCATTATATGTTAAAAAAAAAAGATTTCTCAAGTTTTAAAGTGTAAAAAATAAAGAAACTTGGCCAATTATAAACACACACACACACACACACACACACACACACACAAACATGCTGGCCTAATTCTCAACGTCTGAGCGTTCGCCTCTCAACAGCTGCGTGGAAATTAGCTTCTTTACCATCGCGGTGTCAGACCTGCTCCAGGTCTTGTTAGTACAATTCGAGAAACTGTGCCTGAACAACTGCGCGAACTCTTCTTAAGTTGTGGTCAACTGGCCCTCTAGGCTGCGCCACCCACTACGTAACTCAAATGACTAGCTGTACCCGTAACATATTTGCAGCACTTTTTCAAATAATAGTGGGATGGGTGGCCGAGTGATGTAGATACTCGTCTGTCGACCTGAGAGTCCTGGGTTCGATCCTCGGTGAGAACCATGTGGAATTTTTCCAGGTGAAATGTGTTTCAAAGTCGTCCCACATGTCTACCCAGCTTTAAATGGGTACCTGACTCTAAGTTGGGGAAGTAAAGGCGGCTGGGCGTTGTGCTAACCACACAACCCCTTCATATGCCGAGGTTATAGAAACAGATGAATTCTACATTTCATCTGCCCCGATGGCCCGTTAGGGTTAAGGGAACTTTACTTTTCAAATAATAACTATGGATTAACTTCAACAATTTTCACATTTAACTTTTGAATACACCTAAATTGTATAAAGTTAATTGTATAAAGTTTACTTTTAGGTTGTCGTGAAAATGACCTTTTTATTAAGACTCATGATCGCAATCACTCAAACTAATTGTAAAATGTTCATTAGCCCTTATAGGGACTTTTCAATAAATGGTAGGGGCCATAAAAAGGACCTATTATATATATTTAAAAAAGTCTAATTTAAACAAGTTGTGTCCAATTTCTGCTATGTTACATTTTCTTTTTAATTTACATCAGATTGTTTTTTTTTACTGCATCAAGACCTCTTTATAAACAGGATTTCTAGTAACTTTTTCTCCATAGACTTTTGCAGTATCAAAACTGTTAACCCTAGAAAAGGCAACATAAAGTTGATTATGAGTGAAAACTGGCTTGGGTATATATACTAATTTTGTCAAAATGTCTGTATCTGTGACTTATTTATGGTCATCGAGTAGGACAGCAGTATAGATGGTCATCGAGGAGGACAGCTGTATAGATGGTCATCGAGTAGGACAGCCCTATAGATGGTCATCGGTTAAGACAGCCGTATAGATGGTCATCGAGTAGGACAGCCGTATAGATGGTCATCGGGTAGGACAGACGTATAGATGGTCATCGAGTAGGACAGCCGTAAAGATGGTCATCGGTTAGGACAGCCGTATAGATGGTCATCGAGTAGGACAGCCGTATAGATGGTCATCGGGTAGGACAGACGTATAGATGGTCATCGAGTAGGACAGCCGTATAGATGGTCATCGAGTAGGACAGCCGTATAGATGGTCATCGGGTAGAACAGCCGTATAGATGGTCATCGAGTAGGACAGCCGTATAGATGGTCATCGAGTAGGACAGCCGTATAGATGGTCATCGAGTAGGACAGCCGTATAGATGGTCATCGGGTAGAACAGCCGTATAGATGGTCATCGAGTAGGACAGCCGTATAGATGGTCATCGAGTAGGACAGCCGTAAAGATGGTCATCGGTTAGGACAGCCGTATAGATGGTCATCGGGTAGGACAGACGTATAGATGGTCATCGAATAGGACAGCCGTATAGATGGTCATCGAGTAGGACAGCCGTATAGATGGTCATCGAGTAGGACAGCCGTATAGATGGTCATCGGGTAGGACAGACGTATAGATGGTCATCGAGTAGGACAGCCGTATAGATGGTCATCGAGTAGGACAGCCGTATAGATGGTCATCGGGTAGAACAACCGTATAGATGGTCATCAAGTAGGACAGCCGTATAGATGGTCATCGAGTAGGACAACCGTATAGATGGTCATCGAGTAGGACAGCTTCGTATAGATGGTCATCAGGTATTAGGAACAGACCGTATAGATGGTCATCGAGTAGGACAGCCGTATAGATGGTCATCGAGTAGGACAACCGTAAAGATGGTCATCGGTTAGGACAGCCGTATAGATGGTCATCGGGTAGGACAGACGTATAGATGGTCATCGAGTAGGACAGCCGTATAGATGGTCATCGAGTAGGACAGCCGTATAGATGGTCATCGGGTAGAACAGCCGTATAGATGGTCATCGAGTAGGACAGCCGTATAGATGGTCATCGAGTAGGACAGCCGTATAAATGGTCATCGAGTAGGACAGCCGTATAGATGGTCATCGGGTAGAACAGCCGTATAGATGGTCATCGAGTAGGACAGCCGTATAGATGGTCATCGGGTAGGACAGACGTATAGATGGTCATCGAGTAGGACAGCCGTATAGATGGTCATCGAGTAGGACAGCCGTATAGATGGTCATCGGGTAGAACAGCCGTATAGATGGTCATCGAGTAGGACAGCCGTATAGATGGTCATCGAGTAGGACAGCCGTATAGATGGTCATCGAGTAGGACAGCCGTATAGATGGTCATCGGGTAGAACAGCCGTATAGATGGTCATCGAGTAGGACAGCCGTATAGATGGTCATCGAGTAGGACAGCCGTAAAGATGGTCATCGGTTAGGACAGCCGTATAGATGGTCATCGGGTAGGACAGACGTATAGATGGTCATCGAGTAGGACAGCCGTATAGATGGTCATCGAGTAGGACAGCCGTATAGATGGTCATCGAGTAGGACAGCCGTATAGATGGTCATCGGGTAGGACAGACGTATAGATGGTCATCGAGTAGGACAGCCGTATAGATGGTCATCGAGTAGGACAGCCGTATAGATGGTCATCGGGTAGAACAGCCGTATAGATGGTCATCGAGTAGGACAGCCGTATAGATGGTCATCGAGTAGGACAGCCGTATAGATGGTCATCGAGTAGGACAGCCGTATAGATGGTCATCGGGTAGAACAGCCGTATAGATGGTCATCGAGTAGGACAGCCGTATAGATGGTCATCGAGTAGGACAGCCGTAAAGATGGTCATCGGTTAGGACAGCCGTATAGATGGTCATCGGGTAGGACAGACGTATAGATGGTCATCGAGTAGGACAGCCGTATAGATGGTCATCGAGTAGGACAGCCGTATAGATGGTCATCGGGTAGAACAGCCGTATAGATGGTCATCGAGTAGGACAGCCGTATAGATGGTCATCGAGTAGGACAGCCGTATAGATGGTCATCGAGTAGGACAGCCGTATAGATGGTCATCGGGTAGAACAGCCGTATAGATGGTCATCGAGTAGGACAGCCGTATAGATGGTCATCGGTTAGGACAGCCGTATAGATGGTCATCGAGTAGGACAGCCGTATAGATGGTCATCGGGTAGGACAGCCGTATAGATGGTCATCGAGTCGGACAGCCGTGTAAAGAACTGCTTTCCTCTGAGTTGAAAAGGCAGGTTTGTATTTGATTGATTTAGTGTAAACCGTCGTATAAATATTATATTCCAATGAAATGTGCCAGTTAACGATTCCCTCATCTATGAATTTTGGGAAAAGCATTCTTATAATCAGCCTTGTACCATGGCATAGTCCTTGTTTCGAATTGATACTCCTTAACAGCATTATACTCGCCCCTCCTTCAAGTTTTTGTTTGTGCGGTGGTACGCCTATGCCTATCTTAATTCCTCTGATACTTTTTCTAAAAACTTTTCATTCAGTTCTAAGTCATTATCCTTTTGCGCAGTGGATGGCTTTTGGATAATAGGTTGCCATCAAAGTAAATTATTTGTGCAAATTAGAAAATAAACATAATTATACATATTATAATATGTATATTTAGCAAAACAGACATCGGGATTTATAATGGATTTCACCAACACACAATCTCCTAATTTCAGAAGCCAGTCTGCAAATTCATTTTCACTTGACTTTGTTATCATGTTCTGAGAGCATTTTATTTTTTTTTCTTAGTTTGGACCACAGATAGCTTTGGTTAATACAGCTCCCTTCTACATGATCCCTTGATGCTCTTGGAATAACTGGTAGAAGCTTTCGGAAATCTCCTCCCATCAAAATAACTTTGAATGCATCATTTTCAATAAAATATTTCAGTAATCAATCCACAGCAATGAAACAATGAGTAGGCAACATTTGGGCTTCAACCCACATAATCAGAAGTTGGTTTATTTTGATTTTTGAATAGCTTCCCTTGGGTTTGATTAGTTGGCTAGGTTATCTTTCGTTTCGAACAGATCCGATTTTTTTCATGATTTTATTACAGTTTAAAAATGCAGTATGTTATAGACAAAAATATTTCAATGGAATTATTTCACATTTTGGCGTTTAAGTTTCATGTTTAAAAACCGCAGAAACTATTCAAACCTGTAGATTTAAAAAAAAAAATAAACATTTGTCGATTAGAGACGCGAGCAAGTTTTAGTTCTTGATTCTAACTTTCGATTTAACGCAGACTTGAAACCGCTATTATCTATATAGACTAATTAGACCTGTATTATTTCTGACCTAACTCTATCTCCCCATATTAGATTGTTTTTAGATTATAAATACTCTAAGATCGGATAGAATGCGATACTGGGATTGGTAACTCCCAGACACATTATATTCATACTATAGAAAGTATTCCATTATTTTTAAATTATGAGTTGTAATGTCACTGTAAAGACGATACTTTTATTTCTTAGATTTCGTAAATGACTAAAGGGGCGGTTTTTAGTCTGCGCTTCTTTCATACCCATTGTGATTTAGTGCATATGGTGCAAGGGCGATGGAGGCACAACGGGAGTCATAGCTGGGTGGTGGTTGGGCACGCATTGGGCACGCCGATAGTTGAACCCACAGTCTGGGCTGGAGAAAGCAGGTCCGACTCACTGCCGAAGCCTTTACCCCGTCCACATAATTAGTTCGGCATAACGCCAACACGTTGTATGTAGTGGTTGGTGCGAGAATGTAACATGTGAATCTCTCAGGTAAAATCAAAATACTCAAAAGCGGGTATTGTATTTGTTGTAAGGGGACGGTATCAGCTTTGGTTGTATAATGGGCTCTCGGTAACTGCCCTTGGCTACATGGTGGGTGGGGGGAGGTTGGAAAAAAAAGAGGGCTGGGGTGGAGAAACGGTTGTCCGAAAAGAATCTGTATAAACATTAAGGATCGGACAGATGATAGTAACAGGCGGGGTGACAAAGAGAGGATCGTTGGGGGGGGAGGGGCTTATATACCTTCACTGAACAGTAGTTCCCCCACCCCACCCCTCACCCCCCACACGAATAGTGTTTATAATACATGACGGTCGATCGAACATTAATGGTGTGTTGTGGTAATGAGAAATTGTGTGACATCATTGGCGTAGAATGATTAAAGAGATTATGGCATTGAGTAAACTCGAAGTTGTGTCGCATTATTTTGCATTCTGATCGCTGTAAACGAATCCCGACCCTAGGGAAGCACTTATTGAATGATAGTGTGATCGGAGGGGGGATTGCGGCAGGAAGAAATATTGACAGGTCGGGGTACAGTGATGTGCGATACCATGAATTACAAAAGGCTATCGTGTGATCATAAGGGTTGTTAACCTCCCATCTTTTACACGTTATTAATTTACTAGAAATCAATACTCTACCAACATAGCGAAAACTTCAATACTGAGTCAGGTAATTTCTATCAACACTCTACCAGCAATACTGAGTCAGGTAATTTCTATCAACGCTCTACCAGCAATACTGAGTCAGGTAATTTCTATCAACACTCTACCAGCAATACTGAGTCAGGTAATTTCTATCAACACTCTACCAGCAATACTGAGTCAGGTAATTTCTATCAACACTCTACCAGCAATACTGCTGAGTCAGGTAATTTCTATCAACACTCTACCAGCAATACTGAGTCAGGCAATTTCTATCAACACTCTACCAGCAATACTGCTGAGTCAGGTAATTTCTATCAACACTCTACCAGCAATACTGAGTCAGCTAACTTCTGTCCAATTATTTTAAACTATTCGTATGTAAATATTTGGTTATAAAATAAGTAGAACCGTGAAATATTATGTTATATTATGTTCATCTCATCTACAGCATGTCTACCTGGTCAGGCCAGCCGGCACAGTACACTATATGCCTGATTAGGCTCATCCAGCTGGTAAAGTATACTCTCTGTGTACACTCTGTAGTTGGACAGCTGGTACAGTACACTTTCTGCCTGGTTAGGCTAGCTCGTCCAATACACTACTTGGTTACATAGTCGGGTGATACTAAAAATCTGTAGAATGAAAACCATGACAACAATCACCGAAGTTGGGCAACTAAAATGATGTTTCTAACATTTCCCTACTGTAGTTTAAAGGATGAAACGATACACTTATATATATTAAATTATAATAATTAGAATGAATGATCTAATACAGATCGAAAGGCTAAATGAAGATTTAAAAAGAAGCTAATTAATAGGATGTTGTTCAACGGATATCAATGGTTGTATCTGCGCGATGCTCTGAACTTAATTTTGACAAAGCTAAGAAAAAGTATTGAAACGGTTTAATACGTGTATTACTAATCTGCTTGCAATTTTAAAAAGTTACATTTCTTTAAATTTATATAATTTGTTTGTTCCTTCCTGTTTATTTTATCTGTAGTACCGGTAATTACCCTAACTATCTTGGAATCTTTTTTTTTCTTTTACGTTTGATTTCTTTTCTTCCATTTCCCCAGCTTTGGCAATTCTTTCATTTTGCTATCGATCTATACTAGAATGGATTTGCGATTTCATACTTTTGAGTTCTTCGTAAGTAATATACATTAGTTAAAATATTTGATTGTTGTTCCCTTTAAGGCGCATAAAAGTTTACAACAAATTCACGACGTAGTTCTAGTATGGCACTGAGTAGAACAACAATTCATGTAGAACATATTTTCATTAAAAATTGTATTGAACGACATCCTGAAATAGCTCACCATCGAAGCTTGCGTAAACAAACGTTAGCTTATGGTACTTAAGAAAACAACATTGCATGTAATTGATGATATCTCGAGGTATCGATATGCTGGTTTATGTGTGGCACAATCGTTGGTTGACTAATGATATCTCGAGGTATCGATATACTGGTTTATGTGTGTCACAATCGTTGGTTGATTCATGACATCTCGAGGTATCGATATGCTAGTTTATGTGTGGCATAATCGTTGGTTGACTAATGATATCTCGAGGTATCGATATACTGGTTTATGTGTGGCACAGTCGTTGGTTGATTCATGACATCTCGTGGTATCGATATGCTGGTTTATGTGTGTCACAATCGTTGGTTGATTCATGACATCTCGAGGTATCGATATGCTGGTTTATGTGTGGCATAATCGTTGGTTGACTAATGATATCTCGAGGTATCGATATACTGGTTTATGTGTGGCACAATCGTTCGTTGATTCATGATATCTCGAGGTATCGATTGCTGGTTTATGTGTGGCTCAATCGTTGGTTGACTAATGATATCTCGAGGTATCGATATACTGGTTTATGTGTGGCACAATCGTTGGTTGATTCATGATATCTCGAGGTATCGATATTCTGGTTTATGTGTGGGACAATCGTTGGTTAATTCATGACATCTCGAGGTATCGATATTCTGGTTTATGTGTGGCACAATCGTTGGTTGACTAATGATATCTCGAGGTATCGATATACTGGTTTATGTGTGGCACAATCGTTGGTTAATTCATGATAACTCGAGGTATCGATATTCTGGTTTATGTGTGGCACAATCGTTGGTTGATTCATGATATCTCGAGGTATCGATATTCTGGTTTATGTGTGGCACAATCGTTGGTTGATTCATGATATCTCGAGGTATCGATATTCTGGTTTATGTGTGGCGCAATCGTTGCTTGATTCGTGATTTCTCGAGATATCGATATTCTGGTTTTTGTGTGGCATAATCGTTGGTTGATGCATGACATCTCGAGGTATCGATATTCTGGTTTATGTCTGGCACAATCATTGGTTGATTTATTTTCTCTGTTGTACACAGAGCCCTAGCAAGTCGTTGTGGTATTGTGGCGCCCTGTGTGACTGACATATTCTGACACCCTCTTCCAAATCTGAAAAGTGCAAAATAAAAAAAAACATTTAACTGCTGTCTTTCAGCGCCCTTTCATGGCTCAGAGCCCCTGTGTGGCTCCATGACCAGCAGTAAGTATACTTCATACAATACTGGTAAGTACAGACCTTCTCACCAAGCCTAGAGAGTCCAATCACCGACCTATGTCTTCTGTTGTGTTTCAGTGGCCATTATAGAATAAGCCTTATTGAGAAGACAGACACTAACCCTGCAAAGACTGTTGAAAGTGGTTTTTTTTTTCAGCAGGTCCGTTATCATGGGTAAACAAAGTAGGGATCCACTATCTGGTTTTTTTTCCCCAACCAAAAGGCCTAGAAATCTGGCCAAAATGATTTAACATTTAGTTGTTGAGGGGGGGGGAGGTAGGGGGAGGGGGTTCAGATAGTGCCTGAGATGACAAAGATTATTAGAGAACAAATATTTGCATTCAGTGCGTTTTTTTGCCTAAGGGCCCTAACTTACCTTTAGATTGCTCTGCAAAAGTAACCACTCTGTGGCCCCCTATTTTTAGTTTGCCTGACCCCCCCCCAAACCAATAGGACGACCCAGGTTTATAGAGTCAAGATACAAACATCTGTGATATCTTACAGGGACTGCTATTTGCAAATTTGTAATTGATCAAAACAATGGCAGTTTTTTGTCTTTGGTAGATACGAATGGTTTAGCTCTAGAGTATTTTTAACGCAGTGGCTACGGTTCAAAGGAAAGGGACTCCGTACTATTTTTTTTCCGGGGGGTCCAACTATAGATGCGCATGCGCTCTAGCGCTCTAGACGGACTTTATTTTTTTTTTACGGCTGTAGATGTGCGCATGCGCGATAGCCGGACTCCGAATTTTTTTTTCGGGGTCCGGCTATAGATATTGCTTCTAACCCTAACCCTATCCCTAACCCTATCCCTAAACCTAACCCCCTAACCCTAATCTTAACCCTATTCCTAACCCTAACCCTAGCCCTGAAAGCAAAAAATATGTAATAATAAGCAGTCCGTCTGCCGCGCATGCGCATCTATAGCTGGACCCCGAAAAAAAAAACACGGAGTCCCGTTACTTGGAACCGTAGCCAATTCCTTTTTTAATGTGAAATATCTCATATAATTAAATGAAGAGGAAAATATCTTACACAGTAAAATTCACTAACTGATGCCTATAGAGCAATGAGAATCTAACAACATTGGTTACCATAACTCTGACGAAATAAAACTTTTAAAAAATATCATTTATCCGCCCTTTGTAACGGATGTGAGCTCTAATCAGCCCCGTAGCGGGAAAATTCTACACCAGGGGCCAGGCAATAGCAGGGGGGGGGGGGGCAGGTAATACATTTTACCAATAGAACAAATAAGCAGGGGGGAGGGGGGGCAGACAAAACGCAGGGGGGGGGCTACCCTCTGCCCCCCCTGCACGCTACGGGCCTGGCTCTTATGTATCTGTATCTTTATTTTCACTCTAACAGAAATTAATAATTACAATATTTTATTTATTTATTTATTTTTTCATTTTATTTTCTTCCAAGTTAAATTTAATTGACATATTTGTTGAAATTGTTTCATCAGGTCAAACAAACAACAATGAAATGATCGTCTGCTTCCCCCCAGTCAAATCAAATATAAATTACTATAAAAGTTAAACCAGTTTCAAATATCTTTACAATCTTAATTTAACGCACATTACAAAATTAGCTTGTACAAAAATAAATTAGCTCTTCTATTGTATATATTCAATCTAAAGACAGCTCTCTAGTTCATATCATTTTTTTTCTTTTTAATGATGCTACAAGTTACACCAATTATATTGTTCTATCTTTCATTCCGTTTTTAGATCACTGACTAAAAATTGATTTCGCAATTTTAAATTGCTTCATTTCAATATTAATATTATTTATCATTCTACATAAATTTTAGAAAAACAAAAGTCGATTATGTGAACAATTTCATTTTAAAATTGTTTAGAAGTTTGACGTAATGTTGCTGTCTTTATTTTAAGAATTCGCGAACTTTTAACCTTTGACATAATTACATGTAAACAAAAGCGAGAGAAAGTCTGCATTAGTCTCAGACCCAAACAAATTGATGTCAGCAGATACTATGATAGATAAAAAAATATGTGGAAATTGTATGCGATCCATAAAATTATGGGATTCAAAAAGAAAAAGAAATCAGTTTAAACAATAGAATAGACAGGGTCGTCTTATGATCGTGGTCGGTACTCTTTTCTGTGGGGCACCATTGCGATAGAAGGTCTTTTAATTTTGACCAGACATGTAAACTATATGTATAATATACGTATTATTCAACTTATTTAAAGTTTAGTACTGAAAGCAACACAGTCATTAAAATTTGTTTTCTACTGAGAAATATATTCTTTCATTAGGCAATGTTATGAAATTCCAAATTTAATTCGATAACTAAATAATAAATATAAATACTTTCTTTTGCTTGTTTGCTTTTATTAGGATACATTCCAAATTTCAGTTTAAATTCATTGTTTTATTCTCATGGATGGACCTGTATAAATATTACACTGCCCGTTAGGATACGACTGCCATTATAAGAGAACAGAGACACGGAGTCTATAAGGTTTATATTACGTATACATTTATATTTTTAAAACAAAGTTGTGTATGCTTATTTGTAGTTCGTCCTCTGACACTGAATTTTTTTTTTCTTTTTCCTTTGTCTCTCTCTATCTCCGGATGTTTCAAATCTGATCCACTTTATCGATTTTATGATTGATCTCTAGGGGTAGTGTAACAATGATGTGTAGCTGTGTTTGGTCTATCACTGATGCTTTGGTAAATTAACTTTTCACCTAGCCGTCTGTTATCTTATTTTATTGAGCGGAAACAATTTCTTTTTTTTTAAAACATTGAGTGGGGGGGGCGGAATGGGAAAAGCTGGGGGGGGGGGGAATACTGAAAGATCATTGTTACATAACCGTAGGTAAACAAAACGTTTTGTTTCAAAGCTATGTACCCTTTGCCAGTGGCGTCACTAAAGAGGGGAAGGGTGACGTTCTGCGGGCTGTTGAAGTACACTGCCTTTAGTCCAACGTACTAACTGCATAGGGTGTTCCATCTAGCCACAGTTAACAGTTGGTAGAGTTGTCTTTACAGAATGATCCCGCTATGCCGTTCACGTGATCCCGATAGGTTTTGCTTGTGATCCCGCTATGCCGTTCACGTGATCCCGATAGGCTTTGCTCGTAATCCCGCAAGACTTTGCTCGTAATCCCGCAAGACGTTGCTCGTGATCCCGATATGCCGTTCACGTGATCCCGATAGGCTTTGCTCGTGATCCCGATTGGCTTTTGGCATGATCAAGCTACGGTGTTCACGTGATTCCGCTAAACTTTTTTTTCCGTGATCCCGCTAGGCTGCTCACGTGATCCCGATAGAATGCTCATGTGGTCCCGATACATCGATCACGTGATCCCGCTCAGGTATTCCCGTGATCCCACTAGGCTAATCACGCGATCCCGCTAAACTGTTGACGTGATCCCGCTAAATCAGGGATGGGCTAACCTCTTTATTAAGTCGCGACTACATTTGGCTGGTAAATTTGAGTATGTGGTCTCATTCTGATTTACCAAGCAACATTTTTTTATTTAAGGCGGCGACCTAGTTTTCTAACATGTATTGTGCACTTATTTGTTTGATTACAATAGTGCGCTTTATTTGTGAGCACACTCTTTCAAATATTCTGATATAAAACGGGAATTTAAAAAATCGAATTCTTCTTCATCTGTGTTTGTGTATGTTGTATGCAAGGGGAGAGCACTAATGTATTTTGTAACCGATGCAATCTTGGTTCAATAAGTGTTTAAATACTTTCAATGAATCCAACATAATAATAACTCATAGTCATTCAATCATCGAACTATTTTTGTTGTTTTTTTTTTTTTTAATTTTCATTTTGGCACAGATAGCAAAATGGCGGGGTCACTAAACGAATCTCACACCATCCAGCTGCACATCTCTGGTACAGTTGAAGACATCACAATGGACATCTTCCACTGGGAGGTCTTCAGTCTCGTCAACAACGGCATCGTCTGCACGCTCATTGGAATCCTGGGATTAATCGCCAACGTCATCAACATGGCCGTCTTCTACCGACAGGGACTGAACACGTCCACAAACATCAGTCTGTTTTCTATGGCCATTTCCGACATAATAAGAATTCTCTCTGTTGAATGGGCCAATATTTGTTTTAATCCGTACATTGAAAACTTGAAAACTCCGATTCTTTTCGAAGAGATTTTTTACATTACAGGAGGTTGGCCCGTGGGCTGCGCGTGTCGCATTACCCTGTACATTACTGTGTTCATTACAGCTGAAAGGTGTCTCTGTATAGTGTTTCCTCTGACAATCAAAACTCTTATTACCTATAAGCAAACTAGAATATTTGTGGTGTTTATTTACTCTGTTCACGCACTGACTCTCGCGCCGGAATATTCATCCATTTATCTCTCTTGGCAATTCAACAAAGAGCGCAACGACACAGTACTTGGTGTCGCTTTCAGGGCGAACAGATCTCTGACTAAGGGTGTCACGTTCATGCTCCATGTTATTCTCATCATCATTGGCCTCCTCTGTCTCATATTTCTGACTGCTACACTTGTCTTACAGCTGCGGCGTCAGACGAAATGGCGCATGCAAAATTCAGGTCACAACAGACAAAGCGGATCGTTGTCAAACCGAGACAGGAAGTCCATCGCGCTCGTCATCGTGGTGGCGACATCGGTGTCCGTCTGCTACATCCCTATAGCCTCGTTATCGCTGGTGACTGTATTTGTGCCAGATTTTTACGTCGGAGGAAAGTATGTCAATATGTTCAGAGATTCTTGGGCTTTTGCATTCTTAACTGGCATCATAAACTCCAGTTCCAACATAATCATCTATTACAAGATGAACTCGAAGTTCAGAAAAACTTTCCAAGGAATGATCAGCACTCGGCGAAACGCAAATAAACAGAACAAAACGTCTTACATCGAAAAACGTCTCAATTCTTTTAAAACACAATCACTTGTTAGTCAGAAATGATTAGTTTAAATACCAATACATGTAGCCTACACATAATAATTGACTGATAATTGTTTCGTTGTTTTTTTTTTCCTTTTTGCTGGGAGACTTTTTTTTAAGGTATATTGTTATTATCATAGTCACAATGGACCTTACCATGCGCAATCCTCTTCTTTCAAATATCGTTCCATCATGGCCTTTGAAAACTGTGGTCCCCTCTGACAATACCTAACTAAATCATTTCACCCCCCTCCCCCAGGATGACATTAATTGTGGCTGGGGAAAAAAGCGACACTTTGCAGTGATGTGGGGCGGGGGGGGGGTCTGGGCGGGGTGTTGAGGTTTATGTTACAGCCCTGGTTTTGCTTTACCATAAGCTAAATTTCATTTTCTTTTTTACATTATGCAGAAAATATATCAAAAATATATATTTTATATCTAAACGAAAAAAATGAAAGTATGCAGATCTTTATTTGATAGCAATTTATTACCGGTACACCTGCTTTGTCTAAAAATATCTGATTAAAAAATGATGCAGATTGGCAGCTCTGGTACAAGCATAAAAAAATCTAAAGACGGAAATAAACAGAGTTGGAAGGACTAAGAATACTGACATACCTGTTGTTATTGTTTGTTGTTGTTGTTGTTGTTAGTTGTAGTTGTTGTTGTTGTTGTTATTTGTTGTTGCTGTTGTTGTTTGTTGTTGTTATTGTTGTATTTATTGGTGG
>JAGDYQ010000057.1:5597196-5617340 GCA_021962125.1 Bulinus truncatus | reverse complement strand
TGCACTTTTCAGATTTGGAAGAGGTTGTCAGAATATGTCAGTCACACAGGGCGCCACAATACCACAACGACTGGTGAGCTATTTCAGGATGTCGTTCAATAAAATTTTTAATGAAAATATGTTCTACAAGAATTGTTGTTCTACTCAGTACCATACTAGAACTACGTCGTGAAGTTGTAAACTTTTATGCGCCTTAAAGGGAACAACAATCAAATATTTTAACTAATGCATATTACTTACGAAGAACTCAAAAGTATGAAATCGCAAATCCATTCTAGTATAGATCGATAACAAAATGAAAGAATTGCCAAAGCTGGGGAAATGGAAGAAAAGAAATCAAACGTAAAAGAAAAAAAAAAGATTCAAAGATAGTTACGGTAATTACAGGTACTACAGATAAAATAAACAGGAAGGAACAAACTAATTATATAAATTTAAAGAAATGTAACTTTTTAAAATTGCAAGTAGATTAGTAATACACGTATTTATAATCCGTTTGTTTTCTTTTTCTTTGTCAAAATTAAGTTCAGAGCATCGCGCAGATACAACCATTAATATCCGTTGAACCACATCCCATTCATTAGCTTCTTTTTAAATCTTCATTTAGCCTTTCGATCTGTATTAGATCATTAATTCTAATTATTATAATTTAATATATATAAGTGTATCGTTTCATCCTTCAAACTACAGTAGGGAAATGTTAGAAACATCATTTTAGTTGCCCAACTTCGGTGATTGTTGTCATGGTTTTCATTCTACAGATTTTAGTATCACCCGACTATGTAACCAAGTAGTGTATTGGACGAGCTAGCCTAACCAGGCAGAAAGTGTACTGTACCAGCTGTCCAACTACAGAGTGTACGCAGAGAGTGTACTTTACCAGCTGGATGAGCCTAATCAGGCATATAGTGTACTGTGCCAGCTGGCCTGACCAGGTAGACATGTTGTAGATGAGATGAAAATAATATAACATAATATTTCACGGTTCTACTTATTTTATAACCAAATATTTACATACGAATAGTTTAAAATAATTGGACAGAAGTTAGCTGACTCAGTATTGCTGGTAGAGTGTTGATAGAAATTACCTGACTCAGTATTGCTGGTAGAGTGTTGATAGAAATTACCTGACTCAGTATTGCTGGTAGAGTGTTGATAGAAATTACCTGACTCAGTATTGCTGGTAGAGTGTTGATAGAAATTACCTGACTCAGTATTGCTGGTAGAGTGTTGATAGAAATTACCTGACTCAGTATTGCTGGTAGAGTGTTGATAGAAATTACCTGACTCAGTATTGCTGGTAGAGTGTTGATAGAAATTACCTGACTCAGTATTGCTGGTAGAGTGTTGATAGAAATTACCTGACTCAGTATTGAAGTTTTCGCTATGTTGGTAGAGTATTGATTTGTAGTAAATTAATAACGTGTAAAAGATGGGAGGTTAACAGCCCTTCTGATCACACGATAGCCTTTTGTAAATCATGTTATCGCACATCACTGTACCCCGACCTGTCAATATTTCTTCCTGCCGCAATCCCCCCTCCGATCACACTATCATTCAATAAGTGCTTCCCTAGGGTCGGGATTCGTTTACAGCGATTAGAATGCAAAATAATGCGACACAACTTCGAGTGTCATAACCTCTTTAATCATTCTACGCCAATGATGTCAAACAATTTCTCATTACCACAACACACCATTAATGTTCGATCGACCGTCATGTATTATAAACACTATTCGTGTGGGGGGTGAGGGGTGGGGTGGGGGAACTACTGTTCAGTGAAGGTATATAAGCCCCTCCCCCCCCCCAACGATCTTCTCTTTGTCACCCCGCCTGTTACTATCATCTTTCCGATCCTGAATGTTTATACAGATTCTTTTCGGACAACCGTTTCTCCACCCCACCCCCCTTTTTTTCCAACCTCCCCCCCCCCACCCACCATGTAGCCAAGGGCAGTTACCGAGAACCCATTATACAACCACCCAATAAACATGCACCGAGAGGACTCCCGTTGTCAAGCACCTATCGGACATCGGTAGGCAGTTTCCTATAGGACCTCTCGGCTGGATCGAAGGGGCAAGCCCCTGAGTGACCCATATTGGATGGCGCATGCGCTCTAAGCCTCTAACAGAATCGGGAAGCGGCCATCTTTACAGTTCGATGGCGCTGATATTATTTCGTTGAAAAGGTTCATTTCAAATTCATTTGATTTGCGTTGCATTTCGTTGAAAGGTCGTTTGATTTTAATTAAATATTACTTTAAAAACATTCTAATTTCAAGTTGTTACAAAATGCTCTTGTAATGGAAATATGTATAAAGTGGTATCAACCTATGTACTGTACTATATTATAGTATAATATAAATGTATATATATGATATATGGATTTTTACCCAAATACTTCTAAGAATTTCTAATTAAGATTATATTAATATTAAAATTACTTATATGTAATTATGTATATTACTTAACATAATATGATTATTGTATCCATTTTACTATGTATATAATGCCATGCTATCTGTCATTGTAACTGTTTTTATCCAAAATTAAGATTTAAGAAAAAGGGTGATAGTAAATATAGTTTTGCCTACCAATGAAATTTTCTATTGTGTAATTGGTGTAGGCATATTAACTTTATCTTGTCGTTAACCCTAAATAATTATTTTTATTTAATTTGCGTTTTATTTTATTTAAAATTTCACTAAAAGTCAAACATAAATTATACACAAACTTTGTAGGTAGGCAGAACCATTTACTTTTACCACAGGACCCACAATGTAGATCATCTTAGGGTTAAGGATATGATTATTGTTAGAGGTTTGGGTTAGTTAGGGTTAGTATTAGGAGTTAGGTTTAGTTTTAGTTGGAGTTAATGTTAGGGGTTAGTATTAGATTAGGGTTAGTGTTTTTATACGTATCCATTGTCATCAGAGAAGATTGGAATAGTAAAATGTGGTCTCTCTGGGTCGAACTCTGAACTACTGCAGAAGGGGTGACATGCAGAGGAAATATTTTGTAATTCAGTACAAGAGTTCGAAGATTGGTTTTTCTATCATACATACTTCCTTATAACAAGGTGAAATTTCTGCATATTACATTTATATTAATAATAATGGATTAATGGAACCTGATATTGTATTACTAAAGCCTGCCATAGTGTCTACATTCCATTCCTCCTGTGTTTCTCAAATATGTTGTATTTGGTATTTGCGATTTTCAATTAACAATTTTCAATTAATTTTCAATGAACATACATTTAATGAATCTGTTGTTTCTTTAGAATGTCAGGACTGTTTGCAGTGGTTGTATTCATTGGTGATGGTGGAGAAAGACCTGAAAGTGTTGCAGTTGTAGCAGGAAATTGGTTAGATGGTGATGAATCATATTGGGCACCATATACTAACCGTCAGGATGACAGATTGGACACCACACTAGCTTCATCTGGAATAATCAGATGACCTGGAAATGCAAAGCCAGCTCCAAGATCTGATGTTGCAGGAAATGCAATCGCAACCAGTTTAGAAGTTGTTGGTAAGGCTGTTTTTATTACATTTCTGCCTTTAAATTCATGTCAATGCCAGATGTAGTTAGAATTACCAGGCTGACTGATTCTGACATTCATTCGTGACAAACTGACAAAAAAATGTATTATAATTGCTGTAAATGTTTTTTTTTTCCTTTTTCATTCATAGCAGGTGATAAAAAAATTGAAATTCTGCTTTCCCTCATGCTGGAACTGAAATCAGAAATGAGGGTACTACATAATCAAATTAGTGAGGTAAAGGAGACGCTCCAAGACATGCAACAGAGTTCATCATCTGCCACATCTGGAGAAAATATATCGGTTGATTTGGGAACAAACATATGACTATGGCATTTCTGCTGATTTGTCAAAGCGATTTGACACTTCCAGCTAGGGCACCAGATCTTAATCTTCTCGATGATGATTGACAAGAAACAAGACAATGTTATCTTGAATTTCTTATGCCAGGTAACAATCATTTATAAATTAAATAGCCTACTAATAAATAGTAATAAATTACTAATACATTCATTGGTGATTATGTATTCTATATTATGGAAGAAAGGTAACTTTTACTAATTTGTTAAGTTTTATATCATAAGAATTTTGACTATTACATGTATGGAGAAATTATGTACTACAAACTATATTGTACTTTTACATATATGAAAAAAAATCCCACTCAAAATTTACATTGTTTTTACTTTTCTGCAGGAGCTTTTATCAAGTTGTGTTCTTCTGGAGTTATGGTACGAATAGGGAAATATACAAACAGCAATGCACAACACGAGAAAGACCTGAAAAGTTCCCTGTCGGAGTACTGGACTAAGTGACACCCAATGAGCTTTACATATTTATTGTTTTGTGCATGAGTATTTCACAAACACCAATTTAACGTTCATATTTCTCCACACATTCATATTTCTCCACCGATGTGCTATTCTATGGACTTTGGACGTGATCATTCATATCTAAGCTCAGATTCAAACTAATTCATGGATTTTAAAAATACAAAATTTCCAGCCAAGGTAAAATATGCATTATTTTTTCAGAAGAAAAAAGTGAATGAAATACTGCCAGGCTTGTGAAAATCTTAATATAGATAAAAGAATATACATTGGTAAATATAGTTTTAGACAATACATTAAAGCCAACTAAATGGGGGATGAATATTTGGGTTTTAGCTGATACATGCTGAAGAAATGAGCACAATGTTAAAATGTCTTTCACTTAATTTCAGGAAAAAAATCTTTATTTTTTTCGATAAAGAAATGTTTATGCATGTTTCACTGATTTTTTAAACATATCTGTATATAAATATTTATGAATCCTTAGTATATTGTGTATTTTTAGTGTAGATTTAATATGATCATAAGAATTACAGGCATTGTTATAAAAAAATTATTTCTACCTTTCTTTCTTTTTTTAATTGTGAATAAAATTTTTTCTACATTTTACATAGCCTACCACAAAATCATTTAAAAAAAGTTGTCTAAAGTAATCTAGCAGATGATAAAACATTTTGCATTTTTGGTCTCACTAATGTATAATATGTGGCATTTTATTCATTTTGAATTTTTTTTTTTTTGTTTTGGTTATCTGATAATTTTGGCTCATAAAATGTGTGTTTTATATAAAATGTCATAACTATTTTATTTATTGTTAGATTTCATTAAATTTGATGTTGTAATATGTAATTTTGACTGAGGTTTATTATAAGAATAAATTTGACAGTATATCTCAAAAAGATTGTTTTTTCCTTCTTTGTGTGTGATGTTTGTTTGTAAATTGTAAAAAAAAAATATAACTTAATGCCACATGTCAACAAAAGTGGCACATTTTTAATGTTTGTCCTTTCTGAATGAGTTGAGATATAAAAAGGGGTGAGCAATATTATCCAGGGAAGGGCCAAAAAAGTTCTCTAGGTCACAATATGACCATTAGAGGTCACCTAGGCGACTGCCGATCGGCATCCCCTAGGTGCCCCCTAACAATTCCAGGGTGCAAATAAATAGGGGTTACCTGGTGGCTGCCCCTAGGGTTCCCCTATTTATGCCCCTAGGTAACCTCTATCTGTCCGTGAGGGTATTGTTTATTGGGCAAAGCTGATACCGCTCCCTTTCAACAAATACAAAACCCGCTTTTGAGTACAGTAGATTCCGCTTAATTGGGACACATCTGGACTGAGGCTTTTTGTTCCGATTAAGCGGCTGTCCCAATTAAACATACAAATTTACTATTGGTTTCTTGGATTGGTTTCTTTGAGATTTGTCCCAAATAAGCGGCTGTCCCAGTTAAGCGGTGTCCCAATTAAGCGGAATCCACTGTATTTTGATTTTACCTGAGAGATTCACATGATACATTCTCACACCAACCACTACATACAAAGTGTTGGCGTTATGCCGAACTAATTATGTGGACGGGGTAAAGGCTTCGGCAGTGAGTCGGACCTGCTTTCTCCAGCCCAGACTGTGGGTTCAACTATCGGCGTGCCCAATGTGTGCCCAACCACCACCCAGCTATGACTCCCGTTGTGCCTCCATCGCCCTTGCACCATATGCACTAAATCACAATGGGTATGAAAGAAGCGCAGACTAAAAACCGCCCCTTTAGTCATTTACAAAATCTAAGAAATAAAAGTATCGTCTTTACAGTGACATTACAACTCATAATTAAAAAAAAATGGAATACTTTCTATAGTATGAATATAATGTGTCTGGGAGTTACCAATCTATCCGATCTTAGAGTATTTATAATCTAAAAACAATCTAATACGGGGCGATAGAGTTAGGTCAGAAAATAATACAGGTCTAATTAGTCTATATAAATAATAGCGGTTTCAAGTCTGCGTTAAATCGAAAGTTAGAATCAAGAACTAAAGCTTGCTCGCGTCTCTAATCGACAAATGTTTATTTTTTTTTTAAATCTACAGGTTTGAATAGTTTCTGCGTTTTTTAAACATGAAACTTAAACGCCAAAATGTGAAATAATTCGATTGAAATATTTTTGTCTATAACATACTGCATTTTTAAACTGTAATAAAAAATCATGAAAAAAATCGGATCTGTTCGAAACGAAAGATAACCAAGCCAACTAATCAAACCCAAGGGAAGCTATTCAAAAATCAAAATAAACCAACTTCTGATTATGTGGGTTGAAGCCCCAATGTTGCCTACTCATTGTTTTATTGCTGTGGATTGATTACTGAAATATTTTATTGAAAATGATGCATTATTCAAAGTTATTTTGATGGGAGGAGATTTCCGACAGCTTCTACCAGTTATTCCAAGAGCATCAAGGGATCATGTAGAAGGGAGCTGTATTAACCAAAGCTATCTGTGGTCCAAACTAAGAAAAAAAAAATAAAATGCTCTCAGAACATGATAACAAAGTCAAGTGAAAATGAATTTGCAGACTGGCTTCTGAAATTAGGAGATTGTGTGTTGGTGAAATCCATTATAAATCCCGATGTCTGTTTTGCTAAATATATACATATTATAATATGTATAATTATGTTTATTTTCTAATTTGCACAAATAATTTACTTTGATGGCAACCTATTATCCAAAAGCCATCCACTGCGCAAAAGGATAATGACTTAGAACTGAATGAAAAGTTTTTAGAAAAAGTATCAGAGGAATTAAGATAGGCATAGGCGTACCACCGCACAAACAGAAACTTGAAGGAGGGGCGAGTATAATGCTGTTAAGGATTATCAATTCGAAACAAGGACTATGCAATGATATAAGGCTGATTATAAGAATGTTTTTCCCAAAACTCATAGATGTGGGAATCGTTAACTGGCACATTTCATTGGAATATAATATTTATACGACGGTTTACACTAGATCAATCAGATAGAAACCTGTCTTTTCAACTCAGAGGAAAGCAGTTCTTTATACGGCTGTCCTACTCGATGACCATCTGTACGGCTGTCCTACTCGATGACCATCTATACGGCTGTCCTAACCGATGACCATCTATACGGCTGTCCTGCTCGATGACCATCTATACGGCTGTCCTACTCGATGACCATCTATACGGCTGTCCTAACCGATGACCATCTATACGTCTGTCCTACCCGATGACCATCTATTCGGCTGTCCTACTCGATGACCATCTATACGGCTGTCCTAACCGATGACCATCTATACTGCTGTCCTACCCGATGACCATCTATACGGCTGTCCTAACCGATGACCATCTATACGTCTGTCCTACCCGATGACCATCTATTCGGCTGTCCTACTCGATGACCATTTATACAGCTGTCCTACTCGATGACCATCTATACTGCTGTCCTACTCGATGACCATATATAAGTCACAGATACAGACATTTTGACAAAATTAGTATATATATACCCAAACCAGTTTTCACTCATAATCAACTTTATGTTGCCTTTTCTAGGGTTAACAGTTTTGATACTGCCAAAGTCTATGGAGAAAAAGTTACAAGAAATCCTGTTTATAAAGAGGTCTTGATGCAGTAAAAGAAACAAAAACAATCTGATGTAAATTAAAAAGAAAATGTAACATTGCAGAAATTGGACACAACTTGTTTAAATTAGACTTTTTTAAATATATATAATAGGTCCTTTTTATGGCCCCTACCATTTATTGAAAAGTCCCTATAAGGGCTAATGAACATTTTACAATTAGTTTGAGTATGATTGCGATCATGATTCTTAATAAAAAGGTCATTTTCACGAAAACCTAAAAAAGTAAACTTTATACAATTTAGGTGCATTCAAAAGTTAAATGTGAAAATCGTTGAAGTTAATCCATAGTTATTATTTGAAAAAGTGCTGCAAATATGTTACGGGTACAGCTAGTGATTTGAGTTACGTAGAGGGTGGCGCAGCCTAGAGGGCCGGTTTGGCCACAACTTAAGAAGACTTCGCGTAGCTGTTCAGGCACAGGCTCTCGAATTGTACTAACAAGACCTTGAGCAGGTCTGACACCGCGATGGTAAAGAAGCTGATTTCCACGCAGCTGTTGAGAGGCGAACGCTCAGACGTTGAGAATTAGGCCTGCATGTTTTTGTGTGTGTGTGTGTGTGTGTGTTTATAATTGGCCAAGTTTCTTTATTTTTTACACTTTAAGACTTGGGAAATCTTTTTTTTTAACATATAATGAATACACAATGATTTGACATTAGTTAACGCTTTCATTCTTCTTAAGTAATATTGAAACAATATGGAAATAGATTAAATGATCAATGTGTGCAATGTGCAGGACTGTATGGTGGTGAATGTAGTTATCACGTGACCAGTTACTATTACAGGGATACATTGCTGATCTGTCTGATGACCGAAGTTATCACATGACCAGTTATTATAGGGACACACTGCTGATCTTGTTTCGTGTGTCTTTTAAATATTTTACAATTAGATTCACCAATTAAAAAAAATGTCAATTTTGAAGGCATTTAAAAGTATTTCGTTATTATTTATTATTTTTGAATATGAAATGTATAGGTATGTTTATGCAATACATATGTTATACATAAATCTATGTCTGCCTGTCTGTCTGTCTGTCTGTCTGTCTGTCTGTCTGTCTGTCTGTCTATCTATCTATCTATCTATCTATCTATCTATCTATCTATCTATCTATCTATCTATCTATCTATCTATCTATCTATCTATCTATCTATCTATCTATCTATCTATCTATCGATCTATCTATCTATCTATCTATCTATCTATCTATCTATCGATCTATCTATCTATCTATATCTATTTATGTATGTGTGCTTGTAAGTACATTTTTTTCAAAAAATTCTTTTTAAACTTGAACAAGTTCTTGCATGGGGAAGTAACTCTATCTAAGTGGAAATAAGTTCTAGCTTTTGCGAGTTATCCCCCTTGTTTTCCACGGACTTCAGCCACAGAACCCCCGCGGCCCCGACACTGATTTGTTTTCTTAAGAGAGATCATTTGCTCGAGTTCAGGGGTCAGAGCCTTTGACCTTTGGACGGTTGGTTGGACGAGATTGTTTTTTGACCTGTAGAAGACACCAGGTGACCATATCGTGAGCCTCCATAAGAATCGATACAACGGGTTATCTAGATTCAGTGTGAATATCGTCATTGAATAGTTTACAAAGCCTGGATTAAGGTTTGAGTGGACGTAATTCTACGAAAAACTGGACAGTGACGTATTATACGTGAAATATATTCCGGCCAATGACGTATCATATGTAAAATATCTTCTGACCAATGACGTATCATATCTGAAATAACTTCTGGCCAATGACGTATTATATTGAAATATCTTCTGACCAATGACGTATTATATGTGAAATATCATCTGGCCTATGACGTATTATACGTGAGATATCTTCTGGATAACGCCTGCTTCAACAAGATGCAAGATTTTATTTAGGTTTCTTGCAACTTTTTCTTGTATTTTTTTTGTGCCGCCAAAAGTCACGGAGAATCTTTTATCTCATGTTAACGAGGGCCGATTGTTTTCAGGGCCTGAATAGTTTAATGGTTTGTCCGGCCCTGAATGTCATTGAGAAAAGTTGGTCAAATCGTACACATGCACGAACTTCGACTTTTTCTGAGTTCTTCAGTTGGTGAAATTAACGTAAGACGAATCATTGTATTCGATATTAAAGATGTAATTTATTGACCTGGTCATTCATAATACATGGGGTCGTCCACGCACTTGTTCAACGGCCTCACAAATATTCGGACTCGGTGTCCCCTCTAGCTAGTCTGTGCGCATAGATGGGTGCACACAAATCGTAGATTTCGCTCACACGCATAAATAAAAAATTGAGAACAAATATTTCTTTTTGTTTTTATACCTTTATGTTGAGCACAAAGTAATATTTCCTCTCAAACTTGCACATCTAATGTTGCGCACAAAGTAATATTTCCTCTCAAAGTTGCAAACCTAATGTATTGCACAAACTACTATTTCCTCTCAAAATTGCACACATAATGTTGCGCACAAACTAATATTTACTCTCAAAGTTGCATACCTAATGTTGCGCACAAACTAATATTTCCTCTCAAAACTGCACACCTAATGTTGCGCACAAACTAATATTTACTCTCAAAGTTGCACACCTAATTAACGATTAGTTTTCGGATCCAAATACGCCAGAGTGACACAATTTTCGCTTTCGATGGAAAAGTCAAATTTTACAAATTTCCCCTTACTGATTCTCGCTGTTGAAAGTAACAGCCTGATTGAGTACAACAGTGTAGCGCGTACTAAACTGTTCAGTTTGCTGTTCATCACTGTTCCCTGTTCTCTGTTTGGGTTTCTAGATCTGGTGGCCAATGTTATCAATGTTTGTGTCTTCGCTGCTCAAGGTCTGAGAAACTCTGTCGACATCAGTTTTTTCACCATCGCCGTCTCTGACATGATCAGGGCCGTCATCCTCCAGTTTGAGAACTTCTGCATGAACCCTTACGCTGACCTCATCGACGTTCCAGCTGTCCTGCCCGAGGTGTACTACGTGGTCATCAACTGGCCACTGGACTTGGTCATCAGAATCACCCTGCACGTGACGGTCTTCATAACGGCCGAGAGAAGTTTCTGCATTCTGTTCCCGATTCACATCAAGACGGTCATGACGAGGCACGTGGTCATCTCCATTGTTGTCACTATAGTGGTTCTCAACTCTTTGACCCTGTGCTCCGCCTATTCGACCATTTACCTGTCGTGGAAGTTCTACCCGCAGCGGAACAACACTTTGCTGGGGTTGGGTTACCTGACGGATGACGCTGCATCGTTAAGACGGATGGAAATACGTGGAGCACCTGGTTATCGTCGTGGTGGCAGCCTAACTTGATTGATTGTTTTCACAGTGATTCTAGTCTTACAGCTCACTCGCAGATCAAGATGGCGCAACGAGTTCGCCGGGAATACCAGCAACCAAAAAGATGCCCTCACGTCTCGAGACAGGAAGTCTGTGAAGCTCGTGGTGTGCATCGCCATTTTGTTTGTCGTCTGCTGCACGCCCACAGTAGTGATAACTCTGGCCACATTCCTCGCGCCGTTTCAAAAGTTGAGCGTTGACTCCTTCGGCATTCTATTGTTGTCTCTGTCGGTCAATTCCTTCATGAACATCGTCATCTACTTCAAACTGAGCTCCAGCTACAGGCAGACGTTTCAAAAGCTCGTGTGCTGTAAACTGTTTGGGCTTAATGATGTCTAATCTGAACTAGACGTTGGTACAGCTTAGATATTTTTCATTAAGACATCATACCATCTGGACAACTAATACTGTAGCGCACATATTAACGATGCATATTAATGTACATTTAGGGGAGATAATAACTTAAAAAAAAATTCATGAATGGTAAAACCTAATTACATTTGAATTTAAATATTCGGAGTTCAACCAATGAAACATTTGTTTTGTTTATAAATAGACAATACTCAGATTTTTTTATTATTATAGATGTCGCTACTTAACACATGTTTACTAAGCTAGGTACTTCCCCTAACTAACAACAGTCGCCAATGTTTTGTTTACATATTTTACAGGTGGACGCATCAGTCCCTACTACACACATGTTAACTAAGCTAGGTACTTCCCCTAACTGAGACCAGTCGCCAATGTTTTGTTTACATATTTTACAGGTGGACGCATCAGTCCCTACTACACACATGTTAACTAAGCTAGGTACTTCCCCTAACTGAGACCAGTCGCCAATGTTTTGTTTACATATTTTACAGGTGGACACATAAGTCCCTACTACACACATGTTTACTAAACTAGGTACTTCCCCTTTCTGAACCCACTTAGCCAAATGTTTTGTTTACATTTTTAGCACAGTCGTTTGGAAGTATGCTGGCGGAATAATATGAAGAAACTGTTCTACAATGCTGGGTTACGTATACCGTATGTCTTAGCAACAAAAGTTGTTTTATTAAGGAGTGAAAGAGTCTATTTGATGCATCGTTTAAACGGGGATTCTCATTGTGCGATTAGTGAATATGTGAACATGTGTATGTGAACGGGCACTTATAATAGTGGCCCCCAACCCCCGGGCTGCTGACCGGCACCGGTCCGTGGAACGAATGTTTCTGAGCCACTCAAGAAACATTAAATTTAAAGTTTTAAATAAACTTGAAAAATGCATCAACTAATTTAAGATTGATGATAAAGGTAACCAAGTCGCCATACTTGATAGAGTCGACACATTAGGTTTTCATCGTTTTTTTTTCAATCAAGATACTGTAAAAAAAAAAATAATAATTATAATTGCATTTGTAGTTTTGTTTTTCTTTGGATTAGGAAAACTTCCCAACTTAAAATTCCCGTTATTCCGAGAAATGGCGAATGATATGGGCTACTCGTAGTGGCGGATCAAGCTTAACTCGCGCCCCGGGGCACACAACCTTTTCAGCGCCCGCCCCCCCCCCATTCGAAAACCACATAATAATATATTTAAAATATACCATTTGGCGCCCCTTTGCGAGTAGCGTCAGGAGCATGCTGCCTCCTTGCTCCTCCCCCCCCCACTTCACTACGCCACTGACTACTGGCACCCAGGACGGACTCTAAAAATGCCAACTCATTCTAAATCCAAAATTACTCAAGCAACGAAATTAGCTCCCTATTATGGTGTCAAATGCCGTTTGAGACTTATCCTGATTGCGCCCTATCGTGGTGTCAAATGCCGTCTGAGACTTGTCCTAATTGCGCCCTATCATGGTGTCAAATGCCGTCTGAGACTTGTCCTAATTGCGCCCTATCGTGGTGTCGAATGCCGTCTGAGACTTGTCCTAATTGCGTCCTATCGTGGTGTCAGATGCCGTCTGAGACTTGTCCTAATTGCGCCCTGTCGTGGTGTCAAATGCCGTCTGAGACTTGTCCTAATTGCACCCTATCATGGTGTCAAATGGCGGCTGAGACTTGTCCTAATTGCGCCCTATCATGGTGTCAAATGACGGCTGAGACTTGTCCTAATATCGCTCCAATATTTCAGGCCACACTCCCAACAAAAAGGGAAAAAAACGAAACAATTATCAGTACATTATCATGTGCACATGTATTGGTATTTAAACCGATAATTTCTGACTGATAGTGTTTTAAAAGAATTGAGACGTTTTTAGATGTAAGACGCTCTGTTATGTTTATTTGCGTTTCGCCGGGTGCTGACCATTTCTTCGAATGTTTTTCTGAACTTTGAGTTCATCTTGTAGTAGATGATTATGTTGGAACTGGAGTTTATGATGCCAATTAAGAATGCAAAAGCCCAAGAATCTCTGAACACATTAAAATACTTTCCTCCAACGTAAAAATCTGGCACAAATACAGTCACCAGCGATAACGAGGCTATAGGGATGTAGCAGACGGACACCGATGTCGCCACCACGATGACGAGCGCGATGGACTTCCTGTCTCGATTTGTCAACGATCCGCTTTGCCTGTTGTGACCTGAATTTTGCATGCGCCATTTTGTCTGACGCCGCAGCTGTATGACAAGTGTAGCAGTCAGAAATATGAGACAGAGAAGGCCAATGATGATGAGAATGACATGGAGCATGAACGTGACGCCCTTAGTCAGAGATCTGTTCGCCCTGAAAGCGACACCAAGTACTGTGTCGTTGCGCGCTTTGTTGAATTGCCAAGAGAGATAAATCGATGAATATTCCGGCGCAAGAGTCAGTGCGTGAACAGAGTAAATAAACACCACAAATATTCTAGTTTGCTTATAGGTAATAAGAGTTTTGATAGTCAGTGGGAACACAATACAGAGACACCTTTCAGCTGTGATGAACACAGTAATGTACAAAGTAATGCGACACGCGCAGCCCACGGGCCAACCTCCTGTAATGTAAAATATCTCGTCGAAAAGAATCGGGGTTCTCAAGTTCTCAATGTACGGATTAAAACAAATATTGGCCCATTCAACACAGAGAATTCTTATTATGTCGGAAACGGCCATAGAAAACAGACTGATGTTTGTGGACGTGTTCAGGCCTTGTCTGTAGAAGACGGTCATGTTGATAACGTTGGCGACTAATCCCAGAGTTCCTATGAGCGTGCAGACGATGCCGTTGTTGACGAGACTGAAGACCTCCCAATGGAAAATGTCCATTGTGATGTCTTCAACTGTACCAGAGATGTGTAGCTGGATGGTGTGAGATTCGTTGAATGACCCCGCCATTTTGCTATCTGTACCAAAATGAAAAAAAAAAAATAGTTCAATGGTTGAATGACAATTAGTTATTATTACATTTGATTATTTGGCATTAATTAAAAAAAATATTGAAATGATATTGCATTTATTTCCCTATGCATCAGTCCACATCCTTTGCACACAAATTACACCAGTGCGCACTCTTTGCACACAAGCATTATTATACCCTTGTCTCAAAGTTGTCTATACTGCGCGGCTGTCTTTAGTTCATTCATTGGTATCCACTGTCGATTCTTTTCTATTGTCAAACCAACATTTCCGCTGGCACCAAAATGCCACGGTCTCCTTTTACAGTTCCTTTACACATGTCCGAACCATGCCATCTTATATCGCTTGTGGTCTTGTGTTCTACGAATCTAGGTAGGAGATTCGAACGATTTTCGTTATGTATTTATTTTCAAATACCTGAAACTTGACTGTCGTGGCCTGATCCTTGCTCGAATTTCTGCTTCACAGCTTCCGTCTTTCGGATGGCTCCCAGGTATTTACAGTTCTGTACTCCTTTCAGCTTTTGATAGTACATTATGATGATTTCACTACTGGCATTTGTGGTGCTGATCATTATCTTTCTTCACTCTGAGCAGATTCCCCGTTCCGCCTGCACCCCCCACCCTGTCTTGCAAGCTTTTGCAATTTACACCGGTAAACAATCTTCTTTGCACTCATGACGACCGCAATTATATATATTCATCCTCGTTACAGCGACCGACAGGCTGATTTATGATAATACGAATGTAAGTTATTGTATAATATAAAATAATGTTTTTTTTCACTGCCACCATCTGTCTCTCCAACGGCGGCAGACGACAACTACATCCATAAATGACAAATTAAAAAAAAAATTCTTCTAAAAAAAGAAAAAAAAAAGAATTATAGAATATTTGTACATAGCGGACGGATGGTTGAGTGGTGTAGAACGCTTGACTGTCGATCGGAGGGTACCGGGTTCGAATCTCAGTGAGAAGGTTGGGACGTATACCTGTTATCCGTTCATGTCAACACTCTTCGTCCGGCCCACCAGTCAAATTTAAGAGCCTGGTGTGGTCCGCGACTCAAAAAGTTAACCCACCCTTCGTCTAGCAGGATCACACCAACAGTCTAGCGGGATCAAACCAACAGTCCAGCTTGATCAAACCAACAGTCTAGCGGGATCACACCAACAGTCTAGCGGGATCACACCAACAGTCTAGCTGGATCACACCAACGGTCTAGCGGGATCACACCAACGGTCTAGCGGGATCACACCAACGGTCTAGCTGGATCACACCAACAGTCTAGCGGGATCACACCAACAGTCTAGCTGGATCACACCAACAGTCTAGCGGGATCACACCAACGGTCTAGCGGGATCACACCAACGGTCTAGCTGGATCACACCAACAGTCTAGCGGGATCACACCAACAGTCTAGCGGGATCACACCAACAGTCTAGCGGGATCACACCAACAGTCTAGCGGGATCACACCAACAGTCTAGCGGGATCACACCAACAGTCTAGCTGGATCACACCAACAGTCTAGCGGGATCACACCAACAGTCTAGCTGGATCACACCAACAGTCTAGCGGGATCACACCAACAGTCTAGCGGGATCACACCAACAGTCGAGCGGGGTTAAATCAACAGCCTAGCGGGATTAAACCAACAGGCTGGAGGGAATCTTGCTTCACATAGACAACCGTATCAAATGTTAACTGTTGATACATATGCCCTGAGCTGTGAGGGTGTTTAATTTGAGGGAGTTAAGGGTCCGAAGCCCGAAATAAACGGTTTACCTGAATACACTTACGTAACATACGTCTATTTAAATAAGTTGTATTGTAGTATAGTGATGTGGCTTACATGTCTTGTCAAAATTACAAGACTTTCTTCTTGCGCAGTGGGTCCTACACAGGCATAAACTACCCCTTCTCTTCTATTGTTACTTTTGTTTTTTTAAAAATCCCATAATTTTATGAATCGCATACAATATTTTAACATATTTTGTTCTCTATCATAGTATCTGCTGACATCAATTCCATTGGATCTAAGACTGACGCACGTTTTTTTGTTGTTTACATGTAATTATGTCTAAAGTTTAAAGGTTGACGAATCTTTGAAATAAAGACAGCACCATTACATCAAATTATCGAAATAATTTTACGATGAAATTGTTCACATAATCGACAGTGTGTTCCCCCCCCCCCCTTAAATTTATGTTGAATGATACATGATATTAATGTAGGAAGGCAGCAAATTCAAATTGCGAAATCAATGTTTAGTCTCAGCGACCAATTAGATGGGGTAATTTAGTGAACCCAATTTAACTTTTAGAGTAATTTATATTTATATAACCGGGGGGAAAGCAGTCATTATTGTGTAAATGTGATGAATACATTTCAACTAATATTTCAATTAAATTGAACTTGAAAGAAAAAGCAATGTAAATAAATACAAAAAATGACGTAATTGTAAATTTTTGTTGAAGCGTGATAAAAATAGATACATAAAAGCACCCCCCTCCCTTGCGCGCGCTTAAAAAATTACTTTTACATTTTGTTACAAAGGGCGGATAAACGATATCTTTAAAAAAAAGTTTTATTTCGATAGAGTTACGGTAACTTGTGTTGTTAGGGTGGTTCTAATTGTGACCATACCATTTCAACATTTCAAATGTAGTGCAACGAAAGGAAGTCTTAACTTGTGATTCCGCCGTTCTTAGATAATTGGGTACCTATACATAAAAAACGGCTCGACATGAGTCCGATAGGGTAGGGGGGCAAGGCCGTTTTAAAATCATTGTAGGCCCAAGACACGCTCAAAGTCGTAGGCCCTCCCCGACTTCATTTTTTAATATTTTTCAAGAATGCACCCCGTGTCTGGCATGGACCAAGCAATGTACATGATCTAAACAATAGTACCGGTAATAGTTGTTAGTGTAAAAAACAATTAAACGAGGAGTTATTTTATTGTGATATTTGGGGGCTCAAACTACAATTATAATGGTTATCAAAACAATCTATTCCTTTCTTGAACAGCAACAACCGTTCGTTCGTCACTCCTTTTCTCACTTCCGTTCAACATGATAATCTATGTGGTGCGCTGTCACAGGGAATATACCCTGTGACACTAAATATTATGGAATCAGTAGCGATTCCACTCCTGACATCAGTCATGTGGATCGCTGACAGTTGTTGTTCTCTATGTGGTCAAAAGTGGAACTGTTGTGGAGCATTTTCTTCGGTCCGTTCCAATTGAACAACACGATGGTAAATACCTTGTCGATCTGTTGGTGAGTACTCTCTGACTTCATGGTATAGATATCGACAATTGCAGATCGCAGTCCTACGACAATGCGAGTAATATGAGAGGGATTTACTCGGTAGTACAAGATAGATTTAGAGAGATTAATAAATTAGCGGAGTGGGTGCCATACGCTGCTCACATCTTAATTTTGGTAGGTTCATCTGTTGTGGAGAGTTGTTCAGCTGCAGTCAACTATTTTGCTATTGTTCATTCAGTCTACACGTTTTTTTTCGCGTTCACCGCAGCGATGGTTAAAATTGACAGACAGCCTGAAAAAAAACAACAACTTTACGTTGCAAGGGCCATCAGCAACAAGGTGGTCAGCACGAAGTGACGCTACTTGATCTTTTTATGCCAATTATAAGGAAATTCGACAAGCATTGTCTGATGTTGCTACAAGCGAACGTCAACCACCAGCATCTGCGCATGAAGCCAAATCACTCATAAAGAAGTTGGACCATTTCCAAAAAATTGATATTGTCAACAAAGCTCTACAGGAGCCTGGAAATGAATTAACGACCATCGTCAACTTGTATGACAGTCTTTTTCTTAACTTTCATGATACACGCGATACATTTGAAATTTACGAAGGTATAGCATAAGAGCTCTCACAAACGGACTATAAAGAATGTACACAACGCAAACGACAGCGAAACCGATTTCATGATGAAGTTGTGGATGATAATGATTCGGTTTTAGGTATGAGTCCTAGTGAAAAATTCCGTACTCATTCTTTTTATGTTATCACAGATAGACTTATTACTGAGATGGGAAAACGGCGTGCAGCCTACACAACACTATATGAAAGGTTCAACTTTCTTCTGGACAGATCAACTGATCAAACAGTTTCGAAAGCCAAGTCACTAATAGTAATAGTGATGTACCCATCAGATCTGGAAGAGGCATTTACTAATGAACTTCTTTTGTTCTCATGGATGTTTGCTGAAAAGAAAACTGTAGCTGAAATGCTTATAACAAATACAAAATAGGTTGGTGACAAGTTTTCCAAATTTAAATATTGCATTCCGGATCAATCATTAAATGTCTGGAACAAGTGCTGGAGGGAAACTCCCGAATAACGTTCCTTTTCTAAACTCAAATTGTTAAAAACGTATCTTCGGTCAACGATGGGACAAACACGACTATCCTCCCTGGCATTACTTTCAATTGAAAAAGATTTGATGAGAGAAATGACATTTGAGGACGTCATATGTGACTTTGCTAAAAAAAAGAGCCGAAAGGTTAACATTAATTTAAAGATCTACAGCACTGCAGCTTGATTTGCTCAGGTGATCATCTCACACGGTTATATATAGTTACTTTAATACAAACATTATTACATTTTACTGGAATTCTGAACTTGTTTTCACTTTATGTTCTGGCTTTCGTAGGCCCTTGAGAAGCCCGTAGGGGGGGGGTTCTAGTGGTGTAGGTAGCGGCAGTTACCTAATAGAGAATTTCAGCTTGTCGCACTGTTCCCAGAGCAGGGAGTCTCCCAGAGCAAGGATGTCCAGTGCTACATACTGGCCATTACACTATCGGCTATGGTGAGGATGAAAGAAGGGCACCATAAAAACCATCCCATTGGTGGTTTATAGGATCTAAGAGATTTCATCTCATCCTTACAGGGACTTCACACACACACTTACTGGCAGGATCAACCAGTCATCGATCGAGGTTTTGGTAGTTTTATTGTCCTCCACCCGGACATGATTCCAACCGATGTCGAGAACGAGAACGCTCACAACAATCCTAGATAACTTCGGAACATTTACATTACGTAAAAATGTAAAGGTCAATTTGTAAATAAATTATTATATTAATAACAGTTATAAAATGGATATTGGAATTCATTCATCCCTTGCGTTTCTTGAGCATCCTAACTGAGGTTTACAATTAGTGGGTTATATCGTATGCGATACTTTCCTCTTCTTTTCATTCTACTTTAAAATCACCCGCTTGTTGTTATGAATGATAATTTTTTTTCTCTTTATCTTTTAGTTACTAAAGAAATGAAGTTGTTACATTCTAGTAAAATTACAACCGTAACTTGGTTTTTTTAAACCTTAAAAAAAAAAAGTAAAAAAAAAATCATATTTGACAATTTATTAATTTCTTAACCCTCTGCCCACACTTTGATTCAACAAGTGCCTCAAGTCA
>JAGDYQ010000057.1:5551469-5596696 GCA_021962125.1 Bulinus truncatus | reverse complement strand
CCTCTTCCAAATCTGAAAAGTGCAAAATAAAAAAAAAACATTTAACTGCGGTCTTTCAGCACCCTTTCATGGCTCAGTGCCCCTGTGCGGCTCCATGACAAGCAGTAAGTATGCTTCATACATTACTGGTAAGTACAAACCTTCTCACCAAGCCTAGAGAGTCCAATCACCGACCTATGTCTTCTGTTGTGTTTCAGTGGCCATTGTAGAATAGGCCTTATTGAGAAGACAGACACTAGCCCTGCAAAGACTGTGTTGAAAGTGTTTTTTTTTTTTAGCAGGTCCGTTATCATGGGTAAACAAAGTAGGGATCCACTATCTGGGTTTTTTTCCCCAACCAAAAGGCCTAGAAATCTGGCCAAAATGATTTAACATTTAGTTGTTGGGGGGGGGAGGTAGGGGGAGGGGGGTTCAGATAGTGCCTGAGATGACAAAGATTATTAGAGAACAAATATTTGCATTCAGTGCGTTTTTTTGCCTAAGGGCCCTAACTTACCTTTAGATTGCTCTGCAAAAGTAACCACTCTGTGGCCCCCTATTTTTAGTTTGCCTGGGCCCCCCCCAAACCATAAGGATGACCCAGGTTTATAGAGTCAAGATACAAACATCTGTGATATCTCACAGGGACTGTTTTATGCCGATTTGTAATTGATCAAAACAATGGCAGTTTTTTGTCTTTGGTAGATACGAATGGTTAAGCTCTAGAGTATTTTTTAACGCAGTGTCTACGGTTCAAAGGGACGGGACTCCGTATTATTTTTTTCCGGGGGGGGGGGGGGGACCAACTATAGATGCGCATGCGCACTAGCGCTCTAGACGGACTTTATTTTTTTTACGGCTGTAGATGTGCGCATGCGCGATAGCCGGACTCCGAATTTTTTTTTCGGGGTCCGGTTATAGATATTGCTCCTAACCCTAACCCTATCCCTAACCCTAACCCTATCCCTAACCCCCGACCCTAATCTTAACCCTATGCCTAACCCTAACCCTAGCCCTGAAAGCAAAAAATATGTAATAATAAGCAGTCCGTCTGCCGCGCATGCGCATCTATAGCTGGACCACCAAAAAAAAAACACGGAGTCCCGTTACTTGGAACCGTAGCCAATTCCTTTTTTTAATGTGAAATATCTCATATAATTAAATGAAGAGGAAAATATCTTACAAAGTAAAATTCACTAACTGATGCCTATAGAGCAACGAGAATCTAACAACATTGGTTACCATAACTCTGACGAAATAAAACTTTTAAAAAATATCAGTTATCCGCCCTTTGTAACGGATGTGAGCTCTAATCAGCCCCGTAGCGTGAAAATTCTACAGCAGGGGCCAGGCAATGGGGGGGGGGCAGGTAATACATTTTACTAAGTAGAACAAATAAGCAGGGGGGGAGGGAGGCAGACAAAACGCAGGGGGGGCTACCCTCTGCCCCCCCCCCTGCACGCTACGGGCCTGGCTCTAATGTATCTGTATCTTTATTTTCACTCTAACAGAAATTAATAATTACAATATTTTATTTATTTATTTATTTTTGCATTTTATTTTCTTCCAAGTTAAATTTAATTGGCATATTTGTTGAAATTGTTTCATCAGGTCAAACAAACAACAATGAAATGATCGTCTGCTTCCCCCCAGTCAGATCAAATATAAATTAGGCCTACTATAAAAGTTAAACCAGTTTCAAATATCTTTACAATCTTAATTTAACGCACATTACAAAATTAGCTTGTACAAAAATAAATTAGCTCTTCTATTGTATATATTCAATCTAAAGACAGCTCTCTAGTTCATATCATTTTTTTTTCTTTTTAATGCTGTTACAAGTTACACCAATTATATTGTTCTATCTTTCATTCCGTTTTTAGATCACTGGCTAAAAATTGATTTCGCAATTTTAAATTGCCTCATTTCAACATTAATATTATTTATCATTCTACATAAATTTTAGAAAAACAAAAGTCGATTATGTGAACAATTTCATTTTAAAATTGCTTAGAAGTTTGACGTAATGTTGCTGTCTTTATTTTAAGAATTCGCGAACTTTTAACCTTTGACATAATTACATGTAAACAAAAGCGAGAGAAAGTCGGCGTTAGTCTCAGACCCAAACAAATTGATGTCTGCAGATACTATGATAGATAAAAAAATATGTGGAAATTGTATGCGATCCATAAAATTATGGGATTCAAAAAGAAAAAGAAATCAGCTTAAACAATAGAATAGACAGGGTCGTCTTATGATCGTGGTTGGTACACTTTCCTGTGGGGCACCACTGCGACGATAGAAGGTCTTTTAATTTTGACCAGACACGTAAACTATATGTATAATATACGTATTATTCAACTTGTTTAAAGTTTAGTACTGAAAGCAACAGTCATTAAAAATTTGTTTTCTAATGAGAAATATATTCTTTCATTAGGCGATGTTATGAAATTCCGAATTTAATTCGATAACTAAATAATAAATATAAATACTTTCTTTTGCTTGTTTGCTTGTATTAGGATACATTCCAAATTTCAGTTTAAATTAATTGTTTTATTTCTTCTCATGGGTGGACCTGTACAAATCTTACACTGCCCGTTAGGATACGACTGCCAGTATAAGAGAACAGATACACGGAGTCAATAAAGTTTATATTATGTTTACATTTATATTTTTAAAACAAAGTTGTGTATGCTTATTTGTATTTCGTCCTCTGATACACTGATTTTTTTTTTCTTTTTCCTTTGTTTCTCTATCTCCGGATGTTTCAAATCTGATTTTATGATTGATCTCTAGGGGTAGTGTAACAATCATGTTTAGCTGTGTTTGGTCTATCACTGATGCTTAGGTAAATTAACTTTTCACCTAGCCGTCTGCTATCTTATTTTTATTGAGCGAAAACAATTTTTTTTTTTTAAACATCGAGGGGGGGGGGGGCGGGATGGGAAAGGGGGGGGGGAGAAGACTGAAAGATCATTAGTTACATAACTGTTGGTAAACAAAACGTTTTGTTTCAAAGCTAGATGTAACCTTTGCCAGTGGCGTCACTAAAGGTGGGGGGAAGGGGGAGGTTGTGCGGGCCGTTGAAGTACACTTGCCTTTATTCTAACGTACTAACTGCATAGGGTGTTCCATCTAGCCACAGTTAACAGTTGGTAGAGTTGTCTTTACATAATGATCCCGCTATGCCGTTCACGTGATCCCGATAGGCTTTGCTCGTGATCCCGCTATGCCGTTCACGTGATCCCGATAGGCTTTGCTCGTGATCCAGCTATGCCGTTCACGTGATCCCGATAGGCTTTGCTCGTGATCCCGATTGGCTTTTGGCGTGATCAAGCTACGGTGTTCACGTGATCCCGCTAAACTTTTTTTTCCGTGATCCCGCTAGGCTGCTCACGTGATCCCGATAGAATGCTCATGTGGTCCCGATAAATAGATCACGTGATCCCGCTCAGGTATTTCCGTGATCCCACTAGGCTATTCACGCGATCCCGCTAAGCTGTTGACGTGATCCCGCTAACCTCTTTTAAGTCGCGACTACATTGGGCTGGTAAATTTGAGTATGTGGTGACATGTGGTCTCATTCTAATTTACCAGGCTATATTTTTTGTTTAAGGCAGCGTCCTAGTTTTCTAACATGTATTGTGCACCTATTTCTTTGATTACATTCGTGCGCTTTATTTATGAACACATTCTTTCAAATATTCTGATATAAAACGGGAATAAAAAAAAAATCGAATTCTTCTTCATCTGTGTTTGTGTATGTTGTATGCAAGGGGAGAGCACTAATGTATTTTGTAGGCAATGTATTCTCAGTTCAATAAGTGTTTAAATACTTTAAATGAATCCAACGTCATAATAACTCATTGTCATTCCATCAACGAACTATTTTTGTTTGTTTTTTTTTTCATTTTGGCACAGATTGCAAAATGGCGGGGTCACTAAACGAATCTCACACCATCCAGCTGCACATCTCTGGTACAGTTGAAGACATCACAATGGACATTTTTCACTGGGAAGTCTTCAGTCTCGTCAACAACGGCATCGTCTGCACGCTCATTGGAATCCTGGGATTAATCGCCAACGTCATCAACATGGCCGTCTTCTACCGACAGGGCCTGAACACGTCCACAAACATCAGTCTGTTTTCTATGGCCATTTCCGACATAATAAGAATTCTCTCTGTTGAATGGGCCAATATTTGTTTTAATCCGTACATTGAAAACTTGAGAACCCCGATTCTTTTCGAAGAGATTTTTTACATTACAGGAGGTTGGCCCGTGGGCTGCGCGTGTCGCATTACCCTTTACATTACTGTGTTCATCACAGCTGAAAGGTGTCTCTGTATAGTGTTTCCTCTGACAATCAAAACTCTTATTACCTATAAGCAAACTAGAATATTTGTGGTGTTTATTTACTCTGTTCACGCACTGACTCTTGCGCCGGAATATTCATCGATTTATCTTTCTTGGCAATTCAACAAAGAGCGCAACGACACGGTACTTGGTGTCGCTTTCAGGGCGAACAGATCTCTGACTAAGGGCGTCACGTTCATGCTCCATGTCATTCTCATCATCATTGGCCTTCTCTGTCTCATATTTCTGACTGCTACACTTGTCATACAGCTGAGGCGTCAGACAAAATGGCGCATGCAAAATTCAGGTCACAACAGACAAAGCGGATCGTTGTCATACCGAGACAGGAAGTCCATCGCGCTCGTCATCGTGGTGGCGACATCGGTGTCCGTCTGCTACATCCCTATTGCCTCGTTATCGCTGGTGACTGTATTTGTGCCAGATTTTTACGTTGGAGGAAAGTATGTCAATATGTTCAGAGATTCTTGGGCTTTTGCATTCTTAACTGGCATCATAAACTCCAGTTCCAACATAATCATCTACTACAAGATGAACTCGAAGTTCAGAAAAACTTTCCAAGGAATGATCAGCACCCGGCGAAACGCAAATAAACAGAACAAAACGTCTTACATCGAAAAACGTCTCAATTCTTTTAAAACACAATCACTTGTTAGTCAGAAATGATCAGTTTAAATACCAATACATGTACACATAATAATTTACTGATAATTGTTTCGTTTTTTTTTTTCCTTTTTGCTGGGAGACTTTTTTTAAGGAATATTGTTTTTATCATAGTCACAAGGGACCTTACCCTGTGTAATCCTTTTCTTTCAAATATCGTTCCATCATAGCCTTTGAAAACTCTGGTCCCCTCTGACAATACCTAACTAAATCATTTTGACCCCCTCCCCAGGATGACATTAATTGGGGCTGGAAAAAAAGGTACACTTTGCAGTGGTGTGGGGCGGGGGGGGGGGAAGGTCTGGGAGGGGCGTTGAGGTTTCTGTTACAGCCCTGGTTTGCTTTTCCATAAGCTAAATTTCATTTTCTTTTTTTTACATTATGCAGAAAATATATCAAAAATATATATTTTATATCTAAACGAAAAAAGTGAAAGTATGCAGATCTATTATTTGATAGCTATTTATTACCGGTATATCCGCTTTGTCTAAAAATATCTCATTAAAAAATGATGCAGATTGGCAGCTCTGGTACAAGCGTAAAATAATCAAAAGACGGAAATAAACAGAGTTGGGAGGGCGGGAGGACTGAGAATACTGACACACCCTGTTGTTATTGTTTGTTGTTGTTGTTGTTGTATTTATTGGTGAAGGGGGGTGGTGGTGGTCTTGCTGTTGTTGTTTTTGCTGTTGTTGTTATTTTTTGTTGTTAATGACGGTGGTGGATTTGTTGTTATTGTTGGCAGAGTTTGAGGTTATTAAAAAAATGGTAAATAATGCTGAAAAAAGGAGGAAAGAATAATATAACACCTGTGCCATCAGAAAACCATTTTACCTGTTATAGCCCAATAAGACAGTTCTAGGGAAGGGTGGCATAATGGTGTAGACAGCTCGACTGTTGACCTGAGATTCTGGGTGCGATTCGCGGTAAAAACCAAAGAAATTTGTTCAAGTCCTGGTGAAAGTTGGTACTAAATCCTTCAATACCACCCACCTTTAGATGGGTACCTGACTTTAGTTGGTGAAGTAAAGGCGGATGGGTGTTGTGCTTATCACTATAATTGCCTTTCAATAGCTGAGGTTTTAGAAACAGATACAATTCTACACTTCACAATCTGCCCTGATGAGCTAAGTGACCTTTCTATGCTTACAGTTCCCGACTCAACTTAGCATAAACTATGTACCTGATTCTAGCTAATGAGCTGTTCCTGTGCCTTAAGGGGGGGGCCCAAATGTGTACTCCTAGAGAAATTCCGGAGCTTTAGACCAAAGTACATGTCGGGATCCTCTTAGCGCCAGATTTAATATGTGAGCCCAGGACTGTCGTCTGGTTGGCTGATTTATAAGGACGGCTCTGAACCTCCCCACCACCCTCCCCCCCCCCCCACACACCTCGAGCAAGTGCTCAGACGATTTGTTAAGATCTCAGTTCCCCTTCTATATCACAGCTACCCCCATATGGTGTTACCCTCATCCCCACCCCCTCAAGGGCTGTCAGCACCTTCTTCCAGCTCCCGAGCACAAGGTCGTTTAGATCTGCGCTCTGCTGACCACAGCCCTTGAGTGGGGGGAGGGGGTGAGGGGAACATGATAAGGGGTTAGCTGTGGAACTGAAAGTCAACTGCTATCTTAACGCGTTTTTGTTTTACTTTAATTAAGACCAGTGCTTTTTTTGTGCCGGTACGCACCGGTACGGCGTACCGGCACCTTTTTCAATGTGGGTAAAAACTATTACTTTTCTTGTATTTTAACGTTTATTATTAATTTATTATATTATTAATTTGTTAAAATTGAATCTTTTTAAAATAGTATCTTTGCAGCTGTGATTTAGCAATTTAGCTTGCATCGAGGTGCGAACTGGTAGTTAAAAGTTAGGCAGTCCATCACTGAGTATCGGCACCTATTTTTTTTTACAAAAAAAGCACTGATAAAGACGACACTGGGTGGTTCTCGTATATTATTAACTAAAGGCCATTAATTACAAATGTTGTGTGTTAGAAAGGACGAACCAGTGACTGGACGGCGCACGGGGATACATGGACAGTTGAATTCTTGTGACTCTGGCGATTCACGGGACACGTACGCACGAGGATAGCTGTGGAACAGTATGTTAAGTGTGATACGCTGATGGGTGATAAGTCAGGTAGTTAGTAGCACATTAGTATTTATGACAGTTGTGATAGTGCTTGGCCTGACGGACTGCAGTGTGGTAGTTAAGATAGTGAAATGAGGTTTGTCGGACTTTTTGTAATTCATTGAGTCTTTTAAGACATTGAGTGAATTGTGAGATAAGTGATAATGAATTACCATTGCCTTCAATGAACTAACTTTTTTTTCAATACTAGTGTTAATTTGGATTCAATGTGTTCAGTGACACTAGTAAATGCCGGAATATGTGTTTGAAGAGATCCCAATATATATATATATATATATATATATATATATATATATATATATATATATAAGTGATCCTTAAAACACACTAATATATCTATTTCAGGTTTAGTCAATTACATTGTAGGCCTACTATTACATTTTTTTTTTTTTTTGCTTTCTTATAGTTACATTACCAAATGACATAATTGTAACTAATATTGATTTTTATAGTTCGTTTCAGTAATTATTAATATCTGTTGATCTTCTTTTCTTCAATGATATCATGTTTTTGTAACATTTCCTGAGTTTGTTTTTTTTTAACTTGCAAAATTTGAAATTTTAAAAAATAATTGTAATGTTTAAAATAAATGTGGGGTTTTTTTTTTTTGTTATTCTATCACGATTCGTTACAAAAAAATTATGAAGATCAAAAAATCAGCAGTAAGATATTGGGTAAGAAAATGCAATAATTTTATTTTTAATACATTTTTTTCCATCTAGATAAAAATGAAGATATTAGATAAATCTAGATATTTGTTTCGTTTATTTATGGATAATTATTAGGGAATAGAGTTGACAACCGTGATGTAATCTGATTTATCGATATGCCAGTGCTAAACTTATAATTTTCCTGTTATTGATTTCCATATAATCGAAAAATTAACGACATTACTGCATTATTTTGTCATTATTACAAGTAGAATTTAGTTTTTTAGTAACCACAGTAGTAAATGAGAAACCGAAACAAACAACACGGACTGGAATTCTACGAAATGCCTACTTTCTCATTCGTACAGTTTGCACCTGATACAGCCGCAGCGTTTGGCTGCTATGTCAACAAATATGTCAACTGCACTGAACCAAGTGACGATAAACTATTCTACTTTAGGTAATATTGAAGGTGCAGAAGTATAAGCAACTAGAACAAGGTATATTTTTTATGACATGTTCAATTGTTTTTTTCCAAGTCATAAGTTAAAATAAATTGTTTTAAAATGGTAAACATTTCTATTCTTATATTAACTATAGCTATTAGACTTAGTTAGTATTATATGCTTCATTGAATAATTTATTTTACGCAGTGGCTCCGGCACCAGCCAAAACCATTATATTAGGGTATAAGGAACATGGCATATATAATTTTTTTTTGTGCAGGATTAGGGTTAGGGTGTGGAGCAATATCTATCATTCTATGGCTGGTACCCGACAAAAAAATACGGGGACAGAACCATGATAGCCACTCCGTTTATTTTAATATCATACAAACATTACACAGTCTGTTTACTTGAAGTAAGCAATGATGTGTTGTCATTGATAATTCTATCTGTATGCTTATATTTTTTTCTATAACTTAATTTATCAGCTAATAAAAAGACACAGAAAATTGAAATTCATTTTAAATATTCACTTGACTAAAAATCATTTTAAACATGTATCAAGATTGTATAAAATAACAGAATATAAATTATAGATTTATTGCGATTATATAGATATCAGCTTAATGACATAAATACTTAAATATAGTAAATAGTCAAATCCTGGGGTGGCAGAATAGAGCTCATCTTTAGGGCTGCATTTTGCTCTTTGATTAGTTTTGTGGAGCTCCCAATGAGCCAGGTTTTTTATTACTTAATTACATTTTTTCATTTAATTTAAAGTGACTATAGTGGGGTTCTTTATAATATTTTTTACTATTTAAAAATAGGAGTACAATTTTCTTCTACCCAGGATCGTCTTATCCTATAGACACACTCGGCACTAGGACCCCCTGGCTTAAAGGGACCCCTTTACGGCTTTAGAATGAACAATTCAGATAAAAGATAACAAAATGTCAATTTGTTGTTGTTAATATATTTTACATTAATAATTTTTTTTTTCAAAAGTATAATAATGTAAGCTTTCTTACATTTTGTGGCTGTAAATCAAGAATCTCTTCAAATATCTTTCACAACGATTTATTTCAATTGACAGTAGGGCAAGGAACGATTGTTAGACCATTTTTGATTTAAAAACTCAAATGTCACGAAGTCAAAATATATCAAATGAACAGTAATTTCATTTCTTTATATGGCACTTACAGTTTAAAAAAAAAAACATTAAGATGCAATGTTTGAAATTTTTTTTAAAGATTACATTATTGCTATTAAGAATTTACATTTTATTACACAGATGTTTCCAGGAAGGCAATCTTTGATCATAAACATGCAAGTTGAATTTTTGGAGGATACAGTCAGTCAGATAGAATCACTTCTGTCATTTTCAAAAATGGTAAGGGTTGAGATTATGTCAAACTGAACTGATTTCAAGAAAAACAGTTTCAGTGATTAAAAAAAAAATTAATTCTGTAAAAAAAAAAAAACACTATATGTGCCAAGAAAAATTGTGTTTAAAATTTGAAGACTGGATTGGATTATCATGTAATTGTTCTATTTAAATTACTAATAACCGAATGCCTACCTAGTGTGTATTGATTAAAAGATAAAAAAGTTTCCCTTTAGATGTAATAATTCACCTATTAATCTCTACAAATTTTGGCAATTAGAAAAGGCTGACTTTTGTGTTTAGCTCGTTTAACATTTAGCAATCTATGCATAAAAGAAGGGAAAATCAATAAACCTACCTCTAGTTGAGTGAAAGGGCCTGTGATTTTTTAGTTTATTTCACGCCCACACAAATATCTTTGTCAGAACTAATTAATTACTAGCTGTATACAAGTCATCGTTAAAGAAACACATTTCTTTATTGCGTTTTATTTATAACACATTTAGGTTATTGAAAAAGGTAAACATTGGCTAGAGGCTGTAGATGACAAGCAACCATTCAGGCAACCAATCTCTTGCGAATGAAATTTCCCGCCTTTTGGGAAATATCAGGTAATGAATTTAAATCTGTTTTAACATCTAAGCAAATAACTGATTAGTAAACTCTTAATATCTTTATTTACTCTTAGTGTTCACTCATTAAAACATAAATCATTAATTTCTTCTGATTATAATAATAACTGCAGAAAACATTTCTGGTTTCCAAAATAAAAGGATCATTTTTGTTTGTGTTGTTGAATATTAAAAATTTATTTTTTTAAATAATGTCCTTTGATATATATGTGGGACGGATGGCCGAGTGGTGTAGATACTCGACTGTCAACCTTAGAGTCCTGGGTTCGATCCTCGGTGAGGGCCATGGAATATTTCCAGGTGAAATTTGGTGCAAAGTTGTCCCACAAGTCCATCCAGCTTTAAATGGGTACCTGACTAAAGTTGGGGAAGTAAAGTCGGCTGGGCGATATGTATATAACCATACATGTCCCTTCATATGCCGAGAGGTTATAGAAACAGTTGAATTCTATACTTCATCTGCCCCTTGGCCCGTTAGGGCTATATAAGGGGAACTTTACTTTTGATATATATATTAATAATGTCATTTGATATATATATAAATAATGTCATTTGATATATATATAAATAATTGTTCTTTGATATCTATAAATAATGATGCCAAACAAAAATAATTACTTTCTCTTCTTTAGAACAAAGCTTTTTTTTCTGGCAGTTCATTTCAAATTTTATTTTAAATTCTCAGATTGTGCAGAAACTGTTTCTGGTGCAAATCATGAAAGTGAATCGGGTGTGAATCACTTAGAAGAAGGAAACAGCCACATACATTCAAACAGCAGTGTGTCTCAGAGCATTTCAACTCAAGGTAGTTTTTATGCATGTTAAAAATTGTTTGATATTGATATTTGTGGTAAACTGCTTAGTAAACAGGTAGGTAACTAGATTGTAACCCAATCAGCATTGTGTGGGTTTGAGCGTAAGCGAAGCTGGCTACATGTATTCCCAGTTTGTACCTCTACAATGATCTGCATCACCAATAGTTACTAGTTTAATACAAGAATATAAGATAAACCTCCCAATATTATATAGACATCATTGAAGACTGCTCTGCTAGAATACCGTAAAAAATGTGTGTAATTTACTATTGTTATTGTATATATGATACATGGGCTAAGTGTTTTGCTGTTTTTTTTTAGTAATATTTGACTAGATTGTTTCCCCTTCTCTTCAGTAATCCCATAAACTTACTTCTGTATAATAACATTTGTTTTTATTTGAGATTATTTGCAAGGCAAGCCGTAATAAGAAACAAACGAATAGATCCACTCATTGCTTAAATGTTTTATTATTGTCTTTGAACACAGTAAGATGCCTTAAGCCAATGTGGAATTTAAAAAGTTTAAATAACAAATACATTGATATATACAACTCAAGTAAAAATCAAACAAACATAAATGACTAGAAAGAACTACAAATGTTTGAGAAAAAAATTAATTTTCAACTAATATATTTTAATTGAAGATTAAAGAAAATTGTTTGGCCAATCAAAATGCTGCAGTGGTGGTGCATGTCATCGTTTCATCAAGACTTCCCTGATTGTTGTTTTTTTCTTGTGTCCAATGAGGTCCATGTTCAGATTATATCTTTTTATCCTGTAAAAAAACTGATAAACAGAAATAACAGTCGCAAAACCCACATATTCACCTAGGCTGTGAAGGTCATGGCCACATCTGATGCTGGATGAGTATACAGCCTTATCATCTTCACTTCATATGTCTACCCTCTTATTGGCTTGCCCACACCTTTATCAACTCTGCAGCCATTAGATATTTAGAAGAGCACTAGTTAATGAATTGTTAGATTTTAACATCTCTTAAATGCTTTTTTACAATTTCACGGGTAATAAACTTTGGTTCATATTACGTATTTCTAATAAATTGTCATTTTATCAATTTAATTTAATTTTTCTAAACTGATACTGTACAGATTTTAATTTTTTTTTTTGTAAAAGATTGTCAAAATTCAATGTGCCAAAAAAGATCTGATGCAATAAATGAAGTCCAGTCATCGCTAAAATATTTAGAGCATCAATTTGAAAATCAATTTGATGGCGTCTACAAAAAGTTTGAAGAATATAAAACAAGGTTTGAAAATGAGAACAAACAGTCCGAAAGTTATAAAAAAGATTTATCGGACTTAAACAGCATTCAAGAAAAGGTTGATAGTCTGCATTACTTTGATATAAAGGATACAGTAGAACAAAGAATTCAGTTTTTTATGACTGATGTTAGAGCACAAATAGATAAATTGTCACATACTGTTAAAGATGTTCAAGGAGACTGTAGTCGCTGTGATGATAAATTAGAAAAAATTGACAAATCTTGCGATACTTTTTCATCTCTGATAAGTAAATTTTCTGAAACAGATGACAAGCTGCAGGCAGCATCAGATAAACTGGAACATGTGATGTCTAATGTAAAATCTCTAGAAACAAGATTTAATGAGAACTTCAATGATTTTCAGAGGGAATTCAAAAATGGGAATGAACAGGTTTATTTCCCCTTAATAAATGTATTGATTAGTCACATTAATGTTTTCATAGAGATAAAATATAAATGCTTAAGAAAATCTATAAAAATCTTATAAGTGATTCCAGTGTGTTAGAATTTTTAATATAGTATGTATTTAAAATGATTTCTTTTTACAAATAATTAACTTGGTAATTTATTTAACTGTGACTAAAAAAAATTTCCTTTGTTGATTAAAAACATGTTTTTATGTCTGAATTTTCCCCATGGCATAACTTTTTTTTATTGAGTCAAAGATTGCCATTAGCATTATTTATTTCTAGTGATCTTAAAACATACTGGTAACCTTAACTTCAGATTACTTTACGCCTTAAACTATTAACCTTAGAGTACACCTTGAAATCAATTTAATTTATGGCTACTGAAATTATTTTTTTTACCCAAATCTTTCACCAGCTAATGATTCTTTATTGTTAATATATTTAGTTATTAATATGTTTAGTTAAGTAAAGTTATCTTTAAGTTAATAATTAAACGCTATGCCCTGAATCATCTATAGAAGTTAGACAATTTTGCTTAGCTCATATTGACATTTTGATGGTTTATCTAGAATTTGTTAGGATTTAGAAATCAGATTAACTGTAAAATTAGTAAAGTGTTTGTATTAAGTCAATAAGCTCTGTAGCCCTCTACTTTGGCCAGTCCATTAGAGTTTTTTCTCTATAATATGTTGAAGTTATCTTCATTGAGTCAGTAGTTTTTAAATTTCTCATTTTCCTTTTTAACAGATGAGAATGTCTCTGCTGCTTTTGTTCAAGAGGTTGCTGCTTTTGGAAACTTCCAGAGATATATTAAGCAAAAAAGTTTTTTCTTCAAATAAAGAAAGTCATGGCCAGGTAATTATAAATATATATATATATATATATATATATATATATATACATGGACAGAATTAACACAGACAAGGAAAGGCAAATACGTCGCAAGTGTACCAAATCTTACATTACAGATCTTTTTCCTGGCACGCCAAAAAAATTAAAATACTACAATAATAAACAGGTATCAGCACACACAAAAAATAATTTCATTACAGTTGGCTCTATTTTTGGCTCGCCTAAAAGCTTCCTTTCAATTAGCTTTGTTTTTGGCTCTTTGTATCAGTCGTAATCGCTGAAGTAATCTGCAACTTGGCAGCTGCACTTCTCCAATGTTTATAGCCCATATACTCATGTACACTATGTAATCATTGGCAGCTGCACTTCTCTAATGTTTATAGCCCATATACTCATGTACACTATGTAATCATTGGCAGCTGCACTTCTCCAATGTTTATAGCCCATATACTCATGTACACTATGTAATCAATGGCAGCTGCACTTCTCCAATGTTTATAGCCCATATACTCATGTACACTATGTAATCATTGGCAGCTGCACTTCTCCAATGTTTATAGCCCATATACTCATGTACACTATGTAATCATTGGCAGCTGCACTTCTCAAATGTTTATAGCCCATATACTCATGTACACTATGTAATCATTGGCAGCTGCACTTCTCAAATGTTTATAGCCCATATACTCATGTACACTATGTAATCATTGGCAGCTGCACTTCTCAAATGTTTATAGCCCATATACTCATGTACACTATGTAATCATTGGCAGCTGCACTTCTCCAATGTTTATAGCCCATATACTCATGTACACTATGTAATCATTGCAAACAGCGAAAAATTAATACCCCCTTTTATGGTCACACTAAAACTGCTTTGCATCGCATTAGAGGACAACAACCACTGGCTGTAAACAATTGCTTCACATGGTAGACATTTTGTTTTGAGGATAACATTTTAGGAGTTGAGCTATATCAAGGATGCGCTGGCAATCACTAGTGAGAAAAGTCTAGTGGCAGAGTTGCGAGACTTGTTTAATATAAAAATGCAGCGACTTTCATTGGAAACCTGTTGTTAGTTGTCAGACTGTAGACTAGCAAAAAAAAAAAGTGTGAAGCTTTTATATTGAATTATTTAAAGCTTCATAGAGCTTTTAAAAGTCTCATCTCTGGACTAAAATTCTAAATGCAAAGAAACATAGTTTTATGTGAAGTTTCCTGAAATCTTCATACTTCTGTACTGTTAATTAAATAACAATTATCATGGTGCTAAATTTCTTTTCCATTTGAATTTTGTTTTCTGAAATTCACTTAAAAATAACATGTTATTATAATTTTTTTTCTAGATTGAAGAAATGAAGCAGTCGATTAACAGTTTAAGAAAACAATGTAAAGAATTAAGTAAGCAGAATCTTTTTTTGGTTTTAAAAACAAATATTTTTTAATTTTTTTTTATCTTTAATTATTCTTTTAAATTTGATCAAGATTACTCTCATCTGTAATATATTAGTACGTTTGACTAAATATTATTCAACTTCAATTCTCATCACAGCCATTTAATTAACTTATTCTGTGTAACAATGTGGGGGAGGAAAGGCCAATCCAAAAATAGTAAGCAAAGAAATTTGTTTATCAATCAAGATAATGAGAAGGAAAAAAGATCCGACAGTCATTTGTAAACTAGTATAAAAAAAAAGTTCCCTTCTTAGCCCTAACGGGCCATCAGGGCAGATGAAGTGTAGAATTCATCTATTTCTATAACCTCAGCATATGAAGAGATTGTGTGGTTAGCACAATACCCAGCCGCCTTTACTTCCCCAACTTAAAGTCAGGTACCCATTTAAAGCTGGGTGGACTTGTGGGACGACTTTGCACCAAATTTCACCTGGAAAAATTCTATGGGCCTCACCGAGGTTCGAACCCAGGACTCTCAGGTCGACAGTAGAGCATCTACACCACTCGGCCATCCTTCCCACAAACTAGTATAATAGAATGAAAAAATTGACCTTTTTTTTCGTTTCTCTGTTAGAAAAAAGCTTTTTATCTTGGTGTTTTATGCATTCTTTGAAGATAGCTAAAACTTAATCAGAAATAGACAAAACTCGTATCAACATTCAATTTTAGTTATCTTTCAATGAAATATGCGAGAAGTGTGAGTTTCGTCTACGCCCGCTTTACTTTATCTATATAATAATACTGAAAGAATAGAAATTTATAGGCCTGAAAAAATATACATGTAATCATTTAAAATGTTTTGGGAAAGAAAAAAAAACACAGGGACTAGGGATTAAATGACAATATTCTTTCAACTCTCTTTCAGTGAGCACGTCTGATTCTCTTGGCTTTACTGCCTACATCCCCCCTGGGGGAAGGACTGTCAAGCTGACATCAAATTCTGATAGGAGCCTGAAATGTTTTATGCATGTGTTGTGCACCAAGGGAAGACACTACGACCCAGCGACAGGGAAATTCACAGCTCCATGTCATGGTCTTTATGTTGTTAGCCTCTGCATCAGTGTTGTATCAGCCGCCAATGTGAGGCTAATGGCTGTAAGAGAACTCTGTGGTGAGAAACGCTGCATTGCATCGACAGGAAGCAGAGTTCACGGCACCAGTAGCTGCAGTGTCGCCTTGACTGAGCTGAAGGCTGGAGAGGAAGTTTATGTCATGTCTTCTTGTGATTCCGGGGATGTCGTCCTGGGGGATTTATCTTACTTCACCTGTTTCTTGATTAAGAAGCTCTTACTCTCTGATGAAACGAATGCAGTAATGAATACAGTAATAGATCTTTAAAATATGTGTTTGTTTGATGTCATGATTTATTTTGTTGAGACAAAAGTGGATGAAAATACAATTTTCATGTTAATATCATCTGTTTTTATAAGTTATTTTGACCTAGTTTTTAATATATTAATGTTTCTAGTAAAGTATGGCGGTACCCTTTCTTAATTGGGTCTATGCTTTTGTTTATACTCTGTTAGTATGAAGATTATATCGCAAGGATTGTTCCTTTTAAATCAAATGCTAATGTCCGACTCGAAGACCCAATTCTTAGTTTTGTAGATTTAGTTAAACTTATTTTTCTGTCAAATTTTATATCCATATTCATAATAACTTACTAAGGTAGGTTATTTTACACATTACTTACATTCTGTTTTTTTTATACATTTTTAAGTGAACTATTAACACAAATTTATGTAAGTTAGTTATTTAATGTTGTTTACTCACTATCTGTTTCTGTTTGTTATACATTATTACACATTTTTATACATTACTACATTGTTATACATTATTACGCATTGTTATACATTATTACACATTGTTATACATTATTACACATTGTTATACATTGTTACACATTATTACACATTGTTATACATTTTTAATGAAAGTATTACACAGATTTATTTAAGCTGTGAGGGTATTTTTTAATGTAATTTTTTTTTTACATTTTTAAATGCAGAATGGTATTACAGTAACATTTTAACACATGTAAATAAACACGTAACATTTTAACACATGTAAATAAACATGTAACATTTTAACACATGTAAATAAGCACGTAACATTTTAATACATGTAAATAGACACGTAACATTTTAATACATGTAAATAAACACGTAAAATTTTAATACATGTAAATAGACACGTAACATTTTACTTTGAAGACTAACGACCATATAAATAAATGATGAAATTTTCTCTTGTTTTTAATTCTACATCTATTTGTGTTTTTTTTTTCATTTACTGGAATGCTTATAAATTGTAAATTTATTTCTCAGACATTTTTTTTTAAATTAATCAATTAATATCGGGTATCAACATTTTATGGTAATTCACATCAGGGGCACAAACAGTATTGTGAAGTTGGTAGGGTCCAAAATATTAGGGAAGATGAAAATTGGTATGTCTGCCCCCCCCCCCCCAAATTTTGGTAGGGTCGAAAACCAGTGGCTTGATTTTGATACGAGTCCGGACCCTCATGACCCGTACATCGGTTGAGCCCGTGATTCACATTATGTTAATCAAAGTGAACTGATACTATATCAATGGCATTGGTCATTAATGTTTGTTCATAAAAATGTTCATGTCTTATTATTATATTTGACATCACATCATTTGATGTATATTTTATTTATATATTATGATGTCCATTCGTGACATGTAGAGAGAACTGCTGCATTAAACTAAAATTGGAGATTTTAGTTCGGTGCTCTTCATTTTTTTGTCTTTAACTGATCAAACCAACCACTGACTCAGGGGATCCGAGTACTTTCCTATCAAAACATGTAACCCCCCTTCAGGTCATTTTGGCTTGAGACATCCCCCCCCCCCCTCCTTCCCTTTCCCCACAAAACATCTCTAAAATTCTCTGTTCAATTCCACCAAAAATTACAAAGTATCACTGGTGGTAGATGGTTTACCGATAGCACAATTGATGTTTTTTTGTATGTGGGAGTAATGATGTCATTGTAGGTTAAAAAGGTTACATTTTGAAATGGAAATGAAGATGTGAGTCAATAACTTCAATAAGCCATTCCAGCGCCACACATTACAATAGGGTCAGCATTATGATATGATGTGCTGTCCGATCCTGCCCGTGGGTGTAGGTGGTACAGGCAAAACAAACGGGCCGCCTCTGTTAGTGGGGGGGGGGGTCCCTTGAATTGTATGAATTTTATATTCAATTTGAAAACCTCGACAGACACCTTTGCTTGTGGCGTAACCAGCTTAACTCGCACCCGGGGCACAATACCTTTTTAGCGCCCGCCCCCCCCCCCCATTCGAAAAACCATATAACATTATATTTAAAATATACTATTGGGCGCCTCTTTGCGAGTAGCGCCCGGGCATGATTCCACCCCCCCCCCCGTTTCACTACGCCACTTCGCCTAGGAATCCTCACAAACAGATATGGCTGTCTTCACCAAACACACATCATGTGACTACTGACGCAAAGGTAGGAGTCATTTTTATGGATATACATGCCAGTGACTTAAGTCATTACATGTGAGTAGACTTTGTGAAACATTTAGGTCCCTTTAGCCACTATCCCCCCCCCCCCTTTCCCCTAAAACGAAAGCCGCACAAGGGATTTGCTCTGTAACCATGCATTAACACGGGGATCACCCGATAATCTATGGCGGACCTCAAATTTTAATTATCCTGCTATACAATAACTTGGCAGTTGAGACAGGGCAGAGTTTTCAGATATAGCTGACAGAGGCGTAGAGAGGGGGGGGGCGGGGCATCATGACTCACATAGATGCGCCAAATGGTATATTTTACATATTATATGGTTTTTGAATGGGGTTTGGGTGGGGGGCGCTAAAAAAGATAGTGTGCCCCGGTGCTCGAGTTATGCTCGTTGAGGCACTGATAGCGGAGGAGCTAAAGAACATGGAGTGGACATAGCCATGGGATGCCAACTACAAGATGAATTCAAAAAGAGCAAATTGAGCTTCACCCTATGGGGTTTATCTGAGTGCCCGGTAACGCCCATGAACTTGTCACGCGATTATCTTTTGAGTGCTTATGGTAGGAGCCCCGTAAAACTGACCACCACGGTGGCTCATAGTGCTATTAAGACAATACAGGGTCAATAGAGTTGAGGATGATTGTATATCAAATAAAGCAACGTAATGTTAAATCAAATACACTTTCTTAAACAAGTAACGCAATGTCCACTCTACGAATTATTCATTCCCCTCTAACACTGGACATCTAGAGGCTGGACACAGGCACACACTTCACTATGTTTGTATCTGACCACTGGCTCACAACTCACTAACGCCGTGTCCAGTCAACTGCCTACGTGGTTTAACATTTTTCTTGTCATTCCCAACTGGTACCTCAACTGTCCTGCCATTGCCCAATATCCCTCCAGTTACCAAATGGCAATCTTATCAAACTGGTTCCACTAGGCGAGACAATACCAATGACAGAATTACCTTACCTGATATGAAATGTATTCATTTATTCAGCAAGGTAAAACCTATAATACCAGGGCAGGCATGGGGCCGATTTCACCGAAATGGGGCCCCGCGCCTGGCAGGGACCTCGCAATTCACATTTAGCATATCACCATCACTCATAGCTCTTTGTCACAGGCTAGAAGAGGGGGGGCCTCGCAAGCATCCGTTAAATTGGGCCCCAAGATTCGTATGGCCGACCCTGTATGTGAGCATACCGAAAAATTATTATTAATATGAATGAACCGTGCAGTTAGTAAACGCCAAGCTGGTTTTAAAAATATAAGTTACAGCCAATGTTTGCTATCTGGCCAATGGTCTGACAACGGTCCTGCCGATGTGCGGCGATGTGAGCAGTAGGCCTTGACCAATAGTTTGAAAGGGATGACATCAGTTACGAGTTTGTTTGGTTTTTTTCCAATTGAGAAAACATTAAAGGAATTTGATTTCATTGCTGACGGACTGGCCACTGGGCGTGGTCCACTGCTTTTATTTAATATGAACACAAAGTTGAATAGTGTAGTAATTATGATATTGATTGAGATAATCAAACAGGTTTAATTATTTTTTAGAAATTATTTATTTATTTTTGAAGGTTTTATCCAGAGCCGTCCATTTTCCTCATTCTTCCTCGACTTTGTTTTTGTTTGGCTAATAGTTCCAACACACTTAAAGTTTAATCTGTTGTTATTGAAAGGAAATACTATCTGGTATGTCTTAACGGGAACACCTAGTGCTATATGGTTGAATAGATTAAGAATGTCATCGGAACTTTACCTTTTTATTTTTAGAGCATTTTCGAAAAAAAATGCTCTATTGTCCCCGTTTTGTCTGTCTGTCTGTCTGTCTGTCTGTCATCACCCTAGATCTCAACAACCATAAGTCCTAGACCCATGATGTATATATCATTTTGTAGGTCTTGGCCTGCCAAGAAATGACTTTTTCCATTTCGCGATCTGACCTCTCAGGGCCGTAAAAGGGGCCTTATAAAGTACCGTTTTTTACTATATAAGCTATATTAATAATGGAGCGCCCTATATCTCAGCAACCATAAGTCCTAGACCCATGATATATATATCATTTTGTAGGTCTTGGCCTGCCATGTGTACATCAAAAGTTTATTTTGCGATAGGACCTCTCAGGACCGGGCTTCAGGGCTCCTAAGGGGCTTATATATTATATATAGTTTATAAGCTAAACAAAGGGGCGAAATCATTATTTATTTTTGTAACAGTTATTCAACATGACTTGCTTCCCTTACTTTTTATAAAACCCATAATCAATGACAACTTTGCAGCACAGCTCAATCAACCAAAAGTCATCAATTGTTGGGACTTCAATCAAGATTTCAAAGAGCCCGGGGCAGAAATTGAAGTGACCACAAACCACTTATAGTTAGATTTAAGAGAAAATAATTTTGTTTTCAAATATAAAGAAACGTCTTTTTAATAACTTTTTTCAGATATATGCATTACACAATTGAATTTATAAACATTTACAAAATTTACAAATATTTACTGAAAGATAGCATACGTACTGATACATAATACGAAAATGCTCTAACACGTCCTGTGTCCAGAATGGAACAGGCTTAGATTGCTTGTTTTTTATTTGGTGACTTTCAAGCACTATAGTCTACAAGCTGCCATCTTGAGAGCGTTTCTGTGTAGGGCCCTTATAGTTAAACTTTGCATAACTCCACCCCCCTCCCCACACCTCCCCCCTCCTCCTCCAAAGAACCTATGCGTAAAGGGGAAAAAAAACATAATAATGACTGGGGGGGGGCGCCAGAAAAAGCTATGTGAAGACCGTAGAGAACAGTTTCAGAATTGTTCCGATTTCTCGCTCTGTTCTCCCCAGTAACGTAAGAGAGAGAGAGAGAGAGAGAGAGAGAGAGAGAGAGAGAGAGAGAGAGAGAGTGAGAGAGATAGAGAGAAGTACGAATAGCTCCACCGCTATTTTTTTTTTTAAATGGGGGATGGGTTTCTAGGTGGTGCTTTGGTAGGCTAAAGGGGGCATCGAATTAGCACTGTCAAATGACCTCATCCCCCCCCCCCCAAATCCCTACACATACATAAGACAGAGAATGCATATGCTACTACACTAGATTCCATTTCATACGTGAAAATGTTTTTCTTCATATTGAAAAAAAACAATCGTTCACTCGCTCATCAGGGGGGAGGTAGTGCTACGGATGGGCCGCATTGTCCAGCGCCCAGCTAATAATCATGGGCATAGTTATTTTCTCTAATGAATTTGAACTTTTGTTTGATTAGCACAGTGTGTGTGTGTGGGGGAGGTGGGGGGGGGCATATACAAACAGGGAAGTACAGCCTAAAAAAAATTTAATAAATGAGAAAATTCACTAGGTAAAGACAGCTTCAAAAAAAAAAATCAATATTTGTTATACCAATACAGGTTTATTTTTTTTTGTGGAAAGTCTGCCTGTATGCAAGGTATATAGCTTGTTCAATGAAAAGATAAACATTTTCAGGTATAATGCATTGCCTGACATTACTCAAACAGCCGACATAATGTTATCAAGTTATATGTAAACATACTTATATATATATATATATATTTCCTAATCTAGCCCTACCAATGTTCTATCTATCTATCTATATATATATATATATATATATATATATATATATATATATATATATATATATATATATATATATATATATATATATATATGTCTTTGTCTCTATCTCTCTTTCTTTCTGTCTCTCTATCTCTCTCATTGTCTATTAAACAATTCATCTCTGTTTCTGCCTCTCTCTCTCTCTCTCTCTCTCTCTCTCTCTCTCTCTCTCTCTCTGTGTGTGTGTGTGTGTGTGTGTGCTTGTGTGTGTGTGTGCTTGTGTGTGTGTGTGTCTACCGATAAAGTCGTTCTTAAGCAAAATCAAACTCATCGACTGCCAAAGGACAAGATTTAAAAAAAAAAATTACTTTTACAATGATATTCAATTATACACAGAATTTAGAGACATAGTGGGGGGGGGGGGGGAAGGTTACAGGTCGTCGATGGGTGTAGGGCTCTCGACTGTGGACAGGTTTTCTTTTTTCGACCTGCTGAAAGTTTGTTTTTGTTTTGCCCATTAATGTCTCCCAGTGATATGGTTAGACTATGCACTGTGCATAACTTTGTGCGATTAGGTGCACATATTACTTCAGGCGAATTTATAATATAATGTTAGTGTGTTGCGGGGTGCGCCATTGATAAGTATAGTACCCCCACCCCCTCCCACCCCCCAGATCTGGCTAAGCAGTCAAGTTTGTTTTTTTTCATTCTTTATCTGCGTCTACCTACATATCATACGTAAGTATTGATCTGATGACTAGTATTGACTATTATCTAAATGATTTAGCATTTTAAAAAGTGAATTGTTTGAATGAAGGTTGCAATAGGGGAGGGGGGGGGTGGAAGCAGTGCATTATTTCTGAGCTACTGTATAAATATAATGTTGAAATATTTCATATTCACAGGGACACGTTTGCATTTCCTGAGAATCTTTTCCATAAAGTATATATCTATCTACCCACCTTATGGTATATTTATATATTTACATATTCATCATAGTATGTGCCTACTTTTTATTTACCTAACTATTTAATCTTTTTACATACCAAGCAATTTATCTGTCAATTTATCTCCTTACAATCTGATTATATATATACATCTATCTTTCCGTCTTACACCTTATAAATCTTTTTTAAAATATATTCCTGAATCAATCTTAAACTCTATTCATTTGCATGTCTGTATATTTTTACCCATTGTTTATGTCCGTTTTATTATACTTAAGGCTCAACTATCTCTTTATCAAAAATTCATCACTGAGTGTATTTTTTCTCTCTTTCACTTTCTTTTCTGCGTTCTCTCTCTCTCTCTCTCTCTCTCTCTCTCTCTCTCTCTCTCTCTCTCTATCTATCTATCTATCTATCTATCTATCTATCTATCTATCTATCTATCTATCTATCCATCTCTCTCTCTCTCTCTCTCACTCACTCTCTCTCTCTCACAAACACACAAACACACACAAACACACACTCTCTCTCTCTCTCTCTCTCTCTCTCTCTCTCTCTCTCTCTCTTAGTGTGTATGTGTAAATAGATTATTTATGCATATATATACATGATTATACATGTATATGCATTTACACTAATACTTATCTTCGTTCTCACAAATGGTTTTCACAGAAACTGAAAGTTTTGGCTTCTGAAAACAAAAGTTCTGCTTCCGTTTATATTTAAACTATTTGTTTATATTTCATTCGTAAATTGAGCGCATCAATTCAATCGTCTCATGGAAAGATTGTTTAAAGGCAAAGATTATAAACATAAGCATAATAAATGTATCCCAAACTGAACACAGATAAATTGTAATTACTAATGGTCTCAACAATGTATAATTAAGTGTGTTTATGTTAAGAGGAAATGGAAAACACTAGCGACGTAACAGCTCTTTCAACAGACTGCAGCAAAGGACATAAAGCGATTATTGATGTGCTGTTAAAAGTGGAACTGGAATTAATGCGGGGAATCGAGATGGTATGACTGTCCTAATGACAGCATCTGAGCAAGGACAAACGGAAGTAGTTGAGTTTCTACTAATGAAGGGAGCGAGCGTGAATAGAAAGGACACACATGGCCGGACTGCACTTATGATGGCCTGTCAGAATAGACACTGCACTACTGCTGAAATTCTCCTTCGTAAAGGCGCGAACATTCATCAGACTGACATGGATGGCTGGACAGCACTTATGCTGGCTTCCAGTAATGGGCACACAGCGACGGTTGACTTACTTTTAAAAAACGACGCAGACATGTCTACAATTAACAACGAAGGCAAGTCAGCCATATTGATTGCAACTGAAAAAAAACACAATTCGATCGTCCGTCTACTTTTAATGTGCAAGAATGGCATAAAAAATAAAACTTGGAAATTATTGATGATTGCATCTCAGAACGGCCAAACAGAAAAAGTGCAATATCTTATAAGGAACGGTGCTGAAATAAACAGATCTAGCGTTGATGGGACTACCGCCCTGATGATCGCGTCCAAAAATGGGCAATTAAGTATCATTGAAGAGCTTTTGGGAAACGGGGCTGACATCAACGCAGTTGACAACAACGGGAGGTCATCTCTCATGATTAGCGCTCAGATCGGTCACATCTATGCTGTTGAATTACTTCTAGCAAATGGAGCCAATGTGAATGAGGTCGACAGTGTTGGCTGGACACCTTTGATGTTGGCTTCGCAAAGGGGGAAAACGGAAATAGTTGATCTGCTATTAAGGAATGGTGCCAACATAGATAAATGTGACGACAAAGGATGGACTACACTCATGTTTGCATCTCAAAATTGTCACTTGTCTACTGCTAATTTACTATTAACGAAAGGCTCTGAAGTGAACAGATTAAGTAAAAACCGTTCTACTCCACTTATCATTGCTTCCCGGCAAGGGCACAAAGAAATAGTTGAAACTCTTTTAAGCAGAGGAGCTAACATTCATGCAGTTAACAATGACGGCCAAACAAGTCTAATCATAGCGTCTCGCAATGGTTACAATGAGATCATAGAAAAACTTGTTCAAAAGGGTGCGAACATTAATGAAGTCGACAACGAAGGCTCGACACCTCTGGTGATTAGCACCTACAGCGGTCATTTAGAAACTATTGATTTGATTTTAAGAAGTGGAACCAAGATTGATCAGGCTGACAAAAATGGGTGGACACCGTTACTGATAGCTTCATATAAAGGGGAAAGAGAAATTGTTGATTTACTTTTAAAATTTTCAGCTGATATCAATAAAAGTGGACCCAAAAGTTGGACAGCCCTAATGCTAGCCTCTCAAAACGGTCATGAGGGTACAGTGCATTCACTTTTAAAAAAGGGGGCGAAAAAAAATTGTGTTGATACTAAAGGGTGGACAGCACTCATGATAGCATCGCTGAATGGGCATACACATATTGTGAAGTTACTGTTAAATAGAAGGTCGCATATCAATAGAGAAAGCCACAACGGCTCTTCAGCGTTAATGATCGCTTCTTCAAAGGGGCACACAGAGATAGTTAAACTACTTTTAGAAAAAAAAGTGAAGATTAACCATGTTGATAAAGACGGCTGGACAGCCCTGATGACAGCGAGCCAGAGTGGACACACAGATATTGTGAAATTACTTTTAAAAAAAAAGGCTAAAGTCAACGAAGTTCACAGAGACGCATGGTCGGCGCTTACGTTTGCATCTTGTAACGGACACACAGAAACTGCTGGTTTACTTTTAAAACACAACGCTAACGTAGACCATGTGGCTAATAATGATTGCACCGCGCTGATGATTGCGTCACAGAATGGGCACACATCTACCGTGCAGCTGCTGTTGAAATACAGAGCAAGCATTAACGGCGTTACCGTTAACGGCTGGACAGCGTTGATGTTTGCGTCACAAAATGGACACACTGCGGTGGTGGGACAGCTTCAGAAATATGCAGTGGACGTGAATAAGTTGGAGAGTATTGGTTGGACTGCTTTGATGATAGCCTCTCAGAATGGTCACACCGTTACTGTCAAGTTACTTTTAGAAATGGGTGCAAATTTGAATTTAATCAGTTCTGAGGGGTACACGGCATTCATGCTCGCTTCGCAGAATGGGCGCACGAGAACCGTAGATTTGCTTTTAAAAACCGGCGCTAACATTAACGAAGTAGATGCCACTGGTTGCACTGCGCTAATGCTTGCGTGCCACTACGGTCATATCGAAACTGTTGAATTACTTTTAAAAAATGACGCCGATATAAATAAAACTGACTGTAAAGGTTGGGACGCACTTATGATTGCATCTGAACAAGGTAACACAGATATTGCAGCATTACTTTTAAATAAACAAGACAATGTAAATAGTCAATGTCGGAACGGAATGACTGCGCTTATGATTGCATCTCAGAACGGAAAAGTAGACATAGTAAAATTGCTGCTGCCAAAAGGCGCAGACGTGGATGTAAAGAATAGACTCGGTTGGACATCGCTTATGATAGTGTCCCTGATCGGCACCACGGACATAGTTGATTTACTATTAAAGAACGGTGCACATATAAACAAAATTCAAAGAGACGGCTGGTCGTCTCTAATGGTTGCATCCTGTAAAGGACACACAAAGATTGTTGATTTACTTTTAAGGCACCATGCTGACGTAAATCACATCGCCAAACCAGACTGCACTGCGCTAATGGCCGCCTCAAACTGTAGTCACACCAAGTCGGTCGAGCTAGTTTTAAAACACGGAGCAGACGTACATCAAATCAAAGAAAACAAATGGACGGCGCTTATGTTTGCGTCACAAAACGGTCACGTGGGAGCTGTCGATTTATTAATAAAGTGCGGAACAGATGTCAATCAAACTGATGGCAGAGGCTGGACTGCGCTTATGATCGCAACTCAGAATGGTCACTCACAAGTGGTTGAATTACTTTTGAATAATGGAGCTCAGAGGTCAGTGTCCAGTAAAGAGGGCTGGACAGCACATACAATAGCGGCTGACAACGAACAGACCCAAGTCAAGGGACTTCTTTTAAACAGTAACCATTACTGTAATAGCAGTGTGTTCGGTAAAACCCCAAAAAATACGTCTTATAGCAGAGTTACAAACAGCGCTGTGAAAGGCAATACAGTAAAAGAAAAAAGACATTTGGACAGGACATGTGGACTAGACATGTGGACTGGACATGTCCACAGGACATGTGTACAGGAGATGTATACAGGACATATAGACAGGACATATGGATGCAGTGATAGTGAGCCGAATCATGCAGCTCATAGTGAACAGATCAATGAGGATCTATCGATTCACGAACTGACACGGATATTGGGTACATGGAAAGAGAGGAGGAGAGTAGGAAGGTATGTTCAATATATGAGGTATACAATTCAATGTTTAATGTTTGGAGTTACTAAATGTCACTTTTTGACGGGTAATGAATTCAACAGCGCGTAAGGTAATGTCCCAGTGTGAGGATTATTGCAGTCTCAATTTAAGTTCGGGTTAAAGTGTAGTAAATCTTTTCCAGCTAAAAAGTAAAAGATCCAGAAATAGACGAAAAAACATAAAGAAATATCTACAACAGAGACAAATTATCTTCATTTGTATCTTAAAGCGAAAAAAAAAAGGAAAAAGAAAAGCTTTTATCAACATAAAATCATATTGTATTGTCTTTAACAAAGAACATGTTGATTTTATTATCCTTATTTCTTGCGTCTAGAATTGTAATAAAATATAACAAACAGATTAGTTTTTTTGTTTAGTTATAAATTATAACAGCCGATTAGAGAATAATAACGAAATAATAGCCCCAGCTGTTCGTCATGAACCCTAAAATTTCCCAGCTGTTTCTCAGGACCCGAAAAATTTCCCAGCTGTTAGTCAAGGGCCCTAACACTGTCATGCATCATCGTTTGTAGATTTACTCTCGAAATCTGTCAACATATTAGAAACAAACAACAGGTTATATTCATGCAACTGTATTGCTTTGTATAGAGATCCTAGCCCTAGAAACCAAAACCAAGACGTGTGGTAAAGCGCTCGACTTTCGACCTGAGGGTCTCTGGTTCGATCTCCGGCTTAAGTCCCCACTATGTCTCCCGTGGTGCCTACATGGCCATTGCACTATCGGCTGTGGTGGGGATGAAAGAAGGGCACTGCAAAAAACCGTCCCATTAGTGGTTTATAGGATCTAAGAGATTTCATCTCATCCTTACAAGGGACCTCACGCACACAAGCAAAGTATAAATTAAAATTATCTAGATTATTTTTTTTAGATTAACAGACATTTTTTCTATATCATGTGGCTAAAAAATTTTCTAGGATCTGAAGAAAAACAAATTCCAAGTTGTCAGACCTTGTGATGTAGAATTAAAACCACGCGGCAGCTTACGATAAAAATAAAAAAAAATTGAAACCTAACCCTGCACCAGTGACTAGAACTGATACAATTCGCGACCTGCTAAGAAACCTGCCCGTATTTGGCGACGCATCTGTAATGAAAGAAAATATTATAAGACGAGGAAAAGATAAAAGCTAATTATTTCAAACCGTTGCCCATTATTTCAAACCGATGCCTATGCCAATTATTTCATAACTTCATCGTATATAACTATTCTAATTCTGTAAATATAACATATTTCGTTTTAAAAAAGTATTTTTTGAGTAATTTTTTTTTTAGCAAATGTACCAAATTTCAGAATAAAAGTTTAATAAATGTTTGTTTTTCAATTCACAGCCCAACAAATAGTACAACATTTCTTCCAGAAGAATTTGGCTGCATAAATGTGTAAGTGCAAATAATTCCGTAAGCACACTTGAATAATTTTTTTTTGAACTATGATGCCTAGAATGATGGATATTTTGCTAAATGCAATGTTTAAAAAAGCGTTTGTTTTTGTGGGTTTTTTTTTAACTGCACTTAAAGGAAGGAGGAGAAGCGGAGATTAATAGATTAAGAGATTAGGAGAATGTATTGATATATTTTCTAAGACTTAAAGACCTGCCTTTTGTGACATATATGTGTGTGTGTGGCTGTGTGTGTGGCTTGTGTATGTGGCTGTGTGTGTGTCTGTGTGTATGTGGCTGTGTGTGGCTGTGTGTGTGGCTGTGTGTGTGTGGCTGTATGTGCATATTGTTATTAGTCATAAGATTGCAATCGCAATGGTAAGTTAAGTTCCTTTAGCCCTCAAGGGCCATCGGGGCAGACGAAGTGTAGAATTTATCTGTTTCTATAACCTCGGATTATAAAGGGATTGTGTGGTTAGCAAGACGCCCATCGGCCTTTTCTTCCCCAAAGTCGGGAACCCAATTAAAGCTGGGTGGACTTGTTCACAACGACTTGGAAAATCCTCCTTGTTTCTCACCAAGGATCGAACCCAGGACTCTCAGGTCGACAGCCGAGCATGCACACCACTCGGCCATACGCGCCACGGCTATGATGGTACCCACGTCTTTTATTTGCAGTAATTATTCTCATAACTTTTTACCTTTATGGTATATTGTACAAAGATGTCGTCCTCCACTAAAATTAATAATCCCAAAAGACAATTATTGACATTTTATTATTATGCACACCACTCGGCCATACGCGCCACGGCTATGATGGTACCCACGTCTTTTATTTGCAGTAATTATTCTCATAACTTTTTACCTTTATGGTATATTGTACAAAGATGTCGTCCTCCACTAAAATTAATAATCCCAAAAGACAATTATTGACATTTTATTATTATTTCGTTTTCATGTGCGAACAGCATCGTGAATATCAATGTAGTCAACAAGAAGTTGAACAAAAAAAATATCAATTTGGGGCATGTGGAGTACGCTGCTATTGACGGAAGTATCAACATAAACGAAGCTCCTATAAACCACTAATGGATCGATTTTTTAGTACCTTTTTATCATGGCCGATAGTGAAACGGCCAAGGGATGCACCACTGGAGATGTAAGTAGGCGACTGGACTCGCTGGGGGGGGGGGGGATTTGAACCCACAGCGTGTAGTTTGGATTACAGCATGCAGATCCTATTACCATCAAAGAGCCACCCAGGAATCCTTGATGATAGAGTTATGTATAGAATGTGGTAGAACTGAAGGCACAACATCTTGAGAATGTGGTAGAACTGAAGACACCACATCTTGAGAATGTGGTAGAACTGAAGACACCACATCTTGAGAACGGGTCCTGGTTAGGACTAACACGTTCAGTTCTGTCCAAATGATGGAATCGACTACTCGAAGTTCCTATGAATGATTATTTTGTCTAGTACATTTATGGCATTAAAATCTATTTTCCAAACAAGGATGCAAAAATACGAAGAATTAAGGAAACAAAATATGTTTTAACATTAGGTAAGTAGCAAATAGATAAATTTAAAAAATCTTGAAAACAAGATGAAATCAGTGGTTTTATGGTTGTATGTAATTTTCAAATATATGTATGATTTAATGAGTTAATATTATTACTAAATGTGAATAAATCTATGCTATATAAATCTATGCTATATAAAGCGGTGCTATATAAATCTGTGCTATATAAATATGTGCTATATAAATCTGTGCTATATAAATATGTGCTATATAAATATGTGCTACATAAATCTGTGCTATATAAATCTGTGCTATATAAATATGTGCTATATAAATCTGTGCTATATAATTCTGTACTATATAAATCTGTGCTATATAAATCTGTGTTATATAAATCTGTGCTATATAAATCTATGTCATATAAATATGTGCCATATAAATCTGTGCTATATAAATCTGTGTTATATTATATAAATCTGTGTTATATAAATCTGTGTTATATAAATCGGTGCTATATAAATCTGTGTTACATAAATCTGTGCTACATAAATCTGTGTTATTTAAGAGAGTCGACTAGTTTGTACCTTGATGATATCAGTGTGTTAATCCATGAGTAGATTCATAACTCACGGTCCTCTCCAAAAAAAAAAAACGTATTTGATCATGAAAATTCGTTCAGTCTAGAATGGATGGGTTACACAATGTTGAACCAAACCATCTGTTTCATCACCAGAGATATTGATATTTGATTTGTTGATCTGCAATATCGACTAACATTTGCTTATATTGCTACTTAAATCTTCATATTTGTTTGTCGGCATAATTCATAAAAGCTACCCTTTTTTTCAGAAGATACTAAAAAGATATGATGCTTAAATAAAACTTAGAACATGGACTTTTCAATTATAATTATATGAAACATAGTTAAATATTATAAATACTTTTAAGCGAGATTGATATTTCATTGAATTTTTTTTTTGCTCAAAAAGTCCAGTACCCCAATAAAGCCCATAACCAAAAAAAAATTTGGATGTCGCCCAATTTTTATTACACAAATATCTCTAAATTTTGCAACGCCATAGACCTGACTTAGTCCGCGATTGAAGATTCTATTGTCACTGTAAGGAAACTAAACTTCTGAAAAACCTGAATTCTACATGACGTTTTGTCGATCTCTTACACGCAAGATGTATTTTTAGTTTGTTAGGTAAACGTTAAACATAGACAATTTATATTTCTTTCAGTCATATTCATATATCCCAGAGGCCTTAAATTTCAAAACGTATTTGGAGTTGTGTTTTAAAAAGTGAAATCGTGCTCTGTCGACTTTATAATGAACAGCGCAACATTAAAAATGTACTTATGATTTATTATGTCTCGTTTTCAAAGGTAACTTATATAAGTAAATTTTTAATTTGAAAAATATTTAATTTCACGAGCCTGTTACATAAAATAAATGCACGCTCAGAGAAACCATCATAAAGAACTTCTTTTTCTGTTAGGTAACGAAACAAACTCAGAGAAACTTGTGAATGAGTGATGGAGAGCCTTGTTGGAAGCGGCTCGAACAGGAAATTACGATTTGATTGAAATGCTGCTATGTGACAGAAAAATCTAAAAATGAAAAAGTGAAAGGAACGTATTTTAAAGCTATTAATATTGCAACCGAAAACGGGCAATATGATTGTTTTAAACTACTCAGAAGTTGTGAACTAAGCATTTTTACAGATCACGGAAATCAACCGACGGCTCTCCACGTAGCTTCTAAAATGGGTGCATTTCAGACAGTCCACTTTCTTTTGAAAACAGGGGCTGAAGTAAATGTAAAAACTTTAGGTGGATTGACTCCCCTGATGAATGCCTGTCACTATGGAGACAGTAGTGTTGTTGATTTACTCATAAAACATCAAGCCCTAATTAACGAAGTAAACTTTGACGGATGGACTGCCCTAATGTTTGCGTCCAATAAAGGAAACAAGGAAACGGTTAAACTACTACTAAAGTCTAAACCAGATGTCAATAAAGTTAACAAAATTGGATGTACAGCATTAATGTTAGCATCACAAAATGGATACCTACACATTATAGATTTACTTATAAAAAACACGGAGCTTGCATAGATGATGTTAATGACAAAGGCTATGCATGTTATCATATGAATATGGACACACTGAAACGGTCCAGTTACTATGTAAAAAGGGACCACAAATAAATAAAGCCACCGATGAAGGATGGACATCACTGACGGTAGCTTGTGAAAACGGACACCGGACAACGGTCAAACTGCTGCTAGAAAAAGGGGCATACATAAATGAAATTAACGAAAGAGGTTGGACAGCTTTGATGTTTGCTTGTAAAAACAAACATCTAGAAACAGTGCGCATATTGCTAAACCAGGGAGCTGCCAGCTGCTGTAACTGAAGTTAATAAATATCACCAGACTGCATTGGACATTGCTGAAGACATTAGACAACCTGATATTATTGCACTACTCAAAGCAAGAATTCCAGAAAATATTGTCGGAAATGAATTATTCTCTGCATCAACACAGCGAGCAGAAAGGTATTTTTTTGAAACACAGTTCCATGTTAAAAATTACACAAGTTGTTTTTTTTTATTAAAAAAATGTTTTTTTAGTATTTATATGCTCAAGTAATTAACATGCCAGCAAAAAAGTAAAAAAAAACGTTATTACAAAACAGACTTAAAGTAAATATATAAATGTTATAGATTTCCATGAAAAAATTAATTATTTTGAAAATGCAAATTAGACTAAAAGTAATGAAGAAATTAAATATATGTTCAGCATATTATGCTATGGGAAAATCCGATTATTTCTCGCACTTAAAAAAGTGCAATATCAAAGCTCTGTAAATTGTGTAATTCGGCGTATTAAACTGGCTTTGATTCTATTTTTAAAATGCAAGGAGAACTAAACTTGGGTAGACATAAGTAGACATGTAGACATAGTGTTTCTTTAAAAGACTGTGCCGCTTGAGAAATTCAATTATTCTCCCTATATATTCCTAGACTTTATTTTTTCCCTGTAAGATGTTCACAAGTGAGCTGTTTAATCTTTTATCAGGCCGATATAAGGTTATGCGCACTAAATAAAGTTGCGCACAGTAAATATCTTTTGCCGCACACAGCCTTGGAGGAAAAATTAGCCCAATACACTCGTAGCGTTCTAGTTGTGTAAATGCTGTTCTATTTAATGGAAGATTTGAGGTTTTGTGGAATCGTTTACCCGTTCGCCAATGTGAGTTTCGAGAAAAATGTCATAGGGACTCCGGTTCCCAGAGGTGTAGTCTTAATTTGGCTAAAACGAACAAATAAATCTCAATAAAACTTCACAACTAATTAGAATTCTTTTATTAAATTTTCTAAAAATTCTTGTCATCCTACCAATTATTTTGTTTACTTTTTTTTTTTAACTCTGCAGCAGTCTGAGCATAGATGTGAATGGTTCCAGTTCAACTATCTGTCTCCAAATTGACAGAGTTCAAAACGTTGCCCTTTGACGGGGAACTTTTTAAAAAAATAAATGCTCCCTAAGACTTTTTAGAAATAAATTCTCCCTAAGAGAATAGAAATAAAAGTAAAATGAAACAATTGGAATTATACGCTATGGCTTTAAAAAAAAGATACGATTAAAAATGTTTATTTCTTTTGTAAAAAGAAAAACTTGGAACAAATATTTCATTTGGAGTAGGCCTATACATTTAATAATTATTCTCTCGACTACCAAACTTACGAAAATCTGGCTTCTTTACGAATCGGCTTTTTTTAAATTTAATTATTTGTAATAAAGTTTTGAATTTAAGTGGACTTAACTTCTTTTGAAAGTTTGTGATTAAATTATTTTTGTTTCGGAAAGGAAAGGAAATAATTATTTTAAAAGTTCCGGTCTATTCGCCTTTTACAATATTCGGCTTGTATTTTTTGTCTCATTAGCCAAGACAGTTGACAAGAAATTCACCCTACAACCAAGTTGTACACATATACTGTATATTTTTATTTCAACATGGCGAACTCTTTTTGACTGTATATTTTTGTTGATTATTAAAATCGTTGAATATGGGGCAGGTTTTGTTGTTGTTTATGCAAATAAAAATATCTATAAAAGCAACTACTATTTTATATTATTGAGTGATGTATACCAATCTAGAAGTAAATTATTTTTAAGAAAAATATTACTTTTTTGTTTTATTTATTAAGGCCCAAGTAACTATGTAATGAATAGGTCACGACCACCTCAACAGAGAAGCAACTGGAACATACGTCATGAGTCACTACCCAGTGGCGTAGCGACCTTAACTCGCGTAAGGGGGCACAATACCTTTTTAGCGCCCCCCCCACCCAATCAAAAATCATATATGTAAAATAAACCATTTGGCGCCCCTTTGTGACTAGCGTCCGGGGCATGATGCTCCCCCTTGCCCACCCCTCATTACGCCACTGTCCCTACCCCCCCCCCCCACCCTCACTGTTCATTATGTCGGTCATTTTGAAATCAATCAAGTCGTTATAAAAATCCTGATACATCATGAAAAAACCCACTGTTTCACAACAATTGCGGTTGTGGTGCACTGATTGATTGAAAAAATGCGCCCAAAGTGTAGAAGGAAATACAAAACCCAAAGACTTTAAATAAAGAAAGTTTATGAATCAGAAAAGGCCAAAGACAAAATTTTCACATGATAATTTGAAAATTTCCGAAATATTCAATAAATGGAAAGGAAATATTTTTAGTTACAATATTTTAGTTAAACATTTTTAGTTATAACTAAAAAATGTAGTTAAACTGATGATTTAACTAAACTTTTTTTAAAAAGTCAAACTTTCTATTTAACTTTTTAAAAAGAGTTTAACTGAAAGTTAGATACATTTTAGTTAAAATTAGGGGAGACAATAACTTCAAAAAAATTCATGAATGGTGAAGCCTCAATTACATCTGAATTTAAATATTCGGAGTTCAACCAATGAAACATTTGTTTTGTTTATAAATAAACAATAATCATAATATTTTTTATTATAGATGTTACTGGTGTATTATCTGATGATCTTTTCCCATCTCTTCCACTTGTGACCCTACGTTTGATTGCTAGACATTACCTCACCAGGTCATTAACTTAAAATTACTAGGCCCGTGGTAAACATTCTGTACCCACCCCCTCTCCCTACAGTTTGTTGACGGCCATATATTTTCTGCCTGCCCTCCCCCGGGCTACCTTTCGACTGATCTGTTTATAAAACTGTAGTGGCCAATCATGTCATTGCTAATCACCCCGTGACTTAATTTCAACAATGGACATCACCCACAATAATGATAACTTTTGATCATTAAACTATTCCCATTGTATTAGTCTACTTGTTTTTTTTTTGCAATTAAACTTCTTGGCAGTTAATGGAATTATTCTTTTTGTAAAATCATTCTTCTGATATGAAGTCATATTAAGAAGATTTTGAAAAGCGATTGATCCAATTCATGTGTTTACATAAATCTATTTTCGTTGAGACAACGGGTCAATGTTGTGTTTACATATTTTACAGGTGGACGCATCAGTCCCTACTACACACATGTTTACTAAGCTAGGTACTTCCCCTAACTAACAACAGTCGCCAATGTTTTGTTTACATATTTTACAGGTGGACGCATCAGTCCCTACTACACACATGTTTACTAAGCTAGGTACTTCCCCTAACTAAGAACAGTCGCCAATGTTTTGTTTACATATTTTACAGGTGGACGCATCAGTCCCTACTACACACATGTTTACTAAGCTAGGTACTTCCCCTAACTAACAACAGTCGCCCTCACTTTGTTTACATATTTTACACACATAGACGCTTGGGGGTATGGTTGTAAAATCTTTTCTCCTTTTATAGTAAAATTGTTACACCATAGGACAGAACCTGAGTCGATTCCGCATATTAATCCCTCTATCCCTTATTGAAATTCAAACTGGGATATTTGGCCTAAACTTATCTATTGGGTCTAGGAACAGAAAAATGAATTATCTAAATGCTGCTGTTAGTCAATACTTATTGTACTTATTTACATGTTTACTTCTAACAGTCTCTTAATAGTAATTTTTAATCAACGATATTTCTCCTCTCTTCTGCACACAATTACAATAATCTCAGAGCCGGGCCAAACCTAGTTGCCGCCCGGAACCAAATAGAATTTTTAATCAATAACAGTTTGTTACTGTCCATTATACTCTGTCCATGTAATATGAATATCTCTTGATCATATAGACAACTATTGGTCCGTTTCTTGTACTGACCATTATACGTCTTAATCCTTGTTGCGAGGCGCTACGGTGTACATAGGGTATTGGTTTCTGTGTGGATCGAACACGTAGCCTACACCTCGGCCCATCGGACTCTCTACCACAGCGCCACATCCACACGTTGCCACTGATTTGTACGTTTCCCCTTGCAACACAGCGCGGCCTTACCTCTGGTCATAGATACTGAGCTTACTTGAATTGGTATTTAAAAAAAAAATTAAACTTTATTGAAACACATTATATAAAAGATTAACACGTGGGACTATTTAACAGTAACAGTGTATACTTGACATGTGCTATTTAACCGTAGCATTGACTAAATATACACCGCCAAACAGTTTTTGTTATGCCCAACTGAGGCACACCTTGACTGACCTTTTACAGACGACAATGCAGACATAACACACACACACACACACATATATATATATATATATATATATATATATATATATATATATACATTGGTTCACAACGCCTTGACTTGAAACTGTGCCAATTTCTTTCTTTTTATTTCCTCTTTGAATGAATGTTTGTAAATAAAAATGGAATCAACTAGTTTATATTTTACACGAAACGTATATCCTAGGCAAGGTGTCATAGATATTTCCACCTAAGTAACATTAACACTACATATCAGTTAACACCTACACACAGAGGCGTACCTAGGGTGGGGGAAAGGGGGGGGGTCTAACTTTGAAAGTCCCCCCGGGCCCCAGCTTTGGAGAGGGGGGCAAAAATGGTTTTACATTAAATATTAAATACATAATCTCATGGTATGGTGTCAAATTTTTAAATGCAAGAGCCCCCAAAGAGGCCAAGCCCCCCCGGGGCCCCAAATCCCTAGGCTCGGCACTGCCTACACATATTAAATTTGTTAATTAGACGCGATATAATTCCTTGAGTAGATCTCATAGAAAACACCTTAGTCTTTTTTTAACTTTTAAAAGGTCTTGATTGAAAGAAAAATATTTAATGACATTAAATCAAATTAGAGGCGGAATAAAATCTATGCAAACAGAAAAAAAAATTGTTTCAGTTAAACATTTAAATTAATATGTACTAGAATGTATTGCAGCAAAACGTTTAGGCTTTCTACGAAAATTAGTTTTAGTTTCGTTCTTATATATATGCTTAGAAGAAAGAAGAATTACAATATAAATACTATAAGGGGAAAGAACTGTAAAAGGATAATGACGAGTGGGAAAGGGGGAGGGAAGCAATATGAAAGAAGGCCTCATACTGTGTAGATTGAGAAAATGCGATTTCATTTTTATTTTTTCAAATATTAAATTGAGACGTTTGTGGTGAAACTAACGCAGCGATAATTTAAACAACTCTTTAATAAGTAAGCTAGTTAATTGTTAATTTTAACATGTAGCCTACATCTTGAATCATTATATGATGTCAGATTTTCAATATTATATATTTATTCGTAGTGTTTTTTTTTTGTTACATACAGTGGCGTAGCGAGCTTAACTCGCGCTCGGGGCACAACACCTTTTTAGCCACTGGTTACATACTACATGTTATAAGTAGCTAATAAATGCTTTAAGTAGCTAATTCATGTTATAAGTAGCTAATTCATGTTATAAGTAGCTAGTTTATGTTAAAAGTAGCTAGTTTATGTTAAAAGTAGCTAGTTCATTTTTTAAGTAGGTAATTCATGATATAAGTAGCTGATTTATGTTATAAGTAGCTGATTTATGTTATAAGTAGCTGATTTATGTTTTTAGTAGTTGATAATGTTTTGAAAAATAATAAGTCTATATTAGTCTATAATTAAAAGAAACTGTTTAACCCCATCCATTTCTAAATCAATTCGATGAATACGTCACTTTTTTGTACAAACAGTATAGATAATTATAATAAACGGAGCTCCGAAATAGCTATAGATATTGGCCCATTTTTTTAAATGCATGGATACTATAACATATACTTGGAGCAGTGCTCGATTTAAGAAAAAAACCAGTGCCGGGGATGAAAAAAAAATTCTGAACAGCCGGGAATAAATGTCTATGATTTCATCCCCGGCAGGGATATATTAGCTAAAGCTAAAGCCGGCATCCCCGGCGGTAAATCGAGCCCTGACTGGGTGAACTAAATTATCTTCAGAAATTATCTGCGAAATAAGGGGGCTCAAAAATGTTGAGTAGTATACAAAAAAAAAACTTAGCTATATGTTGAAAACAACACATCTCCAATTCTCAGACGTATTATAGTCGGTCATCATTAAAAACAAAAAAACTGACTTGAAGGAAAAAGCATGCTAAACACGTTGAAATAGTCGCCATATAGAGAAGGTGTGAAGTAGTGTGTAGTCATCATTTCTATTTGTCAAGCAAAAATTATAAAGTTAGGGCAACTTTACGGACCCCTCCCCCCCAGCCCAAAAAAAAGCTCCTCCCATTAAATTATTCCCTTCACTTTTTACCAAAATTTGTATCGTCAATTGGTATAATGTAAAAGTAAAGAGCCGTCGGGGGGTGGGGTGCAGATGCAATGTAGAATTCATCGGTTTATGTAACCTCTGCATATGAAGGGATTGTGGTGGTTAGCACAACGGCAGATACCCATTTAAAGCGGGGTGGGGGATGATTGTGGGACATAAACCAACTTTCAAACAGGACCTGGAAGAAATCACGAGGCAAGGGGCTCTCGGGCTGAAAGTGGATGGCTCTACATACGCAATAAATGGTGGACGGGTGGTCGTGCGGTAAAGCGCTCGACTGCACTGTCGACCTGAAGGTACCTGGTTCGATCTCCGGTGAGGACCGAGGAAATTTTTCAAGGTCTTGGCTCAAGTTCCCAATATATCTCCCGTGGTGCCTCCAAGGCCATTGCACTATCGGCTATGGATGAAAGAAGGGCACCATAAAAACCGTCCCAATAGTGGTTTACAGGATCTAAGAGATTTCATCTCGTCCTTACAGGGACTTAACACACACACACAATACATTCTTCATGACGTCATTTCTCTACATTATTTATTCTAAACAAATACTTTACTTTGATTTATTAAATTTAATTTTTAAAATTTACATTTTTTTCTTGATGTTTTTTTGTTGAATTTTGTTGAATGTCTGAATAGTTCAAAGGCATATCCACAAATGAGGTCCGTCAGACATTATAAAATAATCACAGCACAAGTGGATTATCTGGAATCAATTTTGACACAGTTGCACTCCTTGACAGATCACACTAGAAAGGTTTTGTTGTTGTTGTTGTTTTTTTTTAATAATTCTAAAATATTGTTATAACATATAACTCTCTCCTTGCCCTCGGTTGTACTACGAATAGGGAATTCCCTTATAACAGCACAGCATATAATTTGCGCATTGAAAGCAGCGACTTTGTGACGTAAGTGCAGCAGTGTTCTGATGATGAAGCCGGCAGTGTAGAACACTGGCTATTTTAGTTGTTGATTTCAAATAAATTATTAAATGCTATGTTTTTGAAACTAAGCCTGTGCGTTAGTGAATTCCTTAGAGCATTTAATAGTACTTAATACTTTACTTTTTAAACATATTTGCTTCGTCATCTTATTATAAACTCCTCTATACAAAGCAACAATTTAGCTTGTAAGTTACGGCCTAAAATTATGTCTTATACTTTGTGTCAATATCTGATTATTATTTTTTGTTAATGTACAAAGTATTTTTATTCTAAAATTCACCGTTTGATTTGCCAACGATCAAGGCAGGTATAAAACATGTCGAAAATCTTAAAGTGTTCAGTTTTGCAATGTTATTACCTTGAGGAGCACACGGTGTGTATATTGTTATGCATCTTGGCTAGTGCACCTGTTATTGATATTACCCAATATTTATATTGAGGATCATACATTATTTATATGTAGGTCATAAACAAAGGAAAAATATGGTTGGACGATGGTACAGAGATGAACGTTGCATTCCCAGAAATGACACTTGCAATGGAAAACGAGATTTCTTCTGTGCTGAGCAAATGTTTAGAAATAGCAAGTAAGAAGCGTATATAACTTTGCATGCAAGACATATAAATATAGCTTGCGTGCAAATATTGCATACATGTATTGTATCAGCTTGGTATAAAAAAAAAAGATAAGAAAGATGTTTAATATGATTTTATTCAATTTTTTTTAAAAAGTATAAAACGTTTTTTTTTTATTTGAACAAATTGTTTAGGAAACATGTTTAAATATGAAGCTGATAAACTAATTTTTTTAAAACAATGTTTGGTGTAGATGGTTTTTTTTTTCCAGATTCCTCGGACAATTCACACATTGTTTGCGGAAAGAGTTTTCTTTCAAGGGAAGTAATAAATCCTGGAAACGAACCAATAACAGTGGATGCAATGAACAGTAACGAAACAACCGGTAAACTTTAACGAACAAAATCCAAAAACAAAATTACTGAACTAAAACACATGCACGTCACACACACACATATACATGTATACAACATATGGTCATATTCAGATGCGAACTAAAAGCGATTAGGGCATTGCTGTCCAACTGGTGTTTGGAGAAACGTTGCTAGGCGTGTACCGAGGAAAAAGCTGAATACTGTTTGTATCCCCTAAACGGTTACATATCTTTCAGCAACATCACAACAACAGAATAAACAAATAATATTATAAGCGGATTTAGAAAAATGGTTAAGATGACATGTAGTATACATATGTAATTCAAACGTTCAAATGAGACACTTGAAACATTTCTAACACAACATTAGGTAAAAGATAATTATGGGTGCTAATTTATGTCACCTACCTAATATGCCACCTACCTAATGTGCAGAAATGACCTGCATTTCATCTTTCACAAATTACATTTTACCCGTCTTGCAGGCTTGACTCAACTGACATAGCTAAACTTGCAGGCATGACTCAACTGACATAGCTAAACTTGCAGGCATGACTCAACTGACATAGTTAAACTTGCAGGCATAGCTCAACTGACATAGCTTAACTTGAAGGCATGGCTCAAATGGCATAGCTAAACTTGCAGGCATGACTACTCAACTGACATAGCTAAATTTGCAGGCATGACTACTCAACTGACATAGCTAAACTTGCAGACATGACTACTCAACTGGCAAAGCCAAACTCATATTTGTCCAGTAAATCCTACGATTCACATTTCTACCCATCATCCTCAGCGTTATTGAGAATCAAACTTGAGGATCTTGAGGCAACTGTCTCGTCACTGCAACTCGGAATTCACCAACAGAAAGACGAGACAAGGCACACCAATATAAGAATGGAGCAAATCATAACAAATACTGACTGCACAAATAAAGAAAACGAAAGTTTTAAGACTCAAATCTTACAAAAATTGTCAGAAATGGAGGACTGGATGAAGAGTGATTGCAAAAATACTGAAGTTAGAGTAAACATTGATGAGATTGAACGATTTCAAAAAGAACATTACCTTCTTCGCGATAACGTATCAGATTTGGAGACAAAGGTAAATGAGTTATCACACAAAGTTGATAACGCAGATAACGAGAATCTAGTTGTTCGTGTAACAGCTACAGAAGAAACTAGTGGGAAAATGTCGTCTCTAATAGAAAAAATAAACGACAAATTTGAAAACAGCGATAACCAGCAGATCACTCAGAAATTGAATAGCGCCATCTTGAATATCTCTCAGTTGCAGACGACATGCTCAGAACTTCCTCTTTCATTGCAGAAGAGGTTGGACAGCTACGATAAACAGGTAAAAAAAAGCTTTTACTAATATACATGATTTTAAAAAAATAATTTAAAATAATGCATACGTGATTCACAAGAATTGTTGATTTCCATTGTGTAAACATGTTTGCAACCTATATGCATGAAATGTCTTCATGAAAACTTTTTTTTTGTAAAACTAATAGATAAAAATATCCAATGTGTTGCTACTTAGAAGGCTAACTTCATTAAAAGAAGTGTTTCACAGAGATATCTCATTTAAGAAGATGAATGCTGCCAGTGCAAGTGAACAAGTAAGCTACCAGAGTCATTGACTTTTTTTTTTTTACAAGTAACAAATTGACGATCTATTAAAGTTGGTTACATCTAACAAAACAAGAGAATATTATATTTTAGTCAAAGTATTTGTTGTTTTTTTTTTTAATATCAGCTGGCTGAAATCAAAGTTACAACTACAAGTTTGAAGTTCGATGTATCAGGTGAAAAGTTTTACATGACATATTGTCCAAGTCCTTGTTTTTTTAAATCGCAGTGGCTACGGTTCGGTCCGTATTTTTTTTTCTTCGGGTACCATCCATAGATATTATTGCTCCACACCCTAGCCCTAACCCTATCCCTAACCCTAACCCTAACCCACTCCCTAATCTTATCCCCATCCCCATCCCTAACCCTAACCCTAATCCTCAAAAAAAAAATTCTAAAAAAAATAAATGTATATATGCCATGTTCCTTATACCCAAATATAATGGTTTTGGCTGGTGCTGGAGCCACTGCGTTTTTAAATAATTAGTGAACGTTAAAATCAAATCAATGGCATAGTGAGGGGGGCAAGGAGGGGCATCATGCCCCGGGCGCTACTCACAAAGGGGCGCTAAATGGTATATTTCACATATAATAATATATGGTTTAGGAATGGGGGGGGGGCTAAGAAGGTACTGTGCCCCGGGCGCGAGTTAAGCTGGCTACGCCACTGAATCAAACTGATACATTTCATGTTCAAACGTAATCTTTGTTATATATATATACATGGATGTCGCTAGGAATTTTTCCAGGGGGGGGGGCAAAAATTTCCAGGGGGAGGGGGCAAATAACAACTTTATGACATTTTTTTAAATGTAGGGGGGGCAAATACCCCCCTTGCACCCCATGAATACGCCCATGTATATATATATAAATATTTATAATTAGAGACTTTTTTAATATACTCTCTTAGTCCTCCAAGGCCGGCTTCAAAATGTTTCCGACAAACTAAAATCATTTGTAGAGAGTACAGACAGTAAGGTGGACAATTTGACACACAGAGTCGACTCAATGATTTGTCAAGTCTCCAAAGTAGAATCATCCCTACAAGAGAATCGTCGAAAATTTGATTCGAACATTGAACATTTGCAGTCAAGGGTAATATTTCTTCTTTTTTTTATCTTTGTCATTGTACCGTGAACTTGGACATAGTCAATTTTTTGCGAATCATCTTTTTCATAAACAACAATAAAAGACTATAAAAAGACTATTTGGTAGGCCTAATTGTTTTTATGAGAGAGTACTTTTCTTAGTAATTGCTATTGGATAACCATACTGGTTTATGTCATGATTGTCAATCTAGCCAGTATACAGTTCTTAGGCTGCATCTTCCTCTGTCCTCTGTGCTGGCTATGGGGCAGTTTATGACGTTCATGTAGAGTTTGGGTGTTCTTCTTCATCATTCAACATGTTTTTTTTCAATCTCAAGCTATATGAGACCTGCTTCAAAGGCTCGAGTGAGGACATAACTCTGCATTAGCTTGAATAGCGTCCATTGCCGCCCTTTTAGCGAAACATTCACCACGTTTAATTGGGCTCTCAACGAAAGGGTCATGCAGAGACTGCGGCCAAATTGTTAGATGACCAAGAAATGTTAAAGAAACATACTACTTTATTGTCATGTTACTTAGCTCTGTATTGCAGGCCGAATCAATAAATATCTGTTTCACCCAGTGAAAGTAAACAAAGTTGTTTAAAGCTAAGTCCAATAAGTTTTTGTTCCAAATAATATTTATAAACGGTTTGGGATATGCGTTAAATCGAAAGTAAAGAATTAATACAAAAGTTTTCCAGTTTAAAATACAATCATGAAAATATCGGATCTGCCCGAAACCAAAAATAACCTAGCCTACGACCGATCAAGCCTAAGGGGATATAACTCTATGCAAAGGTTTTGCAAGGGTACAGCTAGTGTTGTATAATGTGCATACTTGACTTTTAAAAAAAAATAATAACCAATCTTTGCATTATCTAGTTCAGTGGCATTGAATGTGATCTAGATGAAATGAGAACCTCACTGGCGATGAACGTAGTGAAGATGAGTACAGCTGCTCTGGCCGCGATAATTCACGTAAGATGATTCTTATAAATGTTTTTAACAGAATATGATATACAAAGATGGATTGAAAATTAGATATTATACATAAAAACACAGAGAGATACAGACAGACAGACGGATAGATAGACATATAGACAGATGGATACATGGATATATAGATATGCAGATAAAAAAATTTACTCGTATCATTTTTTGGTATTATGATCGATTATCATGGCCCCCTTGTTTCTATATAACTGTAAATTTTGGTATTATGATTTTTTTTCTTTTTAGCTCGTAGTTACTGCATGCCCAATGCAGAGCAAGAAAACATGTGCTGTAGACCCTTGTTTTCTGCGTTTTTCCCCAAGAGAAAGAGATGGGAACATCCACCTAGACGAAAGAGTTACATGTTTCTATTGTATTAAGTACAACAATGGCGACC
>JAGDYQ010000057.1:5353834-5550969 GCA_021962125.1 Bulinus truncatus | reverse complement strand
CTTCAGTTCTACCACATTCTCAAGATGTGAGGTCTTCAGTTCTACCACATTCTCAAGATGTGAGGTCTTCAGTTCTACCACATTCTCAAGATGTGAGGTCTTCAGTTCTACCACATGCTCAAGATGTGAGGTCTTCAGTTCTACCACATTCTCAAGATGTGAGGTCTTCAGTTCTACCACATTCTCAAGATGTGAGGTCTTCAGTTCTACCACATTCTCAAGATGTGAGGTCTTCAGTTCTACCACATTCTCAAGATGTGAGGTCTTCAGTTCTACCACATTATCAAGATGTGAAGTCTTCAGTTCTACCACATTCTCAAGATGTGAGGTCTTCAGTTCTACCACATACTATAAATAACTCTATCATCAAGGATGGCTGAGTGGCTCTTTGATGGTGATAGGATCTGCATGCTGTAATCCAAACTACACGCTGTGGGTTCAACCCCAATCCCCCCAGCGAGTACAGTCAACTACCTATATCTCCAGTGGTGCATCCATTGGACGTTGCACTATCGGCCATGATAAAAAGGTACTAAAAATCGATCCATTAGTGGTTTATAGGAGCTTGGTTTATGTTGATACTTCCGTCAATAGCAGCGTACTCCGCATGCGCCAAATTGATATTTTTTTTTATGAACTTCTTGTTGACTACATTGATATTCACGTTGCTGTTCGCACATGAAAACGAAATAATAATAAAATATCAATAATTGTCATTTGTGATTATTAATTGAAGGCTGTTTGCCAATATCGATAATTAATGTTCAATGTATTAAATTATTTATAAACTGGATACCTATATGTCCTAAATGATTTATAAAATATATATGTTCATTTTTTTTTAGTGGAGGACGACATCTTTGTACGATATACCATAAAGATAAAAAGTTATGAGAAAAATTACTGCAAATAAAAGGCGTGGGCAACATCATAGCTGTGAGACGGATGGCCGAGTGGTGTGCATGCTCGGCTGTCGACCTGAGAGTCCTGGGTTCGATCCTTTGTGAGAAACAAGGAGGATTTTCCAAGTCGTTGCGAACGTTTATTAATGTCCCACAAGTCCACCCAGCTTTAAATGGGTACCTGACTTTAAGTTGGGGAAGAAAAGGCGGCTGGGCGTCTTGCTAAACACACAATCCCTTCATATGCCGAGGTTATAGAAACAGATAAATTCCACACTTCGTCTGCCCCGATGACCCTTTAGGGCTAAAGGAACTTAACTTACCATTACGATTGCAATCTTATGATTAATAACTATAAGCACATACAGCCACACACACAGCCATACACAGCCACATACACACAGACACACACACACACCGCCACATACACACAGCCACACACACAGTCACATACACACAGCCACACACACATATATGTCACAAAAGGCAAGTCTTTAATTCTTAGAAAATATACCAATACATTTTCCTAATCTCTTAATCTATTAATCTCCGCTTCTCTTCCTTCCCTTTTTAAGTGCAGTTTAAAAAACAAACCCAAAAACAAATAATTCCGTAAGCACACTTACACATTTATGCAGCCAAATTCTTCTGGAAGAAATGTTGTACTATGTGTTGGGCTGTGAATTGAAAAAACAAACATTTATCAAACTTTTATTCTAAAATTTTGGTACATTTGCTAACAAAAAAAAATTACTTAAAACGAAACATGTTATATTTACAGAATTAAATAGCAACATACGATGAAGTTATGAAATAATTGGCATCGGTTTGAAATAATTAACTTCTATCTTTTCCTCGTGTTATAATATTTTCTTTCTTTACAGATGTGTTGCCAAATACGGGCAGGTTTCTTAGTAGGTCGCGAATTTAGTAAGTTCTAGTCACTGGTGCAGGGTTAGTTCCCTTAACCCAAACGGGCCATCGGGGCAGATGAAGGGTAGAATTCACCTGTTTCTATAACCTCGGCAATATGAAGGGGTTATGTGGTTAGCACAACGCCCAGCCGCCTTTACTCCCCCAACTTAAAGTCATTTAAAGCTGGGTGGACTTGGGGACTTTCACCAGGACCTGAAAAAATCACAAGGTTCTCATTGAGATTCGAACCCGGGACCCTCTCAATTTATTTTTTTTTAAATTTTTATCGTAAGCTGCCGCGTGGTTTTAATTCTACATCACAAGGTCTGACAACTTGGAATTTGTTTTTCTTCAAACCCTGGAAAATTTTTCAGCCACATGATATAGAAACAAGCAATTAAGCCTGTTCCATTCTGGACACAGGACGTGTTAGAGCATTTTCGTATTATGTATCAGTACGTTTGTTAGCTTTCAGTAAATATTTGTAAATTTTGGAAATGTTTATAAATTCAATTGTGTAATGCATATATCTGTAAAAAATAAATTATAAAGACGTTTCTTTATATTTGAAAAAAAATTATTGTTTCTTAAATCTAACTACAAGTGGTTTGTGGTTACTGAAATAGGACTCATAATTGAAAACATTCGAAATTATAGTCATTTAATCGTCCGAAAACTCCGTCAATTGTTGCATAGCTCTGATACTTTCAATTAAACTCAGAACACAAGCTTACTATTTCATTTGATGAGTTTCTTAATAAATCTTGGTGAAACTACGTGCTGCAGTATTTCGCACCAAATGAACGGGCTATTGAACGTACAAGGTGTATATATAATATATAAGCCCCTTAGGAGCCCTGAAGCCTGGCCCTCAGAGGTCCTATCGCAAAATGAACTTTTGATGTACACATGGCAGGCCAAGACCTACACAATGATATATACATCATGGGTCTAGGACTTATAGTTGCTGAGATATAGCGCTTCTTTATTAATATAGCTTATATAGTAAAAAACGGTACTAAGGCCCCTTTTACGGCCCTGAGAGGTCATATCGCGAAATGGAAAAAAGTCATTTCTTGGCAGACCAAGACCTACAAAATGATATATACATCATGGGTCTAGGACTTATGGTTGTTGAGATCTAGGGTGATGACAGACGGACGGACAGACAAAACGGGGACAATAAAGCATTTTTTTTTCAAAAATGCTCTAAAAATGTCTGTTAATCTAAAAAAAATAATCTAGATAATTTTAATTTATACTTTGCTTGTGTGCGTGAAGTCCCTTGTAAGGATGAGATGAAATCTCTTAGATCCTATAAACCACTATTGGGACGGTTTTTAATGGTGCCCTTCTTTCATCCCCACCATAGCCGATAGTGCAATGACCAATGATGGACCACGTGAGTATAGCGAGGACAACCCGGAGATCGAACCAGAGACCCTCAGATCGACAGTCGAGCGCTTTACAACACGACCACCCATTAGGTTTTGGTTTTTCAGGGCTAGGATCTCTATACAAAGCAATACAGTTGCATGAATATAACCTGTTGTTTGTTTCGTATATGGTGACACATTAAGAGTGGTAAATATACAAACGATGATGTATGCCAGTGGTAGGGCGGGCCCTTGACTAACAGCTGGGAAATTTTTCGGGTCCTGAGAAACAGCTGGGAAATTTTTCGGGTCCTGAGAAACAGCTGGGAAATTTTTCGGGTCCTGAGAAACAGCTGGGAAATTTTTTTGGTCCTGAGAAACAGCTGGGAAATTTTTCGGGTCCTGAGAAACAGCTGGGAAATTTTTCGGGTCCTGAGAAACAGCTGGGAAATTTTTCGGGTCCTGAGAAACAGCTGGGAAATTTTTCGGGTCCTGAGAAACAACTGGGAAATTTTTCGGGTCCTGAGAAACAGCTGGGAAATTTTTCGGGTCCTGAGAAACAGCTGGGAAATTTTTCGGGTCCTGAGAAACAGCTGGGAAATTTTTCGGGTCCTGAGAAACAGCTGGGAAATTTTTCGGGTCCTGAGAAACAGCTGGGAAATTTTTCGGGTCCTGAGAAACAGCTGGGAAATTTTTCGGGTCCTGAGAAACAGCTGGGAAATTTTTCGGGTCTGAGAAACAGCTGGAAAATTTTTCGGGTCCTGAGAAACAGCTGGGAAATTTTTCGGGTCCTGAGAAACAGCTGGGAAATTTTTCGGGTTCTGAGAAACTGCTGGGAAATTTTAGGGTTCATGACGAACAGCTGAGGCTATTATTTCGTTATTATTCTCTAATGGGCTGTTATAATTTATAACTAAAAAAAACAACTAATCTGTTTGTTATATTTTATTACAATTTTAGACGCAAGAAATAAGAATAATAAAATCAACATGTTCTTTGTTAAAGACAATACAAAATGATTTTATGTTGATAAAAGCTTTTCTTTTTTTTTTCGCTTTAAGATACTAATGAAGATAATTTGTATCTGTTGTAGATATTTCTTTATATTCTTTCGTCTATTTCTGGATCTTTTACTTTTTAGCTGGAAAAGATTTACTACACCATAACCCGAACCTAAATTGAGACTGCAATAATCCTCACACTGGGGCCTTACCTTAAGTGCTGTTGACTTTATTACCCTTCAAAAAGTGGCACACGTAACTTAGAAAACATTGAATTGAATGCCTCAGATATTGAACGTACCTTCTTTTCCTCCTCCATGTATCCAATATCCGTATCAGTTCGTGAATCGATAGATACTCATTGATCTGTTCACTGTGAGCTGCAGGCTTCTGCTCACTGCATCCACATGTCCTGTCTACATGTTTTTTTTCTTCTACTGTATTGTTGTTCACAGCGCTGTTTGTAACTCTGCTATAAGACGTATTTTTTGGGGTTTTACCGAATATACTGCTATTACAGTAATGGTTACTGTTTAAAAGAAGTCCCTTGACTTGGGTCTGTTCGTTGTCAGCCGCTATTGTATGTGCTGTCCAGCCCTCTTTACTGGACACTGACCTCTGAGCTCCATTATTCAAAAGTAATTCAACCACTTGTGAGTGACCATTCTGAGTTGCGATCATAAGCGCAGTCCAGCCTCGACCATCAGTTTGATTGACATCAGCTCCGCACTTTATTAATAAATCGACAGCTCCCACGTGACCGTTTTGTGACGCAAACATAAGCGCCGTCCATTTGTTTTCTTTGATTTGATTTACGTCTGCTCCGTGTTTAAAAACTAGCTCGACCGACTTGGTGTGACTACTGTTTGAGGCGGCCAATAGCGCAGTGCAATCATAGTTGGCGATTTGATTTACGTCAGCATGGTGCCTTAAAAGTAAATCAACAATCTGTGTGTATCCTTTACAAGATGCAACCATTAGAGACGACCAGCCGTCTCTTTGAATTTCGTTTATATGTGCACCGTACTTTAATAGTAAATCAACTATGTCCGTGTTGCCGATCAGAGACACTATCATAAGCGATGTCCAACCGAGTTTATTCTTTGCATTCACGTCTGCGCCTTTTGGCAGCAGCAATTTTACTATGTCTACTTTTCCGTTCTGAGATGCAATCATAAGCGCAGTCATTCCGTTCCGACTTTGCCTATTTACATTGTCTAGTTTATTTAAAAGTAATGCTGCAATATCTGTGTTACCTTGTTCAGATGCAATCATAAGTGCGTCCCAACCTTTACAGTCAGTTTTATTTACATCGGCGTCGTTTTTTAAAAGTAATTCAACAGTTTCGATATGACCGTAGTGGCACGCAAGCATTAGCGCAGTGCAACCAGTGGATTCTACTTTGTTTATGTTAGCGCCGGTTTTTAAAAGCAAATCTACGGTTCTCGTGCGCCCATTCTGAGAAGCGAGCATAAATGCCGTGTACCCCTCTTTACTGATTAAATTCAAGTTTGCACCCATTTCTAAAAGTAACTTGACAGTAACGGTGTGACCATTCTGAGAGGCTATCATCAAAGCAGACCAACCAATACTCTCCACCTTATTCACGTCCACTGCATATTTCTGGAGCTGTCCCACCACCGCAGTGTGTCCATTTTGTGACGCAAACATCAACGCTGTCCACCCGTTAACGGTAACACCGTTAATGTTTGCTCCGTATTTCAACAGCAGCTGCACGGTAGATGTGTGCCCGTTCTGTGACGCAATCATCAGCGCGGTGCCATCTTTATTAGCCACATGGTTTACGTTAGCGTTGTGTTTTAAAAGTAAACCAGCAGTTTCTGTGTGTCCGTTACAAGATGCAAACGTAAGCGCGGACCATGAGTCTCTGTGAACTTCGTTGACTTTGGCCTTATTTTTTAAAAGTACTTTCACAATATCTGTGTGTCCACTCTGGCTCGCTGTCATCAGGGCTGTCCAGCCGTCTTTATCAACATGGTTAATCTTCGCTTTTTCTTCTAAAAGTAGTTTAACTATCTCTGTGTGCCCCTTTGAAGATGCGATCATTAGCGCTGTAGAGCCGTTGTGGCTAACTTTATTGATATCAGAATCTCCATTTAACAGTAACTTAACAATATGTGTATGCCCATTCAGCGATGCTATCATGAGTGCTGTCCACCCTTTAGTATCAGCACAATTTTTTTTCGCCCCCTTTTTTAAAAGTGAATGCACTGTACCCTCATGACCGTTTTGAGAGGCTAGCATTAGGGCTGTCCAACTTTTGGGTCCACTTTTATTGATATCAGCTGAGAATTTTAAAAGTAAATCAACAATTTCTCTTTCCCCGTTATAAGAAGCTATCAGTAACGGTGTCCACCCATTTTTGTCAGCCTGATCAATCTTGGTTCCACTTCTTAAAATCAAATCAATAGTTTCTAAATGACCACTGTAGGTGCTAATCATCAGAGGTGTCGAGCCTTCGTTGTCGACTTCATTAATGTTCGCACCCTTTTGAACAAGTTTTTCTATGATCTCATTGTAACCATTGCGAGACGCTATGATTAGACTTGTTTGGCCGTCATTGTTAACTGCATGAATGTTAGCTCCTCTACTTAAAAGAATTTCAACTATTTCTGTGTGCCCTTCCCGGGAAGCGATGATAAGTGGAGTAGAACGGTTATTACTTAATCTGTTCACTTCAGAGCCTTTCGTTAATAGTAAATTAGCCGTAGACGAGTGACGATTTTGAGATGCAAACATTAGTGCAGTCTATCCTTTGTCGTCACATTTATCTATTTCGGCACCATTTCTTAATAGTAGATCAACTATTTCCGTTTTTCCACTTTGCGAAGCCAACATCAAAGGTGTCCAGCCAACACGTTCGACCTCATTCACATTGGCTCCATTTGCTAGAAGTAGTTCAACAACATTAATGTGACCGATCTGAGCGCTAATCATGAGAGATGACCAGCCATTGTTGTCAACTGCGTTGATGTCAGCCCCGTTTTCCAGAAGCTCTTCAATGATACTTAATTGCCTATTTTTGGACGCGATCATCAGAGCGGTAGTCCCATCAACGCTAGATCTGTTTATTTCTGCACCGTCCCTTATAAGACATTGCACTATCTCTGTTTGGCCATTCTGAGATGCAATCATCAGTATTGTCCAAATGTTATTTTTTATGTCGTTCTTGCTCGAAGAGCGCATCAAAAGTTGATTGACGATCGAGGCGTGGTTTTTTTCAGCTGCAATCAAAATGGCTGACTTGCCTGCGTTGTTGATTGTAGACATGTCTGCGTCGTTTTTTAAAAGTAAGTCAACCGTCGCTGCGTGCCCATTACTGGAAGCTAGCATAAGTGCTGTCCAGTTATGTATTTCAAATCTGTTTATGTTAGCATTTTTTCTCAAAAGTAGATTAACAGTCGAGGCGTGTCCGTTTTGAGATGCGAACATCAGTGCAGTTCTGCATTTAAAATCAACAGCATTCACGTACCCGCCGTGTTGTAAAAGTAGGTCAACAATGTCAACATGTCCATTCTCAGACGCAATCATCAAACAGTTCATGCCATCATTTTTATTTGCATTTATATTAGCATTGCTTCTTAAAAGTATATCTGTGGTTTCTTTGTGACCGTTTTGAGAGACGTACATGAGTGCTGTCCAGCCATCCATGTCAGTCAGATGAATGTTCGCGCCATTACGAAGGAGAATGTCAGCAGTAGTGCAGTGTCTATTCTGACAGGCTATCATAAGTGCAGTCCGGCCATGTTTGTCCTTTCTATTCACGCTCGCCCCCTTCATTAGTAGAGACTCAACTACTTCCGTTTGTCCTTCCTCCGATGCTGTCATTAGGACAGTCATACCATCTTGATTCCCCGCATTCATTTCAAGTCCGCTATTTAACAGCACATCTATAATCGCTTTATGTCCTTTGCTGCACTCTGTTGAAAGTGCGATTACGTCACTAGTGTTTTCCATTTTCTCTTAATATAAACACACTTAATTATACATTGTTGAGACCATTAGTAATTGCAATTTATCTGTTTGGGATACATTTATTATGGTTATGTTTATAATCTTTGCCTTTAAACAATCTTTCCATGAGACGATTGAATTGATGCAGTCAACTTACGAATGAAATATAAACAAATAGTTTAAATATAAACGGAAGCAGAACGTTTGTTTTCAGAAGCCAAAACTTTCAGTTTCTGTGAAAACCATTTGTGAGAACGAAGATAATTATTAGTGTAAATATATATACATGTATAATCATGTATATATATGCATAAATAATCTATTTACACATACACACCAAGAGAGAGAGAGAGAGAGAGTGTGTGTGTGTGTGTGTGTGTGTGTGTTTGTGTGTGTGTGTGTGTGTGAGAGAGAGAGTGAGAGAAAATACACTCAGTGATGAATTTTTGATAAAAAGATAGTTGAGCCTTAAATATAATAAAACTGATATAAACAATGGGTAAAAATATACAGACATGCAGATGAATAGAGTTTAAGATTGATTCAGGAATAGATTTTTAAAAAGATTTATAAGGTGTAAGACGGAAAGATAGATGTATATATTATCAGATTGTAAGGAGATAAATTGACAGATAAATTGCTTGGTATGTAAAAAGATTAAACAGTTAGGTAAATAAAAAGTAGGCACATACTATGATGAATATGTAAATATATAAATATACCATAAGGTGGGTAGATAGATACATACTTTATGGAAAAGATTCTCAGGAAATGCAAACGTGTCCCTGTGAATATGAAATATTTCAACATTATATTTATACAGTAGCTCATAAACAATGCACTGCTTCCTCCCCCCCCCCCATTGCAACCTTCATTCAAACAATTCACCAATGTCTACACTTTTTAAAATGCTCATTTAGATAATAGTCAATACTAGACACGAGATCAATAGTTACGTATGATATGTAGGTAGACGCAGATAAAGAATGAAAAAAACAAACTTGTCTGCTTAGCCAGATCTGGGGGGTGGGAGGGGGTGGGGGTACTATACTTATCAATGGCGCACCCCGCAACACACTGACATTGTATTATAAATTCGCCTGAAGTAATATGTACACCTATTCGCACAAAGTTATGCACAGTGCATAGTCTAACCATATCACTGGGCGACATTAATGGGCAGCAAAACAAAAACAAACTTTCAGCAGTTCAAAAAAAACAAACCTGTCCACAGTCGAGAGCCCTACACCCATCGGCTACCTGTAACCACCCCTTACCTCCCTTTAGGGTTCTATATTTTGTGTATAATTGAATATCATTGTAAAAGTTGGTTTTGCTTAAGAACGACTTTATCGGGAGATACACACATACACAAAGAGAGAGAGAGAGAGAGAGAGAGAGAGGCAGAGGCAGAGACAGTAATAGAGAAATACCTTGCATACAGAGACATTCCACAAAAAATAAACAAACAATGAAGCTATATTGGTATAAAAAAAATATTAATTTTTTTAAAGCTGTCTTTACGTAGTGAATTTTTTCAATTATTGAATTTTTTAGGCTGTACTTCCCTATGTATATGCCGCCCCCCCCACACACACACACTGTGTTATTAAACAAAAGTTCACATCCATTAGAGAAAATAACTATGCCCATGATTATTAGCTCGGCGCTGGACAATGCGGCCCATCCGTAGCACTAGCCCCCCCCCCCCCCCAGCCCCCGATGAGCGAGTAAACTGTTGTTAATATGAAGAAAAAAAAATATTCACGTATGAAATGGGATTTAGTGTAGCACATATATTCTCTGTCTTATGTACGTGTGGGGAATTGGGGGGGGGGGGGGAGGTCATTCGACAGGGATTATTCGATGCCCCTTCAGCCTACCAAAGCGCCATCTAGCCACAACTCCCCCCCGCCCCCCTTTTTTTTAATAGCGGTGGAGCTATTCGTACTTCAGTTTCTATTACGTTACTGTGGAGAACAGAGCGAGAAAGCGGAACAGTTCTGAAAGTGTTCTCTATGGCCTTCACATAGCTATTTCTGGCGCAACCCCCAGTCATTATTATGTTTTTTTTCCTCTACGCATATGTTCATTGGAGGAGGAGGAGGTGGGAGGTGTGGGGAGGGGGGTGGAGCTATGCAAAGTTCAACTATAAGGGCCCTACACAGAAACGCTCTCAAGATGGCAGCTTGTAAACTATAGTGCTTGAAAGTCACCAAATAAAAAAAAATAAAAAAGTAAAGTTACGATGACATTCTTAATCTGTTCAGTCATTGAGCACGGGGGTGTTCCCGTTAAGACATACCAGATAGTATTTCTTTTCAATAACAACAGATTAAACTTTAAGTGTGTTGGTACTATTAGCCAAACAAAAACAAAGTCGAGGAAGCCGTCACGTTTGCCCAACCATAAAAAAGGGGAAACGGCTCTGGATGAAACCCTTAAAAAAAAATAATTTCTAACAAATAATTAACCTGTTTGATTATCTCAATCAATATCATGATTACTACACTATTCAACTTTGTGTTCATATTAAATAAAAGCAGTGGACCACGCCCAGTGGCCAGTCCGTCAGCAATGAAATCAAAATTCCTTTAATGTTTTCTCGATTGGATAAAAACCAAACGAACTCGTAATTGATGTCATCTCTTTCAAACTATAGGCCTAGGCCAAGGCCTAACTGTTCACATCGCCTCACATTGGCAGGGCCATTGTCAGACCATTGGCCAGTTAGCAAACATTGGCTGTAACTTATATTTTTAAAACCAGCTTAGCGTTTACTAACTGCACGGTTCATTCATAATAATAATAATTATTTTTCGGTATGATCACATACAGGGTCGGCCATACGAATCGCGGGGCCCAATTTAACGGATACTTGCGAGGCCCCCCCTTCTAGCCTGTGAGTGATGGTGATATGCTAAGTGTGAATTGCGAGGTCCCTGTCAGGCGCGGGGCCCAATTTCGGTGTAATCGGCCCACTGCCGGCCCTGGTATTATAGGTTTTACCTTGCTGAATAAATTAATACATTTCATATCAGGTAAGGTAATTCTGTCATTGGTATTGTCTCGCCTAGTGGAACCAGTTTGATAAGATTGCCATTTAGTAACTGGAGGGAATATTGGGCAATGGCAGGACAGTTGAGGTACGAGTTGGGAATGACAAGAAAAATGTTAAACCACGTAGACAGTTGACTGGACAGGGCGTTAGTGAGTTGTGAGCCAGTGGTCAGATACAAGCATAGTGAAGTGTGTGCCTGTGTCCAGCCTCTAGATGTCCAGTGTTAGGAATGAATAATTCGTCGAGTGGACATTGTGTTACTTGTTTAAGAAAGAGTATTTGATTTAACATTACGTTGCTTTATTTGATATACAATCATCCTCAACTCTATTGACCCTGTACTGTCTTCATAGCACTATGGGCCACCGTGGTGGTCAGTTTTATGGGGCCCCTACCATAAGCACTCAAAAGATTAAAAAACTACAATATCCATTAGAATGTGGACCCCCCCTACCCCCGATAATCGCGTGACAAGTTCATGGGCGTTACCGGGCATTCAGATAAACCCCATAGGGTGAAGCTCCGATATGCTCCTTTTGAATTCATCTTGTAGTTGGCATCCCATGGCTATGTCCACTCCATGTTCCTCCGCTATCAGTGCCTCAACGAGCATAACTCGAGCACGGGGGCACACTATCTTTTTTAGCGCCCCACCCACACCCCATTCAAAAACCATATATGTAAAATATACCATTTGGCGCATCTATGTGAGTCATGATGCCTCCCCCCCTCCTCTCTACGCCTCTGTCCGCTATGTCTGAAAACTCTGCCCTGTCTCAACTGCCAAGTCATTGTATAGCAGGATAATTAAAATTTGAGGTCCGCCATAAATTATCGGGTGACCCAGTGTTATGCATGATTACAGCAAATCCCTTGTGCGGCTTTCGTTTTAGGGGGAAAGGGGGGGGGGGATAGTGGCTAAAGAGACCTAAATGTTTCACAAAGTCTACTCACATGTAATGACTTAAGTCACTGGCATGCATATCCATAAAATGACTCCTACCTTTGCGTCAGTAGTCATGATGTGTGTTTGGTGAAGACAGCCATATCTGTTTGTGAGGATTCCTAGGCAAAGTGGCGTAGTGAAACGGGGGGGGGGGGGTCATGCCCGGGCGCTACTCGCAAAGAGGCGCCCAATGGTATATTTTAAAAATAATGTTATATGGTTTTTCGAATGGGGGGGGGGCGGGCGCTATAAAAGTATTGTTCCCCGGGTGCGAGTTAAGCTCACTACGCCCCTGTCAAAGGTGTCTGTCGGGGTTTTCAAATTGAATATAAAATTCACACAATTCAAGGGACCCCTCCCCCCCACTAACAGAGGCGGCCCGGTTGTTTTGCCTGTACCACCTACACCCACGGGCAGGATGGGACAACAATGCATCATATCATAATGCTGACCCTATTGTGGCGCTGGAATGGCTCATTGACTCATATCTTCATGTCCATTTCAAAATGTAACTTTTTTTAACCTTCAATGACACCATTACTCCCACATACAAAAAAACATCAATTGCGCTCTCGGTAAACCATCTACAATTGTGCTCTCGGTAAACCATCTACAATTGCGCTCTCGGTAAACCATCTACAATTGTGCTCTCGGTAAACCATCTACAATTGTGCTCTCGGTAAACCATCTACAATTGTGCTCTCGGTAAACCATCTACAATTGTGCTCTCGGTAAACCATCTACAATTGTGCTCTCAGTAAACCATCTACAATTGTGCTATCGGTTAAACCATCTACCACCAGTGATACTTTGGAATTTTTTGGTGGAATTGAACAGAGAATTTTAGAGATGTTTTGGGGGGAAAGGGAAAGAGGGGGGATGTCTCAAGCAAAAAATTACCTGAAGGGGTTACATGTTTTGATAGGAAAGTACTCGGAACCCCTAAGTCAGTGGTTGGTTTGATCAGTTAAAGACAAAAATATGAAGAGCACCGAACTAAAATCTCCAATTATAGTTTAAAGCAGCAGTTCTCTCTACATGTCACTAATGGACATCATAATATATATATATATATATAGAATATATCAAATGATGTGATGTCAAATATATATTAATAAAACATGAACATTTTTATGAACAAACATTAATGACCAATGCTATTGATATAGTATCAGTTCACGTTGATTAACGTAATGTGAATCACTGGCTCAACCGATGGACGGGCCATGCGAGTCCGGACTCTTATCAAAATCAAGCCACTGGTTTTCGACCCGACCAAAATTTGGGGAGGGGGGGGGGGCAGACATACCAATTTTCATCTTCCCTAATATTTTGGACCCTACCAACTTCACAATACTGGTTGTGTCCCTGATGTGAATTACCATAAAATGTTGATACCCGATATTAATTGATTACTTTAAAAAAAAAATGTCTGAGAAATAAATTTACTTTACAATTTATAAGCATTCCAGTAAATGAAAACACAAATAGATATAGAATTAAAAACAAGAGAAAATTTCATCATTTATTTATATGGTCGTTAGTCTTCAAAGTAAAATGTTACGTGTCTATTTACATGTATTAAAATGTTATTGTAATACCATTCTGCATTTAAAAATGTAAAAAAAAAATTACATTAAAAAATACCCTCACAGCTTTAATAAATCTGTATAATACTTTCATTAAACATGTATAACAATGTGTAATAATGTGTAACAATGTGTAATAATGCACAACAATGTGTAATAATATATAACAATGTGTAATAATGTACAACAATGTGTAATAATGTATAACAAACAGAAACAGGTAGTGAGTAAACAACATTAAATAACTAACATACATACATTTGTGTAATAGTTCACTTAAGAATGTATAAAAAACGGAATGTAAATAATGTGAAAAATAATCTATCTTTATAAGTTATTATGAACATGGATATAAAATTTGAAAGAAAAATAAGTTTTAACTAAAACTACAAAACTAAGAATTGGATCTGGAGTTTGACATTAGCATTTGATTTAAAAGGAACAATACTTGCAATACAATCTTCATTATAACAGAGTAAACAAAAGCATAAACCCAATTCAGACAGGTACCACCATACGGTACTTTACTAGAAACATTAATATATTAAAAAACTACGTCAAAATAACTTATAAAAATAAATGATATTAGCATGAAAATCGTATTTTCATCCACTTTTGTTTCAACAAAATAAATCATGACATCAAACAAACACATATTTTAAGGATCTATTACTGCATTCGTTTCATAAGAGAGTAAGAACTTCTTAATCAAGAAACAGGTGAAGTAAGATAAATCCCCCAGGACCACATCCCCGGAGTCACAAGAAGACAGGACATAAACTTCCTCTCCAGCCTTCAGCTCAGTCAAGGCGACACTGCAGCTACTGGTGCCGTGAAATCTGCTTCCTGTGGATGCAATGCAGCGCTTCTCACCACTGAGTTCTCTTACAGCCATTAATTTCACATTGGCTGCTGACACAACACTGATGCAGAGGCTAGCAACATAAAGAACATGACATGAGCTGTGAATTTCCCTGTCGCTGGGTCGTAGTGGCTTCCCTTGGTGCACAACACATGCATAAAACATTTTAGGCTCTTATCAGAATTTGATGCCAGCTTGACAGTCCTTCCCCCAGGGGGGACGTGGGCAGTAAAGCCAAGAGAGTCAGACGCGCTCACTGAAAGAGAGTTGAAAGAATATTGTCATTTAATCACTTATCACTGTTTTTTCTTTCCAAAAACATTTTAAATGATTACATGTACATTTTTTCAGGCCTATGAATTTCTATTCTTTCAGTATTATTATATAGATGAAGTAAAGCGGGCGTAGACCACACTCGCACTTCTCGCATATTTCATTGAAAGATAACTAAAATTGAATGTTGATACGAGATTTGTCTATTTCTGATTAAGTTTTAGCTATCTTCAATGAACGCATAAAACACAGCCTCACCGAGATAACAAGCTTTTTTTCTAACAGGGTCATTCCATGTCAACTAAACCAGTGGTGTTCACCCGACCCCCTCAGATCTTCCTGAAATTTTCAGGGCTTGTGGTACATTCAAAGTTGAGTGATTCCTGAAAATTGTAGGCCATTTGGTCAAAAACTTTCTGAGATGATTTTTTTAATTTTTAGGGGTAGTCGCGAGTTCGCGTGACATTTACATTTTCGCGATATTTGAACGTGAATATTTCAAAAACTAAAAGAGGTATCAGGCTGAAATTTTCAGTATTTACTCATTGTTTTGACCTAAGTTGAATGAAGTATTTATCTTAAGCGTAGCTTGCACACAGAATGCCCTAAAAATGTCCAAACATTGCACTTCAGACAGTTTTCATCAATATTTGACTCGGTATAGTCAAGAACCTATAAGACATGAAATGATGTTTGTTATACAATTAGTAAGTACCATATATGTGTTTATTATTTTGATAGAGAATTCCTGCTAATCAATAATAGTGTACTCATGGTGGGCCCCTTTAAGCATCATGGTCATCCCTTTTTGCACTTATTGCGACCCTCAGATGACCATGTGGACAGTAATTCACACTTTTCATATTTTGCACACTTGTTAACCTTGGCAAGTACTAGCTATGGTAAAAATTTCATGTTGGTGTCTTAACGCCTTCTTGGTGAAAAATTGCATGAAATTGCATGATTATACACTATTATTGAATATTGCGTAGCGAATATTTCAAAAACTAAAAGAGGTATCAGGCTGTAATTTTCAGTATTTACTCATTGTTTTGTCCTGAGTTGAATGATGTATTTATCTGAAGTATAGCTTGCACACAGAATGCCCTAAAAAATTCCAAACATTGCACTTCAGACAGTTTTCATCATTATTTGACCACGCACGCTACGGGCCTCGTTAACGTGTATTATGGTAAATCAGCATAGCAATGAAATGTCAATCAAATTTTATGAAAAATACAGTTAGTTTTAAGTACAAAATTAAATTACAGATTGTTTGTTTTTATCAACCATACAAGCAACCATGCAAGGCGGATATCAGCGTATGCTCATTATGCTGCCGATGCAGTTAACTGATGGTATCTTAACTATGTACACACAGTCCTACTATCAAACTGTTTCTTGCAATTGGCGAAATGCACATCAAGCAGAGTGGAACATAAATAAGTTCTTTTAAATTATGATTGAAATAAAAAAATAATTTCTTCAATCAGCAATGACTCATCAATTGTTACTCTATCAACAATTTAAACAATTTTTTTTTATTTGTTTTGTCCTAGAAATAGTTTCAGACTACTTGCTGATCTTTTCAATTAATTAAATACTTTCCAATTTAGTAGGCAAGTAGAGAAGGTGTACTCAGATGGCTTCAATAGCCCTCCTCTGTTGACATTGTTAAAAAAAACATCCAGCTTTTTCAATCTTAATTCGTCAATATCTTTAAAATTTTTATCAACTAATATTTCTCTAAAGCTTTTAATTTAAAAATTATGTTATTATAGAATATATATGTAAATGTAGTAAATTGAAAGGGCTTTTTAACAATATATGTTTCAAAGTGATATTATTATGCAAGTATTTTATTATTTTTAAAAAGTTTAGATGAAAAAAATTAACAAAAATAAATAAATTAAACAATTCACAAACACAAAGAAGAAAAAAAAATTCATTATGATTCATTTCAATAAAAGTTACCTTTTATTAAACTACATTCAATGCTCTGTGTGTAAGATATTTTTGAAGACATTATATTCAGAAAAAAAAAAAAATAAATTAAACAATCCACAAACACAAAGAAGAAAAAAATCCTTGCGTCAGCCTAAACCGTACACAGCTAGAATGAAATTTTGTTTGGTTGTCTATCCTGGTATCTAGATATCCATGGCTTAAACTCTCATCTACCCCCCCCCCCTCTGTTTGTTACGTAATTGTGACATCGCCACTCACTACCCCCCCCCCTCGCCGTCCCAAGCCGATACTTGTCTCAGTACTGCACCTGGTGAAATTTATGTTTACTATCCTCATCGGTAGAGGTTAAAGGTTATCATAACATCTTACTCCTCTCACACTCCCCCCTCCCATTATTTAGTAAATGTGAATGTCGTTTGAGTTCAAGTTGACTTGAGTTATAGAAATTTGCCGAATTAAAATTTTTTTTGGTAAGGGGATAAAATTAAATATCTGCAAAACGGCTATTTTTTTTGCAATACTGAAAATACGAAATTCGTTACAACGACACTTTTTAAGAGATGTTATATAAGCCAAGGGGAAGGGGCGAAAAAAAAATTCGCTGTACTGAACAATTCGTTACACTGACGTTCGTTATAACGACATTTCACTGTATATATATATATATATATATATATATATATAGTCTGGTATTACATATTTTTATTTGTTATTATTGTGGCTAAACATTTTTCATAGAGAGTAATGATATGAATTTTAAGAAGGGGCAAATCAATTAAAAACTAAAAACAAAACTTATTCAAGGATTTCAGGTGAGTGTGCACTCTTTCGGTCGTTACATTTGTGATTCAACAACAAAAAAAAAAAAAAAACATTCTTAACAGCGTTAAACTTGTGTCCCCGCTTTAAAATTTGGCTCCGTTTATGATGTCACTGTCTGAACCTGTGTAGAATAATTTCTAGCCCGTCTGTCGACAATCCTGCTGAAAAAGTAAACATCATTTTAACACAGGGCAAACTCAAAACAGGGTGTATTATTGAAGGCGTGATTAAAAAAATACTACAGCAGTGTACAAACTATTACTAGGCCTATGTCCGATTTACGAAAATTAATTTTCAAACCATCGATAACTTATACGCTGAATTTTTTTTTCAGGGGCAGTAATTTATTAAACTGGACGTGAAGAATTATTTTTTTTTTTTAAATTGTTTATCTCTTAAAATCATAAGAAAAAAATGGAGATAGAGAAGAAATCATTGCCTCTCATTTATTCCATCAAATAAGATTTTCATAGAAAAAAAAAAAAGTCATGAAAACAATCACCGGAGTGATTAGCCGCAATGCAATTATTTTCTCAGATATTTAAAAAAAAAAAATAAAGAAAAAGACTTAAAGCATCGGCAAAGAGTTCACTAGAGATGGGGGGCATGAGGCAAAAGTGATTCACTCTAGTGACATTCTCTAGTGATTCAATCTATTGATTCTTTCTTGTGATTGATTCACTTTAGTGATTCTCTCTGGAAACCATGCTTAGAGTTCACTAGAGATGGGGGGCATGAGGCAAAAAGTGGCCAGTTTTCTTTCCTTGCCCACTGTGGTAGCCCAGTCAAAAAAAAAAAAAACAACAGCAATGAAAACCTCTTAACAAAATGCTCAAAAAAATGGCAAAAACCTTTTATGCGACAGGTATGATAAATAAAAATTACTAACTTTATCATTAATGCAGTGCCCCTCCAGAAAAGATTTCAGGAACATCCATGTCGCTTGACACTTTTTCATATATTTCAGACTCGAAGGCAAGCTGTTGGCTCTGTTGAGATGTAAAAAAATCATTTAAAATACAAAATTTAACAATTTACTTTTTAATAAAACTTTCTAAGCTGAGGGAAGTGATTATTAAAATTATGCAACTAAAAAAAAACACCCTGAGATATATCAAGTGAACTAAAGACTGATATGACCTTCTGATTATGGATCGGTTAGCACATCACATTTTAAACATTAAAGGATATGGAGGTTTTTCCCTTCCTTTTTTTTTTTTCTGCTATTGCTTCTTTTCCTTTCAAAAGTTATGCAATGAATTTGAAATATTATTGTTTGTATTTTACACAAGAATGTTTAAAATGATGGCCAGATAATTTGTGAAGATATTTTCTGTATTATTTTAAAGCACCTTAAAAGTTATTACTTGAGCTGTTTTTTTTTTTTTCTTTATATATTTAATTTTGCTTTCACTAAAAATTTGATTAAAATAACTATCAAGTGGCTCTTTAAATAATTTTTTTTTTACTAGATTTAAAAAAAAAATAAAAAATTGGATTGTGGGCTCCCATGGACCACAAGCGAGGCCACCCCTGATTTAGTGAATATAATTACTTCTGTACATAGAAATGCTGATGATTAAATTGATAATGAAAGATCTGCTTGTGTGTTTAATTAATTCTATCAAAAGTTCAGTTAGATTTCTAGAAACAAAATGTTGGCCGTTATCTTTTGTCAAACTGACAGTCTAAAAAAAAAACAATCTAGGCAAAAATTTTTTTGTTTTTGGATTCGAAAACACATTTGGGGGGGAGGGGCCTACATAGCTAAAAAAACACAGGAATCTATAACAGTATACATTTTCTCAAAATTTTGAAAATTGTTCAATTTATCTTTTTTTATAAAATTCAGTTTACTAGTGCATACCAACATTTATGGTCCAAATTTGTGTTCATTTGATGATTTTAAAATAAAAATTAGCATAATAGGGCTGTTTAGGAGAAAAAAATGTATTTTTCCCTCACACAAAAAAAAAAAATTGTGTAGAATTTTTTTTTTTTACTACCAACAAAAAATTCCATGACCCTCTCACCCTATTCTGATATTGCTCTGTTTGACTTACATCAGTGAACATCTGGGCAAACTCCTGAGCTGAAGGGCCAGAGCTAAACAGTGCACAAAAATGTTTCCTGATTGGGTCGCCGGTAGAATAGTCAATAGGTTTCCACTCACATGTGTGTTTTTTGGCATCTCTGCAAAGAAAAGTATATTAATTATTACAACCATGCTGAGGTAAAATATGTACTATACCAAGAGAAGTAACTTTTAATCTACTTGTAGCTAGCTTTTACTGAATAAATGTGTAGTACAAAACTTTGTAACTTTTGTATAAGTACATGTGCTTGGTCTTGTAAGGCTAGATCAGTGGCCGGCAAACTTATCAGCCAAAGAGCCAAATATGAACATTATAACAATTAAACACAAAAAATTGGGAGCCCAATCTGCTTTAATTACACTAAATAAGTAGTACACTAAATAAGTTGTATGCTAAATAAAACTAAATGCCAGAGCCGCACTTAAAGAGCCAAAGAGCCACATGCGGCTCCAGAGCCACACTTTGCCGACCACTGGGCTAGATCACAGAGAAAAAAAATTCTCAATTTATCCAATGCATTAATATATACAATTGGTTTCATACATGGTACAGAAATGTTGGAAAACAAAATGTGAATCAATCACAAGAAAGAATCAATAGATTGAATTACTAGAGAATATCAGAAGAGAATATCACTAGAGTGAATCACTAGAGAGAATCACTCACTAGAGAGAATCACACATTACAAATTCTACTGTGAGAGAAAATAAATAAAAAAAAAAGAAGAAGAAAACTCTAGAAACTTTACACAAAGATAAATAAAAACCTAAAAAAAAAAACAAAACCTCAGTTTCTATAGATTTACTTACAGAGCGACTGAGTGTTCCCGACATATGACATGATTGCAAAGTTTTTCACCGCTGTCAGAAGTAAAGCTCACACTGTTTTGCCAAGATCTTTATTGTATTTCACAAACAATGTATCCATGCCTAATTTCTGGAATGAAAATGGTGGCACATAAAAATATGAAAAAAAAAAAAATAAATTAAATAAAATCTCCTTTTAAAACTGGCCAACAATTTTTTTTTTTATTAGTTTCATTTTCAGTAGGTGGGTTTTGTCCTATAAACTTGTAATTCACTTTTGGACCAGTTTCTAAACAAATGAGAAGGCTCAAAGTCGACACACTTTTTTTTTTTCTACATGACAAGACACGAATCTCAATAACTTCAAGTCCATGAATTAACATTTTGTAGAATTATGAAATAAAATTTGCCTTCAGATTATCGTGTACAAAAAAAAACTTAGTATAGCACCAATGCATACATGCCCAAAATAGTGAAGCTTTTTTTTTTGGCAAGTTTTTAATTCTTTCAACGAAAAATATACAATTAAAAAACATTTTAAAAAATGTATAAAACACAAGCTTTTATAAAAAAAAGCACCGAAAAGAAAAAAAAAAAAATTAATCATAAAAATATTTTTTTTTAAATTATCATTACTAAAACTAAAAGAATGGGTGATTCATATAGTGAACTGAAAATATGCTTTTACATCAGTTAGGCAGCAATAATTAAATAAATAATATATAAACCTAGATGGGAAACCACATTTATATTTTTAGAAATGACAATGTATTAAAATATTCATATAAAATAATGAAATTCTTTTTTTTACTATTCAGTGCACGTTTTTAAAAGCTAATTTTGAAATTTTTTTTGTACATATTTTAAATTTTATACTTTTTAGTTGAAAGAATTAAACTTGCTATTGTTGCACACTTCCGCCTAATTTCAGAAAGTCTCGACAAAACCAAAAAAAAAAAAAAAAGGTTCTGTTTTTTTTTATATTTGTATAAATTCATAAATAATTAATGACAGAGCACTTCGCAAGAGTACTCACCTTCCAAGAACCATTTTCAAAAGAGCTCAATGTTACCCTTTTTTCAAGTAGCACTTTTTCCTCCTCCTCTTCGTCATACTCATCTTCATAATCATCTCCACCCTCATCATCGTCATTTCTTACATCCTCTGCCATTTCTTGTTTTGATGGAGGGGCTGAAAGGAGATGAAAGGTTTTAGTGTTACAGATGGAGAATCAAACTAAACACATTAGGTCAAACTAAAGACATTAAGGTCAAACCCAAAAAAAAACTTCACTTTATTATAATAATATAATGGTTTCTTTAGTGAGTGTAGTAAATATTTACATTGGTTTTAACATTTATTGGCGATTTCATAAAATATTTAAGATTTAAACTAATGAAAATTTAGCCCATTAAAAATAAAAATTCTCCAAGAAATTGAAGCGAAATAAAATATTGCCCAGAAAGAAGATACAATGGTGTGCATACATGTATTAAACAATTTTCAGCATGCATAAAAACTACCTTGAGTTGAAATACTCTGAGACACATTGCTGTTTGAATGTATGTGGCTGTTTCCTTTTTCTAAGTGATTCACACCCGATTCACTTTCATGATTTGCACCAGAAACTGCTTCTGCACAATCTAAGATTTAAAATAAAATTTGAAATGAACTGCCAGAAAAAAAAGCTTTGTTCTAAAGAAAAGAGAGTAATTATTTTTTTTTGGCATCATTATTTATAGATATCAAATGACATTATTTATATATATATCAAATGACATTATTTATATATATATCAAATGACATTATTAATATATATATCAAAAGTAAAGTTCCCCCTTCTTAGCCCTAACGGGCCAAGGGGCAGATGAAGTGTAGAATTCAACTGTTTCTATAACCTCTCGGCATATGAAGGGATTGTGTGGTTAGCACAACGCCCAGCCGCCTTTACTTCCCCAACTTTAGTCAGGTACCCATTTAAAGCTGGATGGACTTGTGGGACAACTTTGCACCAAATTTCACCTGGAAATATTCCATGGCCCTCACCGAAAACTTTCAAAATCAGTGATAGAGCATTTGAAAGAGTAGAAAACTTTAAATACCTGGGATCACCTATTAGTGAGAAAAATGATATAATGAAACAGATTATAAACAGTCTAGATGGAGGGAACAAAATATAATACACATTGCAATGATCCGACCAGCAGTAACATATGGTAGTGAAATATGGACCATCAGCAAACAAGCAGAAAATATGCTAAACACGTGGGGAAGGAAAATATTTAGGAAAATATACGGGCCAGTTAAGGACAATAACAAGTGGAGATGTAGAAAAATTCAGAACTATAAGAAGAACCAAATATAACAACTGAAATCAAAATGAATAGATTGAGGTGGGTAGGGCACATAGAAAGAATGGAAATCAACAGAGGTCCAAAAGCAATATAAAAGGCAACACCCAATGAGAAAAGGCCTAAAGGCACACCAAGAAGCAGATAGTTAGAGGAGGTGGAGAAAGACCTAAAAACCATAGGAGTGAGAGAGTGGAGGAAGAAGACCATGGATCGGAAAAGTTGAGAAGAGTATGGCAGGCCAGGGCCGAAATGGGCTGTAGAGCCAAGCGAAGAAAAAGAGTTTATTTTACATTCATTTTTAAGAACTAATTATTTACTTGTGCATCAGAGTTATTTATATCTGAATTACAAATGTCATCAAACTGATTTCAGTTGAAACAAACTCATGAGACAAACTCCTGCCTTCCTTGCAGGCATGCCGATTAGGGGTCATTGCCAGGGCCCGCATCTGTAGAGGGCCCGGCTGCCCCAACCATGTCAATTTTCACGAATCATTGTTTATTAAGGGGCCCACAATGATGTCTGACCTGGGGCCCTTGTTGGCTCTGGTGCCCCTGCTTCCTTGTGATTTGTCCATACCTAGACCTGTGACATCTCCATACCTGGACCTGAGACATGTCCATACCTTTACCTTTGACATGTCCATACCTTAAACTGTGACATCTCCATACCTGGACCTGAGACATGTCCATACCTAGACATGAGAATGTCCATACCTTGACCCTTTGACATCTCCATACCTTGACCTGTGACATCTCCATACATTGACCTGAGACATGTCCATACCTTGACCTGTCATATGTCCATACCTGTCACAGGTTGTGACTAATCTGTCGAAACCATTCCCTTTATTCCAACCCTTGACTTAATAGTATTAATAAAATTAAGACGTATATTATACAATGTATAGTAGTATACGTTCTCAGTTCTCCACCCTTTTTACCCCACCCCCGTAATTGTGTCATATCGCAGGTGGCCAGCGGAGCGGGGGTAACTTTCCTTGGTGAACAGGGCAATGGTTGACAGAAATACGTTACATTCCTCGCGAGTTCTCCTGACCACTCGGCCCCTGTTCAAATGCTGACAAAGGATAGATGTCCAGTTAATTTTGTCTTTGTCGGTATGACGTTGCCCCCCTGTCCTCTCTAAGGTGGGAAGTCAGCCCCACCCCCATCCTGATTGACAGAGAAAGGATGATAGATAATTGGTTGGCCAGGAGTCACATGTAAGAAAGTGTTTGAGTAACGAAAGATAGCTTTTCTCGACATTCGACCGAGAGTCCTAGTGGTGACCAGGTCGAGATTCGACTGAGTCAAAAACTACTGTTATCCAGCAAACTTGAACAATAAAAGTCGATATAATCTAAAATTCAAATATCATGGTATACTTATAATTTTACAATGAACTAAAATTGCACTATAGCAAAAGCAAGCAAGGGACACATTAGAACTGCCGCATTATCTCATACAGTGAAACTTCGGGTTGCTTGGCGACCTCTAAAAGGCAGTTATTTTTTTCAAAAAGTTTAGTTTTTCTTGATCTGCTTGCCAAAATGGAAAAAAAATGAACCACAATGCATTAGAATCGGAGAAAATTTTTTTACTATACAATGATGAATCACTACTGTGACATGTCCATACCTAGAGATGTGACATGTCCATTTTTAATGATGTCACACGATGTGATCCTTGGTTTTAACTCATCCAAAAATCAAGCATGTTAGCCATACTAAAGTATTTATTTATATTTTTTGTTTTATAATAATTACATTAAATATAAAATTGATCATAGTTGTTTTAATTTCTGATGGTTTTGTCAACAGCTACTCTGGAATACATCAAACTAATCCAGGGGAACTTCCTCGTGTTATATTTATAGCTGTGGCTGGTATAGGCGAGTCGTTCTTGGCTATAAAGGTGAGTTGTAACATCTTATACAAAAATTATTTTATCCAGTTATCAAACTCATAAGGTCATCTGGGCTGGACGCCATATTTTTAGATTAGCTGTGCATAATAGGTCAGAACTCTTTAAGTTTTATTAAAGGCTAAATAAGGTATTTAATTGTTGATCTTTTTGGTTTGTGTTTTTCATTCACTTCATGAGAAGCCTATGAAACCTTGTATTATATCAACTTTAAAAGTAGATACTAATGATGATTTTCATCAATCATATTTGCAGCAGAAGTCTGGCTGGCAGTGATGTGCCTACATAGTATTACTAACTTCTTACCCTCTGGGCTGTTTTTCTTCTCTTTTCAGCAATTTTCTCTACAGCTATGCAACTTCTAAGATGTGTTAGACTGATAAAGGACTTTATATAATAATCATTACATTTTAACAATCATTGATAACAACTGATCAAATGATCATAATTGCTTGGTTTAATTGATTGTCTGTCAGCAGGTTTTGAAAGACTTGGACTTTGCAATTATTGAAAAGGAAATAACTTATAATTCTGGGCTTAAAATATGCCATATTTCTGCTTGTGCTAAGACCAAATTATGAGTTGACCTAATATAATCAAGTAAACTGTAAACTAAGTTATTAATTTATTACACTTGTAGAATATTAAAACTTCTTTAAATGAATATTTAAAAAAAATATGCCTAATTTGTTGAATTTGCTGGATAAATTTGTTTCTAGGTGGAGCATTTAAAGTTAACTTATGGAACCATAGCTGGACTGTCTTGTGCATCATTGTGTTATCCTAAGAAAAGTGTTGAACTAGCCAATCAAGTTTCAGATCATGTTCAGTCCTTGTGGAAAGAATCTGGTGCAGAGTCAACACTGGCCCAGTACTGGCCATCATCTGACAAACAAGGTAGAGACATTATGACTTCAATTTGTTTGTGTGTGTGTGGATGTGAGGTTCAATGGCTCTTAACTACTGAACCAAACCTTTCTGCTCACCCCAATAAGATTGTAGAGTCTACTAATAAAGTAGCTGGTTCTTCTAAATGTACTTATTTTCAAATCAATTTCTAACTGCAATACTGTTCAAAAGTGTCATTTTTTTCTATGTTTTTACTAAGCGTATCTGTGTTGTTTGAAATGCCACATTCGATGCTAAGCTCTCTAAATTTGCTGTCTTTCCCAGTGCTAAGCTCCAAAATACAAAACTTTCTACCTGTGCTGAGTTATTTTTCCGACCTCAGGTGACCCCAGGACACCAACGGTGTTGGTCATTTTTAGTGTACCCAGAATATTTTATCAAATTGGTCTTGTTCTTTTTTTAAACTTTTGCTTTGAATTTTTATAGTACGTTCAAGATTTGTCATTTTGTTTTTGTTGTTGTTGTTTTCACAATTTATAATAAATCTTTTTTTTATAATTTAAAGCTTTTCACAATACTTGTCTGACATGATTTGTTTAGCGTGTATTGTCACTTGCTCTCGCCCGACGTTACAGTAATTGCACTTAAGCCGTTCAGGTGGAGTGTGGATGGGAGTCGCCAGCAAATAATGGGGTTTGGCAGTATCACTGTGTCTATAATTATGACCGTTCAGGGTGTTTTAGGAGCGATATTAACACGTAGAAGAGATAGATAGTTAGATAGATAATATATATATATATATATATATATATATATATATATATATATATATATATATAGATAGATAGATAGATAGAGAGAGAGAGAGAGAGAGAGAGAGAGAGAGAGAGAGAGAGAGAGAGAGAGAGAAAGAATTTAGAGAAACAATCATAGTCACGCTATATAAACCGTGTTAAACAAATAATTTATGATTTTGATGTTTTTTTCTGTATTGACATTTTTTTAAAATAAAATAACTTAGCAGCCACAACTGGGACAAAACAAAATACTCCTAAAAAAACAAATGATCTTCACGCAGTAAGCATACACATCATTTGCATAAAATTGTTGTAAATTATAATGAGTCTAATTTTGTATTGTATGTAATTATTTAAATTGTTTTTCCATGATTCAAGTCATTAAAAAGTAAGTAAAGGTAAAATGTGATTTTATTTTGAGAAAAAAAAAATAAGCATATAAATTTAATTTCAATACAGTTTAAAAGATAACCTAAATTATTATCCCTAGCATCTTACGCTCATGTTATTAGATGGACCGATACTATAAATTTTCCTCAATTTTTATTTTCTTTTGTGGAGATGGTCAGCCGTGTTACCACTATGTCATTGTAAAACAAGCAAGAAATCTGACTTTTTAGCTTCAAGTCCCAAATTAAAGCCAAACCAGTGTAACGTTTTCCATTCATAAATAATTTCTTAGTCCGTCTAAACATACCACGCTTTTCTCCTTTAGATGGGACAATAAACGGAGGTTAGCTATTGTGGAGACATAGTTTAGAAACGTCGCAATTAATATTTGCCTTTCTATCTCCAAAACTCATACTAGTATTACTTTCACTGCCCCCTCCACCTGAACGTGTTTCTACTCGCGAATAATGTACTCTGCGTAACCTCTGTCCTAGCGAAATCTTAGCCCCGCCCACTCCTTTCCCTGCTGATACTATCTCTTGTAGTCAGCTGTTTCCATTGTACAAGTGTCTCCCACGTCCCTTATAGTCAACCGGGCTTACCCTGACCCAACCGAATTTAATGTTTCTCTACTCGCATAGTCTTAGGAGCCCGCCTTTCCTTGGACAGACTGATAACTAAATATTACATTTCTGACATTATGTATCGTTGACATTGTCACCCTTGCCATTATACAAATAGTAAATGACAATCTCTGTCCAAGGCCCTAGCAATATAACATTTAAACATTCCTATCCGACAATCACTAAAGTCAGTAGGGGTAAAACCAGCCATGCGCTGAGGTAAAAAAAAAAGTCAGGTAGAAAAAGTCAGGTAGCAAAACTTGACCGATCACCGGGACAGAAAAAAAGGCGTGAAGTGGGCGTGTCGCCGTGATTTCAGTCAAATTATTCCATAAAATGAACATAAATATATATTTCTACATCTTTTTTAAGCGAACCAAGTGAAGAACTAGACAATGCACTTCCCCTCCAACTTTGGCTGAAAACAAACGTTTAGTTTTAGTACAAATGAATGAGAGCGACTATAGTCGTCATTAGCAATTTTGCGTAGGAAAAAAAATGCGACTTAAGTCGTCCATAGCAGCGAGACTGTGAGCGACTATAGTCGTCAATAGCATCGAAAGGGTTAATAATGTTTTCGAAGGTTATTACTTGTAATTAACCGGTCATACTAATTTGCCCGTCGTCCACGTATTTCGTCGTGTACTTACTGCATCAGCGGCGGCCATCTTTGGCTAAGTAATACCGTCTAATACGGTCAACGCGGGGCGGGTGCAATGCGCTGCGAAATACGGCCGCCGCGGGTGCCGAACTACGCAAAAGACGACACACGCGATCGACGCTGGTTAGGGTTCGAAAATTACGTGTAAGATTGGCGCGCGTAATTCACGCCAAAATTACGCGTACCATTAATGCCCAATTACTTGAAAATTTATGTTCCTTTTGTTGCTCACGCTCACTGATTGCTAGTAAGTGTATTTTTAATAATGTTTTCAAAGGTTTTTACTTGTAATTTACCGGTCAGACTAATTTGCCCGTCGTCCACGTATTTTGTCGTGTACTGACTGCATCAGCGGCGGCCATCTTTGGCTGAGTAATACCGTCTAATACGGTCGACGCTGGACGGGTGCAATGCGCCGCGAAATACGCCGCGGGTGCCGAACTCAGCAAAAGACGGCACAAGCGATCAACGCTGGGGCAATCCGAGCGAAATACAGACGACGTGGGTGCAATACGCAGCGTAATACGGTTGACGCGATCGACGGAAGCACTATACACAGTAAAATGTTTTCTATACGTTTCATGGCGACATTTGGAACATATATAGATAATCAAGGCAAGCAAGTTCCAGGGTGGTGGAGGGGGAGGGCTGGAGGGCTGCAGCCCCCCTCAAATGTTATTGCTGATAGTAACTCATAAAAAATTGTCAAATATTTTGCTGCTTTAAAAACTTGGAACAGCCCCCCCCACCCAAAAAAATCTTGGGTACGGTACTGTAGATAATGTTTAAAAAAAACATTTTTTTTTTTGGGATTTTTTTTATTTTATAACCTCCCCGTTTGGCTTGCGGCCGCTTGCCATACAGCTCATGGCGGCATTGTGTACTTAATCGAAAATTGTTATGATTTTATCTTATTTTTAACCAGACTTTGGCTTCCTTATTGAAAATATTTATTTTATTATGTTTACTGAAACGATTAAAAACAAACAATATGCTTTGCGGTTTACGCTGTTTTACCAAACGAATACTTCCGGTTTAGGCTTGTGGCCGGATGTAGATGGTACTCCTAATCACTGTAATTAATTAATCGCCATTGTTAACACAACGAATTGCGGCAGAAACAATTATAAATGGCCGTCAAATATGCATTTTTAAATTACCGTAATTTACGCGTAATTTTCAAAATTACGTTACCGTAACTTACGCGTAACGTTACGCGACTTCGAACCCTACATATAATATACTTGTTGATGAAAATATATGATATATCGATTCCCTGGTAGTTAAAGCCAAGTTCATGAGTTAAAAAAAAACTAGTGTTTAATATTCTTTTAAAATATAACAACCAGAAAACGACTTTATTAAAAAAAAGCAAAGAACAAAATTTAAATGTGTAATAATGTAATAGTTAGGCATACTTTACTATCATCCCACTAATAAGCTCAGTTAATTATAAGATGAGGATTAAATCAATAACTATAATTTCAATACAATTAAGGAATTAGTCAACACCCCTTGTTTTAAAACATTTTATATCGAAAAACCGACTTTAAAAATCTGCATTTTTTTCCTATATCAAACGTTACATAAAATGTGAAAGAGCCCTAACAGTTTAAGCAAATTCAAAAAAAAAACAACTATAAAAATATTTGATATTATCTCTCTCTCTCTCTCTCTCTCTCTCTATATATATATATATATATATATATATATATATATATATATTGCTATAATTAAAACATCCAGACCTTGACAGTGAAAGTCCAACAATACCAGATATTTCAGAGAGTAATATACTTTTAAAAGACATTCATTGTACCAAAAATCCTGGTCATGTGTCATTTATACCTACTGAGACATTCACGATGCAAAATATCCCAGAAGAATATCAAAACAGCTATGTACATGACCTGATTCTAACAGTGGCTGAATTGGCTGTAAAAATTGAAGTAAATCTGGCAAGCAGTGAAAGACCAGAGTATTGGCCAGGTACTAACATACCGTATCCTTATAGCAACACTAGAAGTCAGACAGAGAAAAGAACAGGCAGTGGATTGGTTTTTTCTGTGACAATACCTGATGAAAAAAACAACAAGTGCCCATGCGATGAGTGCGTTCTCTCTAATGAGCCTAGCCAAGTGTGGGGAGTTGTTGAAATAATGACAGCAACTCATGTTGTATTTGATGATGAAGAGTGCCAAAACACAACATGTTCATTAGTACTTAATGGCCAGGAATTCGTTTTAAGTAAACTCAGCCTCGTTAAAAGAGATATAAAGAAAAACTGGAGCCTTCTAAAAACTATCACCTGTGAAAAAGACACATTAGATTACTTACAAGGCAAAATGAATCATTTCCATGACTTAAGAAAATGTGATGCCCATTATTCAGAAGGAGACAAATTTGGATTGTTAGTGTCTTTTCCTCATGGCTCTACTAAATGTGTGACCTTTGGCTCATTAGTAGACATTAAAGTCATAGATAAAACTTGGAGCCAACTGACCTATACAATATCTACATGCCCTGGAAGTTCAGGGGCCTATGTTCATATATTGGGATACAGTGGCAAACTCTGGCATTATCCTCATGTTCACTCTGGAGTTTCCAAACAGTTGAACTACAGCTCTGTGGGACGTTTTGGTAAATAATTTGTTTCTTATCTCATATTTTAACTCAAATTAAGACAGTTTGTTTCAATTGAATAAAAATATAATTTATTTACTGATTTATTGATGATTTTTATTTTCAGCGCCAAAAGAATCAATCAATAGTGTCTCACAATTAAAAGACCCAACAACATATGGTCAGCTTTATTTGACTCCCATTAAAAAAAAATACTTTGGTTTATTTAAATATTTTTAAGAATTGAAATATTATCTTTATGGTTTAAAAATATATAAGAAGGCAATTTACATATGAATAAGTAAACATTAGGGTTATGACAAATTTTAAATTTTTCAGCCTGGAGTTGTAATCGATGAACTTTTACCTACAAATCTCAAAAATGTCTTTGGTTTTGCCGAAACATGAAAAAACCTCCCGCGCCTAAGTGAATTTCATTTTTTAACATTGAAAAAAAAGGGACGAGGCGTGAGTTTTGCCAGTCTAACTCTTAGAGAAAAATGCATTGATGGTTTTATGCTAAATACAAAGTACAAACGAAAGTAAATCTATATATTTTTATAAACTATTAAACTAACAACATATACACTTTATATATAACTGATGTTATATATATCTAAACGTGTAGTCATTTTATAATAAATGATTATTCTAAATATATTCAAAAAACACAGGACTATTTTATAGCTAAATGCTCTAAAAATTAATACTCCAAAACTAAGGAATACTCTAGATACTCTGAAATTTAAGAATATAAAAAATAACTTAAGAGTAGGATTAAAACCCATCTTTCTGCCATCCCTGCAGATGATAGCGGGCACACTCACCCCGCCGCTCTGTAGGCATGGCAGACGTGCATCAGCGTAAGAGTAGCTGAACTGGATAACATTAAGTCATGCATACACATTTGGAGGAAAAGATAAAAAAATTGTATTGTACCATTGCTATTATTTAAATAGATCTAAGGAAGAATTCATTTATAAACATAATAAACATTTTCCTAAATCTAATTTAAAGGTCAAACAACTGATGAATTTCCAGCTAACTGGGGAACAGACTCATTAATTGCCAAAGGTGAATTCAGCAAAGTTTTTGTCTTAAAGAATACTGGATATCCTAGTACATCCAGCATTGTTGTGAAGGAGAGAGATTTGAAGAAGAGTAAAATATCATATGATGACACTCTGGTATGAACAATAATTTTATAATTAGTATTACAAACAACTAGCTGTACCCGACATGAGATTACGTACTAAATATTTAATGTAAAAAATACTTTTGGGGGCCTCTCCTCAAAACTGTGGCCCGGCGGGATCTCCTCATCATACCTGTTACAGTAGTTTTACTCAGATATGCGGCAGTATGATTTACTCGCCTAATATGTAGCAGTGATTTTTACTTGTTAAATATGTAGCGGTATTTAGTTATTTGTTTTACTGCTGTGTTTCTAGCTGGAATGATTTTACTTTACAACAACTACAGTCCGCAATATATACATGTATATATAAATAGATATATATATATATTAGCTCCAACGCTTGGTATACACACATAAAGATGTAACTTTAATGGTTTCCAACATAGATGAATATATATATATATATATATATATATATATATATATATATATATATATATATATATATACTTATAAGAAGCATTTGCTGTCTGTCTGTTCCCTTATAACTCAAGATCCAGACAAACAAATAACGTGAAATTTGTTACACATACACATAATTACATGGGGAAGGTTATAGGACATGTTTCGTTTCATCTCGATGGGTAGTTTAATTGTAATAAATTATTTTTATTTTAGTATCTTTTACTATATTAAAGTAATCTCGACGGCGCCATAAATAAAGCTCTTCTGTGACGTCATTTCCCGATGATCGAATAGAACTTGCGCGCTGGTGCTGTAACGTGCCTTTGTGCTGCAAAGAATTGTTGATGTTTTTTCATGCTTTCCGATTTGTACAGTTTGAGGAAGGTAAATGAATGAAGAAGGATTTTAGAAAAAATTGTGAAGCCATAATAATATGAGAGAGAGAGAGAGAGAGAGAGGGGGGGGGGGAGGGAGAGAGATAAAGCGAGAGAGAGAGGGGGTAGGGGGGAGAGAGGAAAGGATGGTTGGAGGGAGGAGGGAGGGAGGAGGAGGGAGGGAGGAGGAGGGAGGGAGGGAGGGTATGAGAGGGAGAGGGGGAGAGAGAAGGAGTGAGGGAGAGAGAGGGAGAGAGAGAGAGGGAGAGAGAAAGGGAGGGAAGGAAAAAGAAAGGAAGAGAGGGAGAGAGAGGGTGGGAGAGAGGGAGGGATAGAGATAAAGATAGAGGGGGCAGGAGGGGAGAGAGAGGAAATTCGGGAGGAAGAGGGATTGAGGGAGAGGGGGAGAGAGGAGGGCGGGAGAGAGGGGGATGGGAGAGGGAGGGATGGAGAAAGGAGGGAGGGAGAAAAAGGGGAGGGAAGGGAGAGAGGGAGAGAGAGGATGGGAGAGATGAGAGATAAAGAGTGAGAGGGGGGCAGGGAGGGAGAGAGAGTAAAGGAGGAAGGGAGGAAGGAGGAGAAAGGGAGGGAGGGGGAAGGACAGGGGGAGAGAGAAGGAGGGAGGGAGAGAGAGGGAGATGGGAGAGTTAGGGAGGGAGGGAGAGGGAGGGAGGGAGAAAGGGAGGGGAGGGACAGAGAAAGCGAGAGAGGGGGTAGGGAGGGAGTGAGAGGCGGGGAAAGAGGAAGGGCGAAAACAGAAGGTAAACTGAAAACCTTATTTTAAACCCGGGCAAAGCCGGGTAATTGCAGCTAGTGTATATATATATATATATATATATATATATATATATATATATATATATATATATATATATATATACTTATAAGACGCATTTGCTGTCAGTCTGTCTGTCTGTTCCTTTATAACTCAAGATCCAGACAACCAAATAACGTGAAATTTGGTACACGTACACATAATTACATGGGGAAGGTTATAGGACAGGTTTCGTTTTATCTCGATGGGTAGTTTAATTGTAATAAATTATTTTTATTTTAGTATTTTACGATATTAAAGTAATCTCGACGGTGCCATAAATTAAACTCTTCTGTGACGTAATTTCCCGATGATAATTTTTTACTTTTTTAAATTTTCCTACTAATAAAGTCGAATAGAACTTGCGCGCTGGTGCTGTATCGTGCCTTTGTGCTGCAAAGAATTGTTGTTGTTTTTTTCATGCTCCCTGATTTGTACTGTTTGAGGAAGGTAAAGGAATGAAGAAGGATTTTAGAAGAAGTGTGAAGCCATAATAATATGTAGGGGGTAGGGGGAGAGAGAGGAAAGGTTGGAGGGAGGAGGGAAGGCAAGAGAGGGAGAGGGGGAGAGAAGGAGTGAGGGAGATGAGAGGGAGAGAGAAAGGGAGGGATGGAAAAAGAAAGGGAGGGAGAGAGGGAGTAGGGAGGTATATAGAGGGGAAGGGAGGGTGAAAGAGTGTGGGAGAGAGGGAGGGATAGAGAGATAAAGAGAGAGGGGGCAGGGAGGGAGAGAGAGGAAATTAGGGAGGGAGGAAGGGGGAGGGAGGGAGAGGGGAAGAGGGGGATGGGAGAGGGGAAGAGGGGGATGGGAGAGGGAGGGATAGAGAAAGGAGGGAGGGAGAGGGTAGGGAGGGAGAGAAAGGGGAGGGAGGAGAGGAAGAGAGAGGATGGGAGAAATGGGAGGGATGAGAGAAGAGTGCGAAAAGGCAGGGAGGGAGAGAGAGGGAAGGAGAAAGGGAGGGGGGGACAGGGGGGAGAGGAAGATGGGAGAGTTAGGGAGGGAGAGGGAGGGAGGGAGGGAAAGAGAAAGGGAGGGAGGGAAAGAGAAAGAGAGAGAGGGGGTAGGGAGGGAGTGAGAGGGGGAGGGAGAGAGAGAAGGGAGAAAACAGAAGGTAAACTGAAAGCCTTATTTTTTAAACCCAGGCAAAGCCGGGTACTTGCAGCTAATATAACATGTCCTCGTCTAGTTATGTCTTTGCGTCTACTACTACACTACAATCTACAACTACTACTCAGGACTGTCTACACCGAACTAACTCGTATGACTTCCAGCACCGTACTGACTAAAGGTCCAAGGTCAAACTAGCTTCCTGGGTCATTCCATGTCAACTCAACCAGTTTTTTGACAATTGTTCACACGACTCCTTAAAACTTCCTGAAATTTTCAGGGCTTGTGGTACATTCAAAGTTGAGTGATTCCTGAAAATTTCAGGCCATTTGGTCAAAAACTTTCTGAGATATGATTTTCTTAATTTTTAGGGGTAGTCGCGAGTGCGCGTGACATTTACATTTTCGCGATATTTGAACGTGATTTTTTCAAAAACTAAAAGAGGTATCAGGCTGAAATTTTCAGTATTTACTCATTGTTTTGTCCTAAGTTAAATGATGTATTTATCTTAAGTGTAGCTTGCACACAGAATGCCCTAAAAATTTCCAAACATTGCACTTCAGTTTTCATCAATATTTGACTCGGTATAGCCAAGAACCTATAAGACATGAAATGATGTTTGTTATACAATTAGTAAGTACCATATATGTGTTTATTATTTTGATAGAGAATTCCTGTTAATCAATAATAGTGTTCTCATGGTGGGCCCCTTTAAGCATCATGGTCATCCATTTTTGCACTTATTGCGACCCCCAGATGACCATGTGGACAGTAATTCACACTTTTCATATTTTGCACACTTGTTAACCTTGGCAAGTACTAGCTAAGGTGAAAATTTCATCTTGGTTTCTTAACGCCTTCTTGGTGAAAAATTGCATGAAATTGCATGATTATACACTATTATTGAATATTGCTTAGCGAATATTTCAAAAACTAAAAGAGGTATCAGGCTGTAATTTTCAGTATTTACTCATTGTTTTATCCTGAGTTGAATGATGTATTAATCTTAAGTGTAGCTTGCACACAGAATGCCTTAAAAAATTCCAAACATTGCACTTCAGACAGTTTTCATTATTATTTGACCACGCACGCTACGGGCCTCATTAACGTGTATTATGGTAAATCAGCATAGCAATGAAATGTCAATCAAATTTTATGAAAAATACAGTTAGTTTTAAGTACAAAATCAAATTACAGATTGTTTTTATCAACCATACAAGCAACCATGCAAGGCGGATATCAGCGTATGCTCATTATGCTGCCGATGCAGTTAACTGATGGTATCTTATCTATGTACACACAGTCCTACTATCAAACTGTTTCTTGCAATTGGCAATAGTACATCTGATGTAGCGTTAGTTTTTAATGTTTCAGAGTTGCCTGCAAACTTGCTCTTGCTACTAGCCTCTTTACTGTGCCACCAATACCATCACAAGGACTTTTTCCATAGCAAAAAAGTTCCACTCTGCTTGATGTGCATTTTAACGCAGAATGGAAATTTAAAAAATTGTATATAGATACAACGAATAATTTAATTAACGAATGAAAGTTACACTACTGTAATTAATTGTTCATTGTACAGCATGTTAACAAAGGATTTAGTATTTCTAAAAGTTCTTATAAATTACATTTGGCCTTAGTGTGGTCTAGAGTAATAAAATATATATCCATTATATGAGAACAACTGAAATATAATTATACTCTGGAAAATATAAACTCAAACAATTAGATGTACATTGTCAGTTGGGATGTGCTTTTCATCAATAGTTTTTTTTTTATGCAACAAAATGTGATGTATATATCTATATGCATTTATATAATTCTCCACTTCGAGAAGCAAGACGCAAGACTATTTATAGATTATGGATTCCCGAATAAGTCGACAACTCGCGACAGCGGGAAAAAAAAACACTATAGTGTGCTGCGAGACAGGGAGGGCTGAATCACAGCAAGAATGTTGTTTAAAGTGGGTCAATATGGATCACTCAGGAAGTCTTCAACAGTCAGCTATAGATGTTGAAAATGTTTCAAAATAAATTTCGCTTTACAGAAAACATACTTCGCTTTGTCATTGTGTCCGTATCAAAGATTGTGTCAGTATCAAAGAATGTGATACACCGCGGGACGACTAGTTAATTCTAATCCTCATTGTGAGCGAGAATGAACTCCATGTGTCATTCTTAAACAACAGTGAGGAGAAATAAAAACTGGATTGTAAAAAAAACATATAAATAGTAAATAATATCTTTCTCAGTGAGTGTGTAAACATTAGGTATATGACTTGAAAAACAAATTTTGTAATTTTACAAGTGGCGTGCCAGATTTTGATGAGCTTTTATATAAAAATAATAAATACAACAAAAAATCATCAATTTTGTTGAAAAAGTTCACCCACCAAAACATTTTTTAGTTTAAAAATAATCCTTTTGGCTCTTTTTACTGAAGTTTACTTTTACTCCCGTTGTTTACCATTAAAATTCTATTTCCTGTTCTCCATGTTAGATTTTTCAATTATACTTGAGTTTGAATGATTATTTTAATTTTGCTTAATTGTATTCTTAAAAATGTCTTACAAAAAGTCATCACTTTCCGTTGCTAAAAATAAGGACAAATGGGCGAGTAATTTGAAAAAAATTCAAAACACTCTTAAGAAAAGAAACAAAATTGGAATCGAGATCGAGCCATTGCATTCACATTCTAGAATGCCAAAAGAGTGGATGACAATTGGTCACTACATGGGCTTGGCCTCTATGGAAAAATCCAGATTGAAAAGAGTTGCAGCACTCAGGAAAGAAGTAGAGCTATTATGGAGCTTTTTAAATTTCCCAATACTGTCTTTGCGATCAGTGAGCAGAAAAATTGAAACTTTAATTAAAAGGTATGATGTTCATTTGAAAAAACCTGTGGGTGACATACGGGAGCAGTTTGATAAGTTATTTGATGTCACAAACAAAACTGGTCAATGGTTATGTGCTGAGGACAAAACACTTTACGAAATACAAATTCAAAGTGGAGGTAAGACGGGATATACTACAACTAAAATTGCTAGTCAAAGTACAATTCATCCATCAAAACGGAAAATCGTTTGCAAAATTAATGAGGCACAACAACAACAAAGCAGTTTTGAAAGTTCCAGTGATTCAAGTGATAACGAGAATTCTCAAAGTAGCTCTGATATATATATATATATATATATATATATATATATATATATATATATATATATATATATATATATATATATATATACTGTGGCACCACCCGATAGATTATTTTTCTTTAGTTTTCCATAGTGACGTCACCGAACCGTGTTATTTCATTCATACTTTCATTTAAACCATTATCTGACTATTTCCCATAAAAACTCAAATTAAAATGCATTTCAAATCTAAATCAATATCACTTTAATGTTGAATTAAAAATGTATCTTCAAGTTATTTATCTAAATTTGCGCGGAATTTTATCCAAATCGTGACAAAATCCACTAAATTAAAAAATGTGCAGAAAAATAAATTATTGAACTTTTTTAAAACTGTAAACACCCAAAAATAGATCGTTGTCTGCTCTTTAAAAAAAGTGAAACTTTGATAGCTAAATATAGTTTATAGAAAACACGGAATTAAAAGTAGCGGAAGACAAGGTGTCGTATTACTAGACCAGGGGTCGGCAACCTTTTGAGACGGAAGAGCCTAAAGTTATAATTTACAATTTTCTCAATTTTTAAAGAGCTACTAAATTTGTTGTTTCAATATTACGGTATTTGATCAGGCCGCAATTTGACATCGAAAGAGCCACTACTTGACATCGAAAGAGTCGCATGCGGCTCGCGAGCCGCAGGTTGCCGACCCCTGTACTAGACTAAATACGATTCAAATCTTCCTTTTTAATATATTTGTACTTACATATAGAACTAAAAGCGATCGACGTTATTGTAGTTTTAAAATCAAAGGAAGTTATTGTTTTAATTTAATTGTATAGCGCTAAATATTTCAAAATTATGTTGCGCTAAAAAAATTTCTTACAAATTTCAAACAATAAAGAAATCCGGCTTAAATCCGGCACATTTTTACCGGAACCGGAATCGGAACCGGATTTGTTAAAACTGCCGGAATCCGGCTTAACAGGAACCGGAATCGGATTCCGGTACAGCCCTAATATATATATACATATATCTCGACGGCGCCATAAATAAAATTCATCTGTGACGTCATTTCCCTATGATCGAATAGAACTTGCGCGCTGGTGCTGTATTGTGCCTTTGTGATGCAAAGAATTGTTGATGTTTTTTCATGCTCTCTGATGTGTACAGTTTGAGGAAGGTAAAGGAATGAAGAAGGATTTTAGAAGAAGTGTGAAACCATAATAATAAGTATATATATATATATATATATATATATATATATATATATATATATATATAGAGAGAGAGAGAGAGAGAGAGAGAGAGAGAGAGAGAGAGAGAGAGAGGTGGGGGGAGAGAGAGATAAAGATAGAGAGAGATAAAGAGAGAGGGGGGGCAGGGGGAGAGAGATGAAAGGAGGGTAGGTGGGAGGGCGGGAGGGGGAGAGAGGAGGGAGGGGGGTGGAAAGGGGGGAGAAAAGGAGGGGGAGAGAGGGAGATGGGAGAGGGAGTAGGGGGAGAGGGAGCAGGGGGAGAGGGAGAGAGAAAGGGAGGGAGAGAGGGGGTAGGGAGGGAGAGAGAGGGGAGGGAGGGAGAGAGATAAAAAGTGAGGGGGGCAGGGAGGGAGATAGAGGGAATGAGGGAGGGAGGAAGGGGAGAGAGGGGGAGGGAGAGAGAGGTGGAAAGAGGAGGGAGGGAGAAAGGAGGGAGAGAGGGGTTAGGGAGGGAGAGAGGGGGGAGGGAAGGAGAGAGGGAGAGGATGGGAGAAATGGGAGGAAGAGATAAAGAGAAAGAGGGGGCAGGGAGGGAGAGAGGGAAAGAGGAGGGAGGAGGATGGACGGGGGGAGAGATAGAGGGGGAGAGGGGAGAGAGGGAAATGGGAGAGGGACGGAGAGAGATTTGAGAGAGGGAGGGAGGGAGAAAGGGAGGGAGGGAAATGGAGAGAGGGGGAGGGAGGGAGGGAGAGAAAGGGAGAGAGATGTTGGGAGAAAACAGAAGGTAAACAGAAAACCTTATTTTAAACCCGGGCAAAGCCGGGTACTTGCAACTAGTATATATATGTATTAGGGTGTCCCAAAAATGCTCGAAAAAAAATTTTTTTTTTTAATCTTTGGTGTCTCACCCCCTGAAATGTGTCTCTTGGGTACAATGAGTGAATTGGTGAAGTTGTAGCTCATTTGAACAACATTTAGAGGTCCCCCAAGGGCTTTTAAAATTCCAGTATTAGGCCAACATAAAAATCCAGACGAATCATGGCTCAAATAATTTGCAGTTTTTGCATGCCATAGTTGAATAAAATGAATTTTAAATATACTTATATGTATCTCATTACTACCATTAACTAGAGTTGAAATTGTGTGATTCTTAATTAGAAAATGTAATAAATGCTAGAAAACATATAAAATACCTAATGTGCAAAATTTAAGCAATGTGAATATTTTTTGAAGATTTAATTTTTTTAAACTAAGCATACTAAATTGTCAGGCATCATATCACCAAAAGTTGCTTCAGTGCTGGACAGAACGAACACCAGCATTAGAAAATCAACAATGATACTTGCATCCGCATTCAACGAAGATGGTGTTCCGACATCGGACACAGTATTTTCCAAGAGCACAATGCATCGTCATCGCAAGCTTTGTCGTCAACAAGCTGCAGCATGTATAAAAGAAGACTATATTCCCTCAAAATCAATTGTACATTGGGATGGTAAGCTATTGCCCGATGTTACCGGACATGTTACCAACAACGGCGATCGATTACCTGTCCTGCTCTCGTCACTTGTCGATGGCACTACAAAGCTTCTTGGTGTTCCCAAGTTAGCATCCGGGTAAGGATGGGTAGCGGCTGATGCAATATATGAACATATCAAATCATGGAAGTGCGAATCTATGGTCATCGGCATGTGCTTCGACACTAGGGCTTCCAATACTGGAAGACTCAATGGAGCTTGCACTCTGTTAGAAATAGCCCTGGGACGTAATCTATTATGGATGGCATGCCGTCACATGTTGGAAGTACTCCTTTCCGATGCATTTAATGTTTGTCTTGGACCATCCACTGGACCAGAGATTTTGTTTTTTAAGTGGTTTCGAGAAAAATGGCCAGAATTAAACCACACACCCGAAGCCAGATCCGCCCCTTTGATAATCGTGTCTGAATCAATTAAAGAATTTATCAAATGTCAACTTGAGGTCAGTCATTCACGTGATGATTATTTAGAATTTCTTCTGCTTGCTGCACAAATGGTTGGGTCGGAGGTTGATGTCTGCATTCGCAGACCTGGTGCCCTACATAGGGCAAGGTGGAAGGCGAAAGCAATCTATGCATTGAAAATCAATCTATTGTTTGCAGGCAACGAAACCATCTTTCAGTTAACAGCTCGATATATACAAGGTATTCACCGATTAAATCGGTTTACCATATGTGTTTATCTTCAATCATGGTTTTCATGCAGGCTCACCGCGGATGCACCTGTGAATGATATCTTGTTGATACAGCGTTTATACGAATATGATGATGCTGTTCTTCGATCGACTGGATTGAAAATGATGGTGCGTCACTCGTGGTACTTGAGTCCGGAACTGTCGACGCTTGCGTTATTTTAAACCCTTTTGTCGGACAAAGAAAAAACTGGCCTAGTTCGGACAATGCAATCAGAACGTGGACCGCATCTCATAAAAACACTACCAAAAAGTGTTGTTGATTTGCGTGCTTCTACCACATTTTTCGAAACATCAAACATTGATGCCAGTTTTCTAGATGTTCCTGTTGAAGCCTGGTCAGATACACCATCTTTTAAAGTTGCAGCAGATTTTGTAAAGAATCTGGCTTGTATCAATGACTCTGCAGAGCGAAGTGTAGCATTGATACAAAATTTCATTAACAGTATCACCAAGAATGAAGAACAAAGACAATTTTTGCTCCAAGTGGTTGAAAAACATTGGAAAAATTTTGCAGAGTGTAATCGTGAACAGCTAGCTAAAATTTAAATTTGAAGAACTTTTTTAAATTTTTGTCTACCCTACAGTACAAAGTACAAAATAAATAGCAGGAATGCTTATTTGAATTGCTTATTATTATTATTTTTCAAGCAGATTGACATTGATTCAAGAATTAACTTGACAAAATGAATAAAACATTGTTTTTCATAATTTTTTACTTAAATTTCAAATTTAAAAATATAAACCATTCAAGATTTATATATTTTGTTTCATTTAATATTATAAACAATACTAAGCATCAATTTGTTACTTAATATATCAGTTTCGCATATAATGCAACATTAACGCTGTATTAGATTTGACCGCGAATGATTTTACACCAAAATCTGGAACTTTAAACCTCTTGGGGGACCTCTAAACATTGTCCAAATGAGCTGAAATTTTGCAGGTTAACTACTGTTACCATACAGACATATTCTGTGGGGTGAGACATCAACATTTCAAAACTTCATTTTTAACGCAACACCTAAATGCGTTAACTTGACCAAAATGCTGTAAGTTCACCAAATCGATAAATAACGGAATTTCACGCTACATGTTGCGTTCACTTATTAAGTAGATCTACCACCCCCACTCTGTCACAATTTACACACACCCTCACCCCTAGTTACGTCGACAAAAGCCCCAATTGTAATATAAAATGAAGATGTTTTTTATATAGCCCTTCGACAAGTGAACCTCCTGCTCCCTTGCTATAACCAAAATGAAACGAAAGAAATAATCTTTAATGTTGACACGCGAATGAAAGAACAACAGAATATGAAAAATGAAAGCCGACCTTTCAAAATTTTAGCTTTGAACGTTTGAAAATTGCCATACGGTAACATTAAAGAGTTTCATTTTACAAGATATTTTTTTATTAATATAACTGAAAGACCGATAAAAAAATAAAATTTTCTTTTCTGTTGTTCACTAAAACATTGAAATAATAGTTGATAGTAAGAAAGTAAATGAATGAAAGAATAAAAGAGTTACATCGACGCACTAAACAAAAACTTCAAAAGAAGATTAAAAGTAAATTTGTCCTTTAACTCGGCGACCGTAGTAGTATTGGTGGGGTAAACGTCACGTCTACGTAAAATCATAGCAGCTGTATCACCTAGAAACAAGAGGATTGTCATTTCTGACGCGTGATCCTAGTTTGAAACAATGGAACCGGTGTCAATTTGTTTTTGGTACATCTTTAAGTGGAGAGAGAGTGTGTTAAAATGTGACTTGTTGGGAAAGGGGGGGGGGGGGTTGGAATAAAGAAAAAAAAACGCGTTAATAATAAGTGAGCGACAACTTTCTGGCTATACTATTATTTTATGGAACTAGTTATCAAAGGCCCGGTACCCGGACCGGCGAGTAGGCACACAGTTGGAGTTGAAAATGGTGATATATATATTAGCTCGTTAACAATCAGTCTATATACTTGCAGTGGCCCCAAGGACATGAACAGATTATTGTAGCCAAAATACATTTGAGAATAGGGACACCTAATAATACATCAAATAAAGTTCATATGTTAAATAGTTCCTCCCAAAGAAAATAATCCTCACTATGGGTAAACATAAACAACTCTTAAAATCATATTCCTTCATAATATTTTAATAGACTCCTTTCCAAACAGTTATTCATTTAATGTTTTATGATGTTCAACATGGCGTATTTAAAAAAATAGAGAGACGTGAGTGCTTGTGTTAAGCAAAATACTACATGTTTATCAGGTGGTTTATTTACTGTTATACACATTGTAGCATAGTACAATTAACTAAGAAAAATTGCCGACCCGGCACTGCAGAACCTAGGGATTTAGGGGCCCGGTGGACTTGGCCTCTTTGGGGGCTGCCCCTGCATTTTGACATGAGATAATTTTTGACGCTTCTCAAGCTTGGTCCCCGAGAAGTAAGAATCGTTCCCCGAGAAGCAAGAATCGTTGTGTAGCTTTTAGCTGACCTTCAATTAAAAACATAGTATTCCATCATTGCAGTTGAGGCCGCAGACGCAGAAACATTGGGCCTCTTAAAAAAAAAAAAAGACATATCAAAGCTTTCAACATTATAGTTCTGTGAAGCCAATACCGAACCAATGGATTTTAGGCATCTTCGGGAGCCACTACATTTTGACATGAGATAATGTACTTAATATTTAGTTTAAAAAATATTTTGGGGGCCCTCCTCAAACTGGGCCCCCTCCATACACCCTCTGTGTGAAGCCCCCATCATAAATGGGTTAGTTTGCATTGTAAACGTTGTGTACGGAGCTTCTCAAACTCAACCCTTATTCAATTCATTCATGTGACGTAATAGTCAAAAAATGAAACAAAAATGTGACGTATTTAGGTTAGTAATAAAGGGAAATAAATGTACATTAGAAATAGACATATTTTAGAAATAAAAACAATTTAAACAATATAAATATTACATTATATTGAGGTATCTATAATTTTGGTTTAAAATTTAAATTGTGAAACATAACACAGGATATTAATTGAACGATTTCTGTAAATATTTCTTTCATGATCTCTTCTCATTTAATAACAAATTGAACACCATAGATTTATTACGTTACTGTGAAATATAGATAGGCCTTTGGAACCACTTTTCAGTATAAAATTTGTTTCGGAGAGTACCACAAAATATTTTGGCATGATTTTGAGTTACCTCTCCTAAGATCGCTTCTTGCCCTTTGGTAATGATTGAGGCGGTCGAAAACAGTAATACATTGTGATTGCCATTTGGCATTCACAATCTACCTGCCGTAATTTAGTGTACGGTGTATTGTCACCTCGGCACTAAACATATGGCTGGTCCAATGTCATTTCTGGCAGCCATGTAGGAGACTATTCTTACTCGGCTGGCCAGTTGGTAGCCGGATCATGCATGATTAAGAAGAAAACAGTAAATGTTTCTGCCATCTTTGAATTGTTTATGCCGCCATGTTGGATGACAGACGGAAGTAGCGATGACAGACGGAAACCTGTATTATAGATAAAAGTTACATTTGAGATATAAATGACGTGTGTATTTTTTTTGGATGGGAAGTGGAGTGGAGGGTAGGGTAAACAGACTTACGTGTGGGCGAAGTGAAGCAAAATATGACACGGAGAGAGGGAAGAGGGGTTGACATACGTCATTAGTCCGGAAACTGCGGTACGAAAAAAAGGTTAGACATTGTTGTGAAATAAAAAGAAAACATATCGCATCATTGACGTGATTGATACATGTCCATAAACTGGTTTCAATAGCTAATTCAATAGACTTATATGCTAATGCTAAATAAATATGTTATAATTCATTAAACCTCTTTCGTAAATTAAAATGACTTGTTTATAATGCCAATGTTATGCTTTGATATTATGACATATTAGTTTGAATTATAGTTTGTATTATATTGTGTCGATTAAAATGTGCGTTAATTTGCGATTACAATTTTTAATCATGCATTAATTTCGATCAATTTTTTTAATCGAACAGCAGCTCTAATATATATATATATATTGTAAAGGTATTAATTTATTGTTTTGTACATTTGTCTGAATCACAGTTTTTAACTAACTGGACATCCGGGTTTTGGATGTTTCCGGAAAGAAATAATTAGTTAGTAAGTTGTCCTCGTGAGACGTAGACGTGTTTTTTTCAGTTAGTGATTTTATACATTTGAGGAAGGTCAGTCAGTTATGTTTGCCCTCAAGGAAGGTCGATGTATTTTTAGAGCATTTTCGAAAAAAAATGTTCTATTGTCCCCGTTTTGTCTGTCTGTCTGTCTGTCCGTCATCACCCTAGATTTCAACAACCATAAGTCCTAGACCCATGATGTATTTATCATTTTGTAGGTCTTGGCCTGCCATGTGTTAAGCAAAAGTCCTTTTCGCGATCTGACCTCTGAGGGCCGTAAAAGGGGGCTTAAAAAGTACCGTTTTTTACTATATAAGCTTTAGTAACAAAGGAGCGCCCTATATCTCAGCAACCATAAGTCCTAGACCCATGATGTATATATCATTTTGTAGGTCTTGGCCTGCCAAGTGTACATCGAAAGTCCATTTCGCGATCTGACCTCCCAGGGCCAAAATATAAGAGTTTCTTATGTACCGTTTTATATTTTAAATATAAATAAATAAAAGCTAATCAAAGGGGCGTAATCATTATTTATTTTTGCAACAGTTATTCAACATGATTACTTCCCTCTCATTAAAAATGCTCTAAAATGTCCTTTGTCCGAAACGGAAAAGACTTAAATTGCTTGTTTGAAGTAAAGAGACGATGTTTTGTAATCCGACAGGATCGGAAGATTATTAATAAAGTGAGATAAGAGATAAATATATTCATTCAATTGCATTCTTATATATGGGTATTTTTTCCGTATTTGTAAAATAAATTATGGATCAGCAAGTATTGGACTTGTTAATTTATTGTGAAAGAAAGTGAGTGGAAGGTCACGCTACCACACGCCTCCACATTTTGTTAATATCAATATGAACAACCCCGACATATATGTAATCGTCTCACACATATAGTAAAGAAATAATACACTAAAGTAATTAAATAAACAGCTCTATAGAAACTGAAGGATATAATTTACAAAACAAGATATTATTAGGAAAACTAGAGTTATATAACAATTCTTCAAAAGAACCAAAGTGTCAAGCAAAGTAGACCCAACCTATCCTAATGAAACGCATGGCAGTGTATGTGTTTATAACTTTGCAAACGGTAATCAATAATGACCCATTTTTCTTTATTTAGGCCAAACATCCCAATGAATATTCTCTATACCAGACTCTGGACAAACATGACAGATTTGTTCCATATGATGGCTTCACTATTGAAAAATTACGAACATTGAATGTGGTAAGTAAAGAAAAGGGGAAAAAATAACTACAACACAAATACACCAACACATTGAAAATAAAAATGCAGTACTCCATAAATAATTAATATTTTTTTGGTTTTAAAAACAGGAATCTCTGGTTGATTATTACAATAACAACGGACCAATAAATGAAGAAAGATGTCTTCTTTATACAGCTCAGTTACTTGCAGGATTGGAATTTTTACATCAGAAGAAAATTATTCACTCTGATTTAAGAGGTTTTATCTCTGTTTATTTAGATATAAAATATGTTTTTTGATGGTTTTCAATTGTTTAATTTTTTTTCTAATATGGTTTGAAAGAGTTCATGACCATGTTAGGGACTAGAGTATATTTAGATACGGAGACAATCCCCTTCGAAAGTATAAGATAGAATATATCTAACAAGTAGGAGTCATACGAATTATGATAGACAAGATAACAGATGATTTAAGATGAGGTGGATAGAAATAATAGAATAGTAAACAGCTAGGGTGTGAGGACGCTACAAGTAGACCGGGTGGCGACGTCGGACAGGCTTGTGGGATAACAATTACCACTAGATGACCCTCCTTAGAAAGATAAGAATAGTGAGGACAATACTGAAGTAGACTGTCAGAAATAGGGTAATTAATGCGTGGACGTTAGGAGTAAAAATACGACTGGATTTGGACATATTAGTTAGTGACGAGAATAGTGACGTGAGTTGGTTGAGGGATGAGCTCAGGAGTAGCCTTGACATGTCGATAAGGTCCACTAGTGGCGAGAGTTAGTTGAGCGTAAGATACATAAAGTAATAGTCGAAGTTAGGAACGGGTACAGAATATTTGGTAGTCAGAGTAGAGGCGTAGTTTCATTTATGGACTTAGTGAATTATTATAGACATTAGAAGTGTTCTCATGTACATTTCTGTAAATAAATCGTCATGCTTGATCGATTTGGTTATTGAGTTGTGTATAAAAAGTGAGTTACCAAAGTGAAAGCGGCAGACATTAAGCTAACTTGACATCTTCACGTTAAATATTCAAAACGAACAGTAAAAATGTATAACCTGAAATTAGAAAAATAAAATTGCTTATTTTTCTACAAAAAAAAAAAATATTACACCAGACGGTGGGTAAAGTTTTCCTGGTAAAACGTTGGCATTTTATATTCAGCAAATATAAATTCTTACTTCTAAATTCAGAGCAGACAATGATCAACAAAATACACTTTGATAAAAGAAATTTTAAACTTTCACTTGTCCTAGTTGATTAATAGATTTAGGAAATGCTTGATAAGAATGCTCGGATCCAAGGAAGAACAATATTATGCATACCCATTCAAAACAACCATGAACAGAAATCAATATCTAAAATGAAATTTTAAAGCATCTACAGATAAAGAGATTAATAAATTAGTTGTAAAAATCATTTTTATTTTACACAGGTAAGAATATTTTCCTTGAATATGAGTCCAATGTGAGAATTTCTGGACTTGATAAAGCGAAAAATGCACCCCAGTCGATAAATTCTGAAACATCCGGAAGTATTCGGTGGGCGGCTCCAGAAACAGTTAACCCAGTTTTTGGTGATGGATTATATGACGTTCAATCTGACCTTTGGTAAACACGGATGAATTATTTTTACAATCCGGATCATGCATAGCTTATCGAAACCTTTTTTTTTTTAATCTAACACAATGTGGAACAACTTGTAAGGATTTAATGAGTTTTTTTTTTTCGACTTAATGTAATAAAATTGTAGGTATCTTTCATAAGTGTTGCATTATATAACATAAATGTAATCATTTTAAGGATAAATTTCCCTGATCAGTGTGATGCCCTAAGCACTTGTTTAGTGTATATATACATGTATGTTAAAACAGTGATGGTGGTTATATGGCGTACATATGTACACCTAATGAGAATTTCCAGTTTTTGGTAGAATTCTTAATTTTATAGTTTTTTTTTTTTTTAAATAGTTTTTTTTTTCTTACATTTTTTTATGGCCAGAAGTTCTAATGAGTAATTAAAATGTGTTAAAATAATGGGAATTTTTACTCCTTTTTCTCTTAGCCTTGCATTTCCTCATCAACTTGACCCTAATTTCTCTTTTATATATGTGTTCTTGTTGAGAAATTATTATCATAATTAATACCATTTCTAAATTCAGGAGTTTAGGCTGTACAATTGTAGAGATGCTGACTGCGGATGTACCCTATGAATACATCAAAACAATTACAGCTGTGATCATGGAGATAGGAGATGGAAAACGTCCAAAAGTTAGAAGGAATATTTCAGGTTTGATGGCAGACATTCTAAACCATTTCTTCATCCCCAGCGGCAAAAGTCGGATTCCTAAAACACCCCTTAAGGAAACAATTATTAAAGTAAGTGTGCATCTTAAATGACAGAACAATAGTATTATTTTAATGCAATTCTTTTTTCAATGTACAATTTTAAAAAAAAATAAGGCCTTAAAAAATTGTTAACGAGAAGTAATTTATTAGAAATGATGGCTCTCCATGATTTTTTTTTTTTTTTTTAGTAATCCATAAGTTGAGAAATCACCAATCAAATAATTTAAAGCTGGCTGAGGACTATCACAGTCAGCAGTTCTTTATTATATAAAAAGTCAATGATAAATGATTTAGCAATAAAGTTTAAGGATAATGTGCATGGAAATAATGGATATTCACAGTTTAATACGTACTATAAGCTCATTTTATATCAGTTGCTTTATAATATTTTTACATTTAATTCTCAGGCTTGGCTGAAATCAGAGGCAGAACAATTTATAAATGATTCTAACAGCAGTGAAAACCTATTATGTTGTTTTAAAATTTCATCAACTCTATTATTTGAAGGATCTTCTGAAAATTTTAATTTCAGCAGAATATTGAATACAATAACTGGAAAAGATACCATTGAAAATGTACAAACTATTACCTCATTAAATGAATCAGCTAAATCAAATGATATCACATTTGATGCTGAGCAAGTGAACCAAAATGAATTCATCACAATACTTTTAACAGCACTAAGTAGTTTATGCCAAAAAGAAAACACTGACATTGTTAATTTATTTGTTACATCTTTAAGAAATGTTGAGATTATAAATGGGAAAAGCTTACAAATGATTACATTGGACAATAAGACAAGTGAGAGAATTATTGTTCAACAAATACTACAGTCTATACTCAATATAAACTACACAGATTGTTTAGGTAGGACAATACTAATGCATGCATGTCAAAATGGCAACCCCATGATAGTTGATTTACTTCTTCATATAGGAAGTGATGTCAACATAAATGAGAAAGACAATGGCGGTAAAACAGCACTAATGATTGCAGCTGAAGAAGGACATTCAATGACAGTAGAATTACTTATTGGGTCTGGTGCTAATGTAAATGAAAAAGATAGTAGTGGGCGCACTGCAATAATTCTTTCTTTAGAAAAAGGTCATCTAGAGATAGTTAAGTTACTAATCAAATTTTGTGCTAATGTAAATGAAAAAGACCATTTTGGTCGCACTGCATTAATGTTTTCTTTAAAAAAAGATCAACTAGAGACAGTTAAGTTACTTATCGAATCAGGTTTAAATGTCAAAGAGAAAGAAAATAATGGGTCGACCGCATTGATTATAGCTTCTCAGAAAGGACACACAGAGACAGTTAAATTACTTGTTGAATTAGGTTCAAATGTCAAAGAGAAAGATAATAATGGGTCGACCGCACTGATTATAGCTTCTCAGAAAGGACACACAGAGACAGTTAAATTACTTGTTGAATTAGGTTCAAATGTCAAAGAGAAAGATAATAATGGGTCGACCGCACAGATTATAGCTTCTCAGAAAGGATACACAGAGACAGTTAAATTACTTGTTGGATTAGGTTCAAATGTCCATGAGAAAGATAATAATGGGTCGAGCGCACTGATGAGTGCTTCTGAAAATGGACACACAGAGACAGTTAAGTTACTTTTCGAATCAGGTTCAAATGTCAAAGAGAAAGATAATAATGGGTCGACCGCACTGATTATAGCTTCTCAGAAAGGATACACAGAGACAGTTAAATTACTTGTTGGATTAGGTTCAAATGTCTATGAGAAAGATAATAATGGGTCGAGCGCACTGATGAGTGCTTCTGAAAATGGACACACAGAGACAGTTAAGTTACTTTTCGAATCAGGTTCAAATGTCAAAGAGAAAGATAATAATGGGTCGACCGCACTGATTATAGCTTCTTTAGAAAAAGGTCATCTAGAGATAGTTAAGTTACTAATCAAATTTTGTGCTAATGTAAATGAAAAAGACCATTTTGGTCGCACTGCATTAATGTTTTCTTTAAAAAAAGATCAACTAGAGACAGTTAAGTTACTTATCGAATCAGGTTTAAATGTCAAAGAGAAAGAAAATAATGGGTCGACCGCATTGATTATAGCTTCTCAGAAAGGACACACAGAGACAGTTAAATTACTTGTTGAATTAGGTTCAAATGTCAAAGAGAAAGATAATAATGGGTCGACCGCACTGATTATAGCTTCTCAGAAAGGACACACAGAGACAGTTAAATTACTTGTTGAATTAGGTTCAAATGTCAAAGAGAAAGATAATAATGGGTCGACCGCACAGATTATAGCTTCTCAGAAAGGATACACAGAGACAGTTAAATTACTTGTTGGATTAGGTTCAAATGTCCATGAGAAAGATAATAATGGGTCGAGCGCACTGATGAGTGCTTCTGAAAATGGACACACAGAGACAGTTAAGTTACTTTTCGAATCAGGTTCAAATGTCAAAGAGAAAGATAATAATGGGTCGACCGCACTGATTATAGCTTCTCAGAAAGGATACACAGAGACAGTTAAATTACTTGTTGGATTAGGTTCAAATGTCTATGAGAAAGATAATAATGGGTCGAGCGCACTGATGAGTGCTTCTGAAAATGGACACACAGAGACAGTTAAGTTACTTTTCGAATCAGGTTCAAATGTCAAAGAGAAAGATAATAATGGGTCGACCGCACTGATTATAGCTTCTGAAAATGGACACACAGAGACAGTTAAATTACTTGTTGAATTAGGTTCAAATGTCCATGAGAAAGAAAATAATGGGTCGACAGCAATGATGAGTGCTTCTGAAAATGGACACACAGAGACAGTTAAATTACTTGTTGAATTAGGTTCAAATGTCCATGAGAAAGATAATAATGGGTCGACAGCACTGATGAGTGCTTCTCAGAAAGGACATACAGAGACAGTTAAATTACTTGTTGAATTAGGTTCAACTGTCAGTGAGAAAAATAATAATAGGTCGACAGCACTGATGATAGCTTCTTATAGTGGACGCACAGAGACAGTTAAATTACTTGTTGAATTAGGTTCAAATGTCCATGAGAAAGATAATAATGGGTCGACAGCACTGATTATAGCTTCTCAGAATGGACACACAGAGATAGTTAAATTACTTGTTGGATTAGGTTCAAACGTCAATGAGATAAATCATGATGGGTCGACAGCACTGATGATAGCTTCTTATAGTGGACGCACAGAGACAGTTAAATTACTTGTTGAATTAGGTTCAAATGTCAGTGAGAAAAATAACAATAGGTGGACAGCACTGATGTTATCTTCTTTTAATGGACACACAGAGACAGTCAAATTACTTGTTGAATTAGGTTCAACTGTCAGTGAGAAAAATAATAATAGGTCGACAGCACTGATGATAGCTTCTTATAGTGGACGCACAGAGACAGTTAAATTACTTGTTGAATTAGGTTCAAATGTCAATGAGAAAAATAATAATGGGTTGACAGCACTGATTATAGCTTCTTATAATGGACACACAGAGACAGTTAAATTACTTGTTGAATTAGGTTCAAATGTCCATGAGAAAGATAATAATGGGTCGACAGCACTGATTATAGCTTCTGAAAATGGACACACAGAGACAGTTAAATTACTTGTTGAATTAGGTTCAAAGGTCAGTGAGAAAAATAAAGATGGGTCGACCGCACTGATGAGAGCTTCTGAAAATGGACACACAGAGACAGTTAAATTACTTTTTGAATTAGGTTCAAAGGTCAGTGAGAAAAATAAAGATGGGTCGACCGCACTGATGAGAGCTTCTGAAAATGGACACACAGAGACAGTTAAATTACTTGTTGAATTAGGTTCAAATGTCCATGAGAAAGATAATAATGGGTCGACAGCACTGATGAGTGCTTCTGAAAATGGACACACAGAGACAGTTAAATTACTTGTTGAATTAGGTTCAAAGGTCAGTGAGAAAGATAATAATGGGTCGACCGCACTGATGAGAGCTTTTCAGAAAGGACACACAGAGACAGTTAAATTACTTGTTGAATTAGGTTCAAATGTCAATGAGAAAGATAATAATGGGTCGACCGCACTGATTATAGCTTCTCAGAAAGGACATACAGAGACAGTTAAATTACTTGTTGAATTAGGTTCAACTGTCAGTGAGAAAAATAATAATAGGTCGACAGCACTGATGATAGCTTCTTATAGTGGACGCACAGAGACAGTTAAATTACTTGTTGAATTAGGTTCAAATGTCCATGAGAAAGATAATAATGGGTCGACAGCACTGATTATAGCTTCTCAGAATGGACACACAGAGATAGTTAAATTACTTGTTGGATTAGGTTCAAACGTCAATGAGATAAATCATGATGGGTCGACAGCACTGATGATAGCTTCTTATAGTGGACGCACAGAGACAGTTAAATTACTTGTTGAATTAGGTTCAAATGTCAGTGAGAAAAATAACAATAGGTGGACAGCACTGATGTTATCTTCTTTTAATGGACACACAGAGACAGTCAAATTACTTGTTGAATTAGGTTCAACTGTCAGTGAGAAAAATAATAATAGGTCGACAGCACTGATGATAGCTTCTTATAGTGGACGCACAGAGACAGTTAAATTACTTGTTGAATTAGGTTCAAATGTCAATGAGAAAAATAATAATGGGTTGACAGCACTGATTATAGCTTCTTATAATGGACACACAGAGACAGTTAAATTACTTGTTGAATTAGGTTCAAATGTCCATGAGAAAGATAATAATGGGTCGACAGCACTGATTATAGCTTCTGAAAATGGACACACAGAGACAGTTAAATTACTTGTTGAATTAGGTTCAAAGGTCAGTGAGAAAAATAAAGATGGGTCGACCGCACTGATGAGAGCTTCTGAAAATGGACACACAGAGACAGTTAAATTACTTTTTGAATTAGGTTCAAAGGTCAGTGAGAAAAATAAAGATGGGTCGACCGCACTGATGAGAGCTTCTGAAAATGGACACACAGAGACAGTTAAGTTACTTGTTGAATCTGGTGCAGTTGTAAATGTTTGTAACCATAAAGGCTTGACCGCTTTACACATTTCTTCTGAAAAAGGTCACTATGACATTGTTTTGTTACTTATTAAGTTTCGTTCAAAAGTGACAGTTAGAGACAACAATGGTTCCACCCCACTAATGCTTGCTGCTCTCAATGGACATCACAAAACTGTCACGTTACTTATTTGTTCTGGTGCCCAGGTAGATGATAAAGATAATAATGGATGTACAGTGTTGATGCTGGCATGTAAAAACGGACATATTGATACAGTGAAGATACTTATTCAGTTAGGTTCAAAACTAGACGAGAAGAATAAACAAGGAAAGACGGCTCTCATGTTAAGTATTCCTAACGGTTTCAGTGAGATAGTGAAACTACTCATAGAAGGTGGTGCATCAGTCAATGAGGTGGACAGGAATTGTTCCACTGCCCTCACTCTGGCATCTCAAGCTGGACACAACGATATTGCGAAACTTATTAAAGAGTCCGTGACGTTATCGGTCAAAAAGAGTTCTCCGTCTTATGTGTAAGTAATTGCTACACATTCATAGACATATAGTACTGATTCCGCGACTGGTTTTGTTTCATTTCTAATTCCTACTTTTTATTAAGTGTTATTTATAAAAAAAAAGTTATATAAAAGCTATATCATGCGTATGTTATTTAATTTATTAGTTAATGTTTATATAATTTTTTCAAAAGTTATTTAACTACTAATTTAATATTCTTTATAGCCCATGCCTTTGTTTTTTATTTATTTAGATTTCATGTAGATTACTTTGATAACATTTAGATATTTTGTTTTTAGCCACGTGGATGTTGCAAATATAACAAGTCAACAAACAGAGTTTGTTAATACAAGCAACGTAAATGTAACCAACTCTGAACACACAGTTGTTGATGGACAGATGTTTGTCAAACATTAAACTTTAAGTAAGTTGTGTGAAATGTTGGCCAACCTAATAATGTATTTAGACCAAACAATGATAAAACTAAACATAAAATAGATAAAATTATTAATACAAGAAATGTGATTTTTTTATTGTTATTTGTTTTTAAATAATATTTCTTCTTAAAGGATCACTTCCAAACAAAGAGATGAATAGTAGTGATGAGCAAGTAACACAAACCTCTTTGCCAAGCCAAACTAAAAGTGACTTTATTCCATTACCAAAACGTTTGATCTAACCTGGCCTTTGTAAATTTATCATTGTGGATTTTGAAAGTCCAGATTTTTTTAACTTGATATTCTTTTTTGCATTACACGTTTTTGTGGGAAATTTGTAAACTCGTTTTTTGTTTTCCAGCTTTTATTTTTCTATCTTTGTTTGGCTCAGAGCTGTTTTTAAGTTTCGATGTATTCTTGGAAAAAAATTAATTCGTGACTCTTTACAAATGTGCTTTAATAAAATGTCACTTGTAAAATTATAATTCAACTAGTGTTGTTTTCGTCGACGAAAACTAAAACTAAAACCTTCGTTAACGAAAATGTTGACTTTTCGTCAACGATAACTAAAACTAAAACTAAAATTATCAGCAAGACTAAAACTAGACGAAAACTAAATCTCGTAGACTAAAGACTGAATAAAAACTGAAACTAAAACTCCCCAACGAAATAAAAACTAAAATCCCCATTTATCGTCTTTTCCGGTATAATGTTGACACATGAAAGAAAGAACAACAAAAGATAAAAAAAAAAAGAAAAATGACAGCCGACGATATAAATTTTGCTTTGAAAGTTTGAAATTGCCATGCGGTTAGATCAAAGAGTGTCGTTTTACAAGATACAGTCGATTCTGCTTAATTGGGACACATCGGGACCGAGGCTTTTTGTCCCAATTAAGCGGCTGTCCCAGTTAAACATACAAATTTACTATTGGCTTCTTGGTTTGGTTTCTTTGAGATATGTCCCACATAAGCGGTGTCCCAATAAAGCGGAATCCACTGTATTTTTTTTAAATTTGTTGATGTTCATGTATTTCTATTCAATTAATTGTTTTTAACCCCCCCCCCCCCAAATTGTATTGTTTGTTGAACTCGGCATATTATTTAATAATATAATGTGTTAATTATATGATATTGTTTTATTACAAAGTTTTCAATTTTAATTAAAACATTCAGTTTTATAATTTAATACCATTCAATTAATTATTTTTAATGAAATGTAGTAAATACTAAAAAAAATGAATTAATAAATAAAACAATTTATAAATATAAAAAAGCAATAATGAATTAACAACTCAATTAACAAACATACACCCAAGAATACAGCAAGGTATATAATTTATCACTATATAACCTATAAACACTTACAGTATATACATTTATATATATATGTGTGTGTGTGTGTGTGTGTGTGTGTGTGTGTGTGTGTGTGTGTGTGTGTGTGTGTGTGTGTGTGTGTGTGTGTGTGTGTGTGTGTGTGTGTGTGTGTGTGTGTGTGTGTGTGTGTGTGTGTGTGTGTGTGTGTGTGTGTGTGTGTGTGTGTGTGTGTGTGTGTGTGTGTGTGTGTGTGTGTGTGTGTGTGTGTGTGTGTGTGTGTGTGTGTGTGTGTGTGTGTGTGTGTGTGTGTGTGTGTGTGTGTGTGTGTGTGTGTGTGTGTGTGTGTGTGTGTGTGTGTGTGTGTGTGTGTGTGTGTGTGTGTGTGTGTGTGTGTGTGTGTGTGTGTGTGTGTGTGTGTGTGTGTGTGTGTGTGTGTGTGTGTGTGTGTGTGTGTGTGTGTGTGTGTGTGTGTGTGTGTGTGTGTGTGTGTGTGTGTGTGTGTGTGTGTGTGTGTGTGTGTGTGTGTGTGTGTGTGTGTGTGTGTGTGTGTGTGTGTGTGTGTGTGTGTGTGTGTGTGTGTGTGTGTGTGTGTGTGTGTGTGTGTGTGTGTGTGTGTGTGTGTGTGTGTGTGTGTGTGTGTGTGTGTGTGTGTGTGTGTGTGTGTGTGTGTGTGTGTGTGTGTGTGTGTGTGTGTGTGTGTGTGTGTGTGTGTGTGTGTGTGTGTGTGTGTGTGTGTGTGTGTGTGTGTGTGTGTGTGTGTGTGTGTGTGTGTGTGTGTGTGTGTGTGTGTGTGTGTGTGTGTGTGTGTGTGTGTGTGTGTGTGTGTGTGTGTGTGTGTGTGTGTGTGTGTGTGTGTGTGTGTGTGTGTGTGTGTGTGTGTGTGTGTGTGTGTGTGTGTGTGTGTGTGTGTGTGTGTGTGTGTGTGTGTGTGTGTGTGTGTGTGTGTGTGTGTGTGTGTGTGTGTGTGTGTGTGTGTGTGTGTGTGTGTGTGTGTGTGTGTGTGTGTGTGTGTGTGTGTGTGTGTGTGTGTGTGTGTGTGTGTGTGTGTGTGTGTGTGTGTGTGTGTGTGTGTGTGTGTGTGTGTGTGTGTGTGTGTGTGTGTGTGTGTGTGTGTGTGTGTGTGTGTGTGTGTGTGTGTGTGTGTGTGTGTGTGTGTGTGTGTGTGTGTGTGTGTGTGTGTGTGTGTGTGTGTGTGTGTGTGTGTGTGTGTGTGTGTGTGTGTGTGTGTGTGTGTGTGTGTGTGTGTGTGTGTGTGTGTGTGTGTGTGTGTGTGTGTGTGTGTGTGTGTGTGTGTGTGTGTGTGTGTGTGTGTGTGTGTGTGTGTGTGTGTGTGTGTGTGTGTGTGTGTGTGTGTGTGTGTGTGTGTGTGTGTGTGTGTGTGTGTGTGTGTGTGTGTGTGTGTGTGTGTGTGTGTGTGTAACTGACAGATGGATAAAAAAATTAAGTTTTCTTTTCTGTCGTTCATTAAAACATTGAACAAATAGTTGACAGAAAGAAAGTAAATGAATGAAAGAATCTAAGAATAACATTTATAGACCTCGGCGCGCAAAGAGTGTTCAAAAGAAGATTAAAGCTAAATTTTTCCTTCAACTCGCCGACCGTGGTGTATTGATGGGGAGGTGGCTGTCGTTAATATTGGTACAGTTGATGGCTGCTAGTAGGGATTGAATTTATGTAGATGACAATGTATTAAAATCGCTATTGTTTTTTTGCAAATTGTGGCACTAGTAAAGTATCGGTACAGAGTATCTAAATTTTTTTGTTTAAATTGTATCGGCGATACACAAATCAATACTTGATATAAAAAGGATCGGCAATACAGCAACCAATAATAAAAAAAAAGTATCGCCGATACTGTATTGTCCGATACCGATACTTCGATACTAACAACCCTGAATATAAGTCATCAAAATAATAGAATTACTTCACTCTTCAAGTAAACTGTTGTTACTTAGTTTAGTTATTTCAGAGTTCTAGGTCTTAGAATAAACACGTTTGTTTTAATTTTGACTTACGTTTTCGGTTTCTTATTGTTATTACGTTTTCAGTTGTTTTTTTGTACATGCACTGCAAGTCTGCTAGTCTACAACAAAGTCAAAAATTTAGACATGGTATTGGCACATAACACAATGTGATAGTGTGACTTATAATGTGACAATGAAGTGAAATGACTCAGTTTCAGTACACTGAGCTGTCATCTCTGTGACTACTATTATTATGCTTCAATCTGTTTCAACAATTGGTCATGAACAATGATGTTATTTGTAATTGGTGTTTACAAGACTAAAACTAAAAGTGAAACTAAAATGAATAAGACGAAAACTAAAACTCTGGTGTTTTAGTCAACGAAAACTAAAATTGGGCCTAAAACTAAAACTAGACTAAAACTAAAATTATTACAGAAAAAACGAAATAAAAACTGAAACTAAAATAGGACCTGGGACTAAAACAACACTAAATTCAACAAAACCAGGAGAAGCAAGACTAACAATAAACATTTGTCGTATAACAACAGTCGCTTACTTGGCATATAAACATTTTAGTTGTGATTATATTTTATGAACGTAATACACGTGAACAACACTGGTAAGGATGATGATTCTGGTCATGGATTAACGCAGCTTTAAATTGGTACCCGACTTAAACGTTGGGGAAGTGAAGGCGGGTTGTCGCTGTGTTAACAACGCAATCCGTGTATATACCGTGGATACAAAACAAAAAAACCAATGAATTTAACACATCTTCTGCATGCATGACCCAATTATGGAACTTGACTTAATAACTTGTGATTTGCATCTTTACTTGTTCAAAATGTGTTGTAACTTCCTATATAAACAGATCATATGTACAATACTATTTTTCATTAAACCAGTATTATGAAATCTCTATTAAAATTAATGAAATAATATTAATAATATATTTAACTAATACTTTGTGTACATACTCTCTTTGCCTACAAGTTAATCCAATACTTTCTCACTTTAAAATAAAAATACAATAAAACGTACTTTCAAATATTTGGTTGTTAATATGGAATGGCGTAACTGTTATGAATAAAAGAAAAGCTTATATTTATTAATAAACAAATATTTCTTCTGCCTATTGATTCATTCAATTGATATTTTAAAAAGGACATATTAGGTTAAATCATTTGAACTCCAAATAGATCAATATCAAAATATTTTTTTAATCAGTAAAAATCATATGATTCCACACAAGTTGATTTTTGAGTACCGGTAAAAAAATTTTAATGAAAGATTTTAAGGCCAAATATTGTAATGGTTAATTCAGTAATTTATGATACATTGTGGGAAAAAAAATGGACAAAATCAAGAAAGGAACTTACAAACTGATATGGGGAACTTTGAATTCCACTTTCAAAATTCTAGTCTGGAATCCAAGTTGTTTTGTGCTGATCAGATTTTTGCAGTATCACTGTATGTATGATAATTTATCATTATAAAAAAAAATTAAGTACAGAAATGTTTATAAGGGGTTTTACGAAATATTTCTATCAGCTTTGATTTTAGTAATGATACTTGCCTACATGCATATATACATAAACAAAAGGAATATGTATAAATTTTGTATTGAATATGAAACATATTAAATAAATTATTGTTGACATAACATACAGGTTGATTTGATTTGTGTCTTTGAAAGTGTCCACTAATAAATGAATAGACTAAAGTTCTTCTGCTGAGGATTAAGTAGTGACCGTTTTGTATTTCACAGATATATGAATAACCAAACAAGATCAACTCGTCCAAGCAGAACCTGTTTTTATTCACGACAAAGTAAAATAAATAGAAGAAAAAAAGAATTAAACTTCAAAGATGAATGACACACATCACAATACATTCTAGTAAGTTCCTAAATTATTGAAGTTTCTCAGGTAACAGCATTTAAATGATTGCGTGCACGCACATTACCACAAGAAATCTTTAATGGGGAATCGTTTTGTGTTCGTTTTAAATCTTGTTTACACGTCCTGGTGGTCGGTAACGAAGCACCCACCTCGTAACGTTCGAGATGTACATAAGATGTCACCCTGTCCCAGTCAAGTAGAGGCTTATTAAAATCAGGAAGGTCGAAATGGAATTCAAGGTTTCAATATTACCGTGAGTTATTTTATATAACACATAGAGCAATATTCTCGGTGTTCAAACAGTCTAAAGGCGACTAAAGGTGTTACATGCAGGCTGCCGAGTGTCAACTTGGACGCACCCTTCATTGTCAAGATTAGCTACCACCATCCAGTAGAGAACCTAAACAAAATGTAAGACAACAGTATCCGGCGCGTTGGTAAATATAATTTACATTTCTGAGACCACCAACTGCAGTGTGAGTACACTAATCTACTGCAAAATAAGCATCAGATACCGAGCACTAGCTCAAGATCTTTAGCTGCTTGGGCTAAAAAAAAAAAGAATTAGATTAAAATTGTATTAAAGCTATTCGTTCAATTGTTTTATGCATGGATAGATCAAATTATTACATCTCTGAATCTGAATCTCAAACACGTTGTCTTCTATCTTTCCGAGAAACAAAACATTATTTCACTAAATACCTCTATGAGTAGGTACCACAAACTGATTTTTTAAAATGGGTTTATAGCTTTTTTCAACATGAATATTGCAAGAACTCGAGAATCTAAGATGGTGGACATCAAATTTATTACTATAGCTCAAATAGTTTAAGAGATATAATTTTTTGAAAATGTGACTTTTTCATTTTTTCACAACACCTTCAAAAGTGCCATTTTTGCAAAGCGTTATCTGCAAAAGTATTTCCTGTACACCAAATCATTTACATTCAATACAAACACAAATATACATAGAATAAACTCAATTTTTTTCAAAGGTGTAAAATTATAATATCATTAAAATATATAGCACTGAAAATGGGTTTTCATCATTTTTTAGAAAAAATAAAAAGCGAGATAAATTTTCAAAATTCGTGACATTTCAAAAAATCTTAATAAAATTTGTAATCAACACACATAAAAACTAATTGCATCAATCTGTAGGGTAACTTAAGTTCTATACATTCAATTAGTCATAATATCTTAAGATTATTTATGATTAATATAATAAAGGTTAGAAATAGGTGGGGTAATAAAAAACTAAAAAAATTGTCATTTTCAAAAATTCACAAAAAAAGAACTGTTATGTATATATTCAACATTTATATATGAAAATGTAGGATATACATAGTTCTTAACTATAAAATAGTCGTTAGACCAATTACAGGGATGGATAAATCCATGCATGTAAAAAATCAATAAAAATACTTTTCATTAGGGAAAAATCCACTATTAAGTATTATTTGAAAAGTTATATTAGTAACAATAGTAACCGTAACATTAGATGCATACATTTCAATTATATTCTAATTATTTCATAAGTCATGGAAAGCTAACAAATAATTTACGCATTTTACCACTACAGGAGCTCACCTAAATAAGTGCAACTTTCGAAATTTAAGTAATTTTACTTTTAAGTTAATGTAAGCATATACCATTTGAATGAGTTATTAATGTACCATTTAATTGATCAGCAGGACCGGATTTAGACGTCATAAGGCCCTAATCTATTTGGGATATAGAAATGTTCCCTTAGCCCTACTGGGCCATCGGGGCAGATGAAGTTTAGTATTCTTCTGTTTCTATAACCTCGACATATGAAGGGATTGTGTGTTAGCACAACGCCCAGCCGCCTTTAATTCCCCAACTTAAGTCAGGTACACATTTAAAGCCGGGTGGACTTGTGGGACGACTTTGCACCAGATAACATGTCGACAGTCGAGTATCTACACCACTCGGCCATCCATCATTTGGGATATGGGGCCCTTTATAATTCCAGAAATTAAATGGCATTGTCAAATATTTAAATAAATATGACAATTGCTCACTCTAACAATTTTTGGGGGCCTCCTAAAAAAGTGGGGGCTCTAAGCTATAGCTTGTGTAGGTTATATATAAATCCTGCACTGTTGATCAGCATCATTCCCTTCTTTTTTAATTTCATCTTTCAATGCCTCTCATAGTAATAAAGGTTTGTTTCTGAAGCTTTTCAAAACACATCTGTTTTGTTTCTATTCATGCTTACTTAGAGATAATGTACTGTTTTGTTGATCATTTAGTGATTTTAACTCTAATTTCTTCTTGATAGAGTACTACTATTTCATCAAGGACATTTTTTCCAATTATTGACCCTACCCAGGCCCGTAGCCATGTCAAAGTAAGCAGGGAGGCACCAATACCCAGCAAGGGGGCACCTTTACTTTTTCTTTATTGTTTCCTCTTTTTTCTTCTTTTTTTTAAGCGGGGGGGGGGGGGGCACTCCACACCTAGCCGGGGGCACGGCCCCACAATGCCCCCCCACCCCTGGCTACGGGGCTGACCCTACCATTAAAAGTTTTATTTGTTTTAAATGTTTTATTATGTTTTCATCTATTTCTCTGTTATTATTTGTTTATCAAGAGTTTGAATGTCTGTTGTTTACTTAATATAATAAATAAAAAAAAATGAATGAAAAGTTCATTAGTTAGTCTCTGTAGTTTTGAAAGAACAGACTCCTTCAAAGGACTGTGTATATTTCTCTTATTCACTCTAAAAGTTGCAAGGCTTTAAAATATATAACCCACATTCAAAATTGGTCCAAATAAGTTACATAATATACTGCTGATATGGTATTTAAACACATAAAAGTCTTTTCTATGTGTTACTTAACTTGATTACCAGTTCTTTTTTTTGGATTTGTGAGAACCATGTTTAATTAAAGCTAAAATATGTTCAAACGTCAATAATGCTCAAACTGAACTAATATTAATAATAAGATACTTAATAATTATACAAACGCATGAGTGACTATGAAATATTTTAATAAAAAAAAATACAGGCGTAACAGTTACATGAGTCCATGAAGTAATGTATTACCAGTCTAGTAGCCAAGGCAATAAAGGTATTCCCTCCAACTAGCACAGAAACCTTCTATAAAGTATTGAGTTGTACACCGTCTGATAAGGATAATTATGACATTTAAAAATGGTTCTGACTTAAATAATAGTGAATTTAAGCATATACTAAACATACACAGTTATATTACAGCAATAATTGAAAAAATATCCATTCAATAATAGTTATGTTAATTCGGTCGGCCTACAATCTACTATATGTTTACATTGACAACCAATTATCGACCACGTGACCTGTTATATTTGTTTAAATTTAAGACAATAAAACTATCTAACAACGGTAAAAAATATAAACTAGTCAATTTTGAATATGTTATCTCTTAGAATATATTATTATCTCTAAAAAAATAGCCAGAAAAAATAGAAGTGTCCGCAAACATGAGGGGTATCGTTCAATGTACAAAAGCATCAAAATGGCCTCGAGGTTTATCATATTAAAGTTATTATAACTACAACAATAAACATTTCCAAAGAAATATAAAGCTAAAAGAGTAAGGAGCAAATAATGTAACTATTTATCTACAAGTTTTTATCGTTTTTACTTACCGACTAGGTGTTTATGTCCCAATAAAGTTCAATTCATTGTGACTGGTGTAGCGTTGCTAACTTGATTGTCGGCCATTTTCACGGTCGTGCAAGAAAGGGTGAAAAATGTGTGTTATATGCTATTTCTTAGCGCTCTGCGCTTTTTAAATATGCCATGCTTACAAATTAAGTTTTTTTATAGCATTTTAAAAGCAAAATGGACGGGCTTTCTAATGATACTAAAGAAAAACCTACAAAATTAAAAAATCACAAAATAATTTACTTTTTATTATGATTTTTTTATGTTAAAAATATTGTTAAATATAATTTAATTAAATGCTTAGTATGGTTGTAAAGTGCATTCACTTTTGCACACATTGATATATTTGACATTACTGTAGGACGAATGGCCCAGAATCGCACGGAGATTGAAATTAGGATAGTCAAATTAGATCGCGCGTCGGCCGGTAAAAAGTGACTTCGGTGATGGTTTTCATTTTAAAAATGTAACCTTTTGTTCTAAATTTACGTAATTAAAATTTAAATAATATTGTAGGGCTTACAAAATAGTTTAAAATGATATAACTGTTTATGAGATTTGATCAGTTTTAAGTAGAGAAATCATTAAGTTAAAACTATCCAAATATTGACTACAGTGACGCAAAACCACGATTTTGAGCCAGTTTGTGGTACCTACTATGAGCAACATTTTGTTCACACCGATCTAAACCATAACAGAGACAGTCTACTTACTATCTACTATTAAAATGATTTGAAAACAATAAAAAAGTTTTTCTTAGGTGAAAGCAAAAAAATGTAGACGGAAGTTTATTTTTTTTTTTTAAATGAAGATATTCTACGCCTTCAAAGAGTGCCGCCGAGAGGGGGCAAGGGGCCCGGCCAGTTTTCAAGGGCCCGGACTGAGCTGGCCAATCAACTTTTGAACATATTATTATCAGCTCGGGGGGGGGACAGTGACAGCCCTCCCAGGGGCCCGAAATTTCTGTCGGCGGGCATGCCTTTAAGTCATAGTAATTCTCAGGGTTGTTACCGCCATTAACATGGCAAATGATACCTCCTAAGTTTGACAGTGGCCCACCAGCTGATGTCACCGTAGGTCATAATTCAGGAAGAGTAACCGTGTAATAATGGTAGGAATCATAAGTCAAAAGTAATTAATGGATTGCATAGCACACCATGACGTACGCATATGATTTCTCCTAAATCCATTATAAAACAACAACGTTTTAGAGCATTTTCATGTATAGAGAGGGAAGTAAGTCATGTTTAATAACTGTTACAAAAATAACTAATGATTTCGCCCCTTTGTTTAGCTTACAATTTACATATATTATATATAAGCCCCTTAGGAGCCCTTAAGCCCGGCCCTGAGAGGTCCTATCGCGAAATGAACTTTTGATGTACATATGGCAGGCCAAGACCTACAAAATGACCTACATCATGGGTCTGGGACGTATGGTTGTTGATATCTAGGGTGATGACGGACAGACAGACAGACAAAACGGAGACAATAGAGCATTTTTTTTCGAAAATGCTCGAAAAATAAAACAACACACAGCTCACAGAAACACAAGAAACTCATAGACACACAAGCCTCTGGCACATTAACACGTAGTTAACACATAGACGAGAGTAACGGGTATAAGTGCCATTGTAATGGTTTCTGTGAAAGGAATGCGCAGCAAAACTAAACTAAATATAATGGCAAAATATTCAGATAATAAATTGTGTGTTTAGTAACACCACAAACAACGTAATGCTTAATGGCAAAAATGCATGGTAACACAATATGATAACTATGCATAGGAAAACAATATTAAACAGTAACAAAATATGAAAGGTATGCATAGTAACATATTGTGACAGATATGCTGCTAACGATTACTCTAGCAATATTAAAATGTAAGAAAAAAGCCAATTTGTTAATGCATTAAGAGAAAATCTAATAACCCTGGAATGCCTGGATGTTCATCAGGTAGTTCATCTAGCTAGTTCAGAATGTAGTTCATATAGCTACTTCTGACTGTAGTTCATCTAGCTAGTTCAGACAGTAGTTCATCTAGCTACTTCTAACTGTAGTTCATCTAGCTACTTCTGACTGTAGTTCATCTAGCTAGTTCAGACTGTAGTTCATCTAGCTACTTCTAACTGTAGTTCATCTAGCTACTTCAGACTATCAGCTGTCTGACCTCCGGGCAACTTTTGGCGACCAGGACTCTGACCTCTCCATTGATGCGGCCCAACATAATCAAGCTCTTATTGACTTAAGACAAACATGACGATGACGAAACACAGGCTGTTAACAGTAACGTTTTTTTTATTAATTAAATGCGACTAGTCTCTGTGTGTGAGTTCTTTTCATAACCACAACGGATCTGTCACGTACCGAACGGAACATAGTCACGGCTTCACAAGAACTACACAGGGACATGACTATGACAAACCACTTTTAATTGACTATGTGGATTTGAAACATTTTTATACCCATCACTCTGGTGTGCATACTCCGCTCACCAATTTCTCCTCACTCAGATGGAAAACAAAGAAAATATGCAGAAAAGATACACTTTTGTGGCTGTATCTTGTTGTTTTCTAAGAATGATAAACCGAGATGATAACTCCATGATCGCTGGTCCTCTTAGAAGGTTTTCTCGTGGAGTAGCGGTTCATTGTTCATGTCGTACTCTCTCCGGTTGTTATCGCCGCAGGCAATGCTTACTTGCATAAGGCAGGCTAAACCGTTTTCGCAATAGTCCATTTTGTGGTGGGTATATATCAGATACGTAGTTTGTATATTCAAGGTAATAGGGGCTGATGTTTCAAGAAAGACATTCAACAAACTGATTATTATCACAGGGGCACTCATCACTGGGTGACTCTTCATGGATTGGCTCATTCTCATCCGCCACTTCATAGATGACCAAATCCCCAGGTACCACTTTATGAAGGCAATATCCTTAGTACCAATTTCTGGATGACCACATCTTCAGATACTAAATTCCTGGATGACCACATCCCCAGGTACCACTTTATGAAGGGCAATATCCTTAGTATCACTTTCTGGATGACCACATCTTCAGACACTAATTCCTGGATGACCACTTCCTTGATGTCTAAATCTGTTTCTATGATCATCTTTGTCTGTGCATCCTGTGTTCTGGCATAGCTTGTAATTCACCGCTCGTTTCCTTTTTAAACAGTTCCATAAAGTCAACCGGCCTTATTTCCGTTCCAAAATTGTAAGTCATGAAATTTTCCTTTTTCAATCAGGTTTTCATAATGTCTGGCGTACAGTTAGTTACTTTTTTATTTGAGGTATGTGTGTGTGGGGGGGGGGGGTGGATCCATCTCTTCCAGTTCTTCTTTTAAATCCTAGACGAAAAATTCATTGATTTTCTTACATGTCATTTTAAAAGAATATCATTTCCCCATTTCTGACACCAGCAATAAATAATTTATGGAAATCCGAACAACACGAGCGCGGGTTCAAAAATTGCATGCATTGACCAATAATTTATTTCCACAACTCCAATGGCCACTGCCGGCTTCATCATTTAACAAAACAACGTCACAACGTCACCACTTTCAATTGATTTCATTGTAAAAACAAAAAAACAATGAGCATAAAATAAAAAAAAAAACAATCACTGCCTCAATTTACTTTAAAAATGTTTTTGTTGTTCATAAGTACGGATTCAACAAGAGTGGAACATTAAAACGACATTGTCGTGTTTAAAAATAAGTTTTTCTGATTCCTGATTTAGATAGACCGTCCATTTTCTAATTTACATCGAGATAATTTAGATAAAAAAAAAATTGGAGTAAATATTATTCAAAGCATTGTGTTTAAACTGTCAGCATGACATTAGATAAATAGGACACAAGTTTATTAAACAGACTGTGTGATGTTTGAAGCAATAAAATTACTTTTTGTTTTAAAGTTGGCACCATCTTGGAAATAGAACGACACGTTTTTCTCTTCCTGTCCTTGCAATCAAAGCCCCCTACAATCTGCCTGCTGTCGAATCTGTTTGACAGGGCCAGTGTCACACAAGTTTCTCAAACTTAATCTACTGAATCATCCACCCATGGCGTGAACCGTTTAAACTTATCGACTTAACCTGCAAGGGGAGGTAGCTATCTTCACTATGGTTAAAGTACATTTCACGCAGACGCGATAATGAAACTTAGTAAATTTGACAAATTATTGACAAAGTCCCGAGATAAAAACTGCGTGAACCACAAAAACAAAATTAGATATTACAAAAAAAAAATTATTACTTTTAAACATAAAATTTATAATTTAATTATTGGAACTCTTTACTGCCTTTTAAACTTTTCTACTGAATTTTCGTTGAACAAAATATATAACTGTAGCGTTTAGAATTTACCACCACTTTCACCGTCCCCTCTCTACATCTGCAGGTGAAACTTTCGTATCCCCTACCAATATAGTGACCAATCTTAGTTGACCATTGCATGGGATTAAAAGGTAAAGTTCCCTAAGCCCTCACGGGCCATCGGGCAGATAAGTGTAGAATTCATCTGTTTCTATAACCTCGGCATATGAAGGGATTGTGTGGTTATCACAGCGCACAGCCACCTTTTCTTTCCCAACTTAAGTCAGGTACCCATTTAAAGCTGGGCGGACTTGTGAGACGACTTTGCAATGAATTTCACCTGGGAAAATTCCATGGGCCTCACCGAGGATCGAACCCAGGACTATCACGTCGACAGTCGAGTATCTACTCCACTCGGCCATCCGTCCCACTATTTTGCATGGGATTACGTAACCCAAATTCATGATCAGGTCTCAAGCCAAGCCCCCAAATTAGATTTGAAGCTTGCAATGGTTCACTAGGGGGAAAAAATCTTATTTCCTTGCCAAACAATTTTTTTAGCAAAAGTTAACATAATGAATGTGTACATTCCATGAAATAATCGATTTATCAAACTCAAAATATGAATAAATCCACGACCTAGGCCATTCGATTTGATGATATATTTAAAAACCAAAAAAAGATCCAAAATAGATAATTACAACATAGTAAAAACAATAATACCATAAAGAAGTTTTATACCGAAAGCAGTGATCCTTAATGTACTGAAATATATATTTTAATTTCATACTTGTAACAATAGCTTTAGACAGATCCATAAAATTTTAGAACCACTGTTCAGTTGGTTAGTCAACATTGATAGCTCATGGGCCCAGGACCACAGTCATATGTTTTGATAACTAGAATTCCAACGTTATATCGTTGTTTAGGGTAGAATGAGGTTATCACCACAGGTCTGTGACCCTCTAGAGGTAGGTGACGATAGATGTAATTAGGGAGACAAAGAAATACTAGCCCAGAGTGAGTTTTGGCCGCACCAATCGCTAGGCTGAAAAAAAGGTCCTAATGACGTAGATGAGTTGGGAAATTATGTTGGGGAACCAATCAGAAGTATTGGGGCTTTGTAATCAAGTGATAACTCACCATCATATATAATGAGATGTAACTCACATTTGGACAGACCGACAGACCGACGATAGTCATAGAGACATCAAGACAGACATATTAGGTATACGTACTCTTGCCTGTAAGACAGTATACATATTAGATATACGTACTCTTACCGCAAGACAGTATACACATATTTACAATTTATTAAGTATACGTACTCTTACTCATACGATAAGACAGTATACAGGTTTTCAGAGAGAAATCAAGTTATTAAAAATGATTCAAATCCACATAATCAATTAAAAGTGCTTTGTCATAGTCATGTCCCTGTGTAGTTCCTGTGAAGCCGTGACTATGTTCCGTTCGATACGTGACAGATCCTTTGTGGTTATGAAAAGAACTCACACACAGAGTATACGTACTCTTGCCTGTAAGACAGTATACATATTAGATATACGTACTCTTACCGCAAGACAGTATACATATATTTACAATTTATTAAGTATACGTACTCTTACTCATACGATAAGACAGTATACAGGCTTTCAGAGAGAAATCAAGTTATTAAAAATACGTATTTTTACTCATACGAGTAGACTGTACATTCAGAGATAAGTTGAAGTTTTACAGTACACAGTCAAAGTTTATTCTGCTAAAGTATATTTGTGAATATTTCGGCACTTGAGTGCATTCTATTTGTGTTTTATTATTATTTAAATAAATGTTATTGAATCGTGGAACTTGGCTTTATTAATGGTGTTTTGTGTGAGTGAGTGCCACGAGACTGAACGCTACCATCTTTGAAGTAAAACCAGAGAGAATATCGGCATCTACATAAAACCATTATAGTTATCTGAAGCAGCAGTAAGGAACAACAACACAGGGTTACATTTGGTAGAACAACGATAGAACCATAACGTTGACAATTTCCAACGTTACACTGGTATCTACAACAGTATCCATCAACATACATAACGTTATACCAAAAAAAAAACAACGTTGCAATACTTAATAATTAATCCAATAGATACTGAAAAGGTAAAACTATTTAATTCTATAGTGACTTCCCTATTCTTAAATGTGTTACAAGGGAAATGGTGCAAATAAAAAAATATCAGCAGTAAGACAGTCGATGCCTATGCTTGGTCGCAACACAACTTTGAAATGAAACTACAAGTTTTCGTCTATAATTTCCCCCAAGCTTTGAATCCCCCAATCGCTTGCCTCCACGCCACCGATGAAGTCAGTTTACATTATTTAGTACGTGTACTTCATTATCTCCCCTGTATTAGAGTAGTAAGTTTGTTAAGTTTCGGTATAACTCCAGCACATTCACTCGGCTATAGATTGCTCAGTGTTGAATTATTGAAGGGTTTGGAAGTAAAGAATGGTAAGTGACATTTATCACATTTAGAGATATAAAGAACAATTTTGAATTTAATAAAGAAAATGTATTATAAAAACATTTATTACATAAGTTGTGTCATTTTACAAAGAATGATGTCTCAGGATTATCTTCAGCAAGAATTAGACTTTTTGTCAGAATCTTAAATTATGTACAAAAATCTCAATTAGGTCTTGGCAGGGGTAATTATCTCACTCGTAACTGCAATAAAATTATCTTTGAAAAATAATTTTCCATTTTCCAGAATTATTGATTTTTTGATGCAATTAATGCGGCAAATTGGACTACAACCCTCGGCAAAAACGATAATTTGATATTTATCTTTGGGCAATTTTTTTTTAACAACTATTGCAAAGCGTATTGAACCCCCCTCCCCCGTAATCTTCGCCCTCGCGGTCTAAAATACTAAATAACGAAATTTTCCTAAATTGCGAGGAAATCATTAAAGTTATATTGACTTTCAAACTTATTCGTAAAGCATGTAAAATCAAATGGATTTTTTAATTTATAGGTTTTGGTTCTAAACCACACATGACTGCAGGAATTAAACAATTTCATCTTAGCAAGAAGTAATACAACAAATTATCCAGCGACTTTCAAGACAAAGAGAGTTAAAGATGTTAATATTTGAATTTTGTATCTCTGATTTTTTTTTTGTTAATGATGATAACATAATTGAGACGTGAGTGTAATTTGAAATAAAAGAATAATGTGACACAAGTGTATTTAAGTCACACAGATAAAGGGGTAAAACTTGATCTACAACTTAACTCCTCAGAAATTATCACAGTTCTTCCAAAAGGTGAAACAAAATTACCCATGCACATAGGAAACAAGGGGTGAAACGTTGAAAGCCCGCATGAGAGTATACAGAAATATCACCAAACTTTAAAAGGAGGAACAGAAAGAAACGAGCAAAGGTTTATTAAAGAAAAGAAATTTGAAAAAAAAAAATAGCGCCTAAAACATATTAAATAAATGGAAGTAAATAGATCAAAACACATCAAAGTACTTCTATTTTCAGTTCGGTATGTGAATTGAGAATGAACAATACAGTTGTGCTGCAATCGTCGAGTGTTTCCGAAAAATACCGGATAAACCAGCTTCTGTTTGACTTCTGCCTCGTTTTCAACTCACAAATCTGCTCGGGCGTGATATGCCTTCTAGGCATCTTCGGCAATATCGTAAACATCATCAACTTTCACCGGCAGGGCTTCAGTGACAGCGTTACCGTGACGTTGACGGCTCTGGCGATAAGCGATCTCGGGGCGCTTGTCACCCAAGAGGCGTACAACATCATGATCAACCCATGGCTTTGCAGGGCGGAGCTGAACTTTTCCCTTTTCTTTTTGATGGCCGTCACCATCTTCTACCCACAGGGCTACTTCATTCGAGTGAGTGGTCTAATAACAACCTTCGCAGCATTCGAGCGATGCATGTCCGTTATTTTGCCTTTGAAGGTGAGGCTCATTTTCACAAAGAAGGTGGCCCTAGTGGTGAATGTTTCAATCTTCCTTACAATGTTCATGTATCCGTTTCCGGTGTACTACGTGCTAGAATTTGTTTACGCTGTTGTACCAAGTACCAACAGGACCATACTCACGATGCGCTACCGCAACAACGGCGACTATGTCCTGCACATAAGTTACCTGCTGACTGACCTCACGCTACCTTATTTCACTTTTATCGTCAACGTCATCTGCACAATCGTCATCACCGTTCAGCTGAGGACGCAAGCAAAATGGCGGACGTCTGTATCCGGCAAGATGGAGAGAAAAGACAGAAACATGGCGTCGAGCAAGGAGAAGAAGACGGCCGCCATGCTGGTGACCGTCTCGTTGATATTCATCGTGTGCCTCATCCCCCACTCCTCGGTGCTGACCGCACTCAGCGTGGTGCGGGAGCTGAAAATGGGTGGGGCGTACTTTGATATCGCGCTCGTGTGCTACTCCTTCACCCTTCTCATGGAGACCATCAACTGCAGTGTGAGTATATTGGTCTACTACAGGATGAGCAGCAGGTACAGGGCTGTAGCACAGGAAATGTTCATCTGCTTGCGCACTAAAGATACTAAGCATTGATACACAGACAAACGGAAGCCATGTCAAACCAAATCCCATCAACCAGTAAGGTTATCACCCATAGCAGCCAGGAAATTTACCGACACCCCCTTTCATTTAAAACACGCAAGGATTTATTTATAATCTTATTTTTTCTTCACAAACATTTTTAGTATGTTCAAGATGAAGAGCTTGTCAAAACAGAGAATGACGTGCATCAATTCCCAGCAAATCAGACGTCATAAATACAAAAAAGATGGCCATTATCGTCCTGGTCTCCCAAATGAATTACAATTCACATTTTTTAAATAATGAAAGTAAAAGGAATTCTTACTAACACGCAAGTTTTATAATTGTTGGGTTTATTTGTTTCTATTTTGTGACGTGACGATTGATGTTATTGTCAAAAGTTACAAGTTTTTAGAGCATTTTCGAAAAAAAAATGCTCTATTGTCCCCGTTTTGTCTGTCCGTCCGTCTGTCATCACCCTAGATCTCAACAACCATAAGTCCTAGATCCATGATGGGTCTATCATTTTGTAGGTCTTGGCCTGCCAAGAAATGACTTTTTTTCATTTCGCGATCTGACCTCTCAGGGCCGTAAAAGGGGCCTTAGTACCGTTTTTTACTATATAAGCTATATTAATAATGGAGCGCTATATCTCAGCAACTATAAGTCCTAGACCCATGATGTATTTATCATTTTGTAGGTCTTGGCCTGCCATGTGTACATCAAAAGTTCATTTCTCGATAGCACCTAATGGGCTCCTAATGGGCTTATATATTATATATACACCTTATACGTTCAATAACCCGTTCATTTGGTGCAAAATACTGCAGCACGTAGTTTCACCAAGATTTATTAAGAAACTCATCAAATGAAATAGTAAGCTTGTGTTCTGAGTTTAATTGAAATTATCAGAGCTATGCAACAATTGACGGAGTTTTCGGACGATTAAATGACTATAATTTCGAATGTTTTCAATTATGAGTCCTATTTCAGTAACCACAAACCACTTGTAGTTAGATTTAAGAGACAATAATTTTTTTTCAAATATAAAGAAACGTCTTTATAACTTTTTTTTTACAAATATATGCATTACACAATTGAATTTATAAACATTTCCAAAATTTACAAATATTTACTGAAAGATAGCATACGTACTGATACATAATACGAAAATGCGCTAACACGTCCTGTGTCCAGAATGGAACAGGCTAAATTGCTTGTTTTGTTATGCACTTGGAATTCCATGTCAATAGTTCCTATTAATTCTCCATATTAAACATTTTATTGAGATAAAAACTTTAGTTGCAAATACAACGGGCAACTACTAGTTTTTTTAATATTCGTTTAATTAATGTAATACTAATTCTTGGTGCGACATAGTTTTGCACTGGATGATTTGCTTAATACAAATATCACACAAAACACACACACAAACACACACACACACACTCACATATTAATACATATACTTACAGACACACACGCCTACACTTATTAAAACATATACTTACAGACACACACGCTGACACAAATTAACACATATAGTCATAGACACACACACACGTTTACACACATTAACACTTACACTCTCAAATACACACAATGTGACAGACGAGAGCGATAGACGTAAGTAATTGTTTCTTCGAAAGGAATGCGCCGTAAAGCTAAATATAACTGCAAACTATTAAAAAAAAATGAGGAATTTAATAACACCACTAACAATGTTATGTTTATATGAAAGTTACACACTAATAAAAGATTTGTAGAGTAACACAAGTTGAAAGATAAGCATGGAGACTATCAACTACTAAAACATGAGCAGCAGGTACATAGCGATAGCACAGTGAATGTTTAGCTGTTTTGGCAAGCATTAAACCGTAGCATACAACCATAGATTAAACATCCACATCCACACACACACACACATATAGCCAAATACACAAACATGCACAAGGACATCACCTGCGTGAAACAAAAAAAAACAAAATTAAAACTATAATATTAGTTTCGTTAAAAATAGTAAAACGAAAACATCAATAATAACATAAGTTTCTATTAAATAAAATTTCCATCTATGATATCGCGGTTCTAAATGAAAATGCAAATGGCACTGGAGTCAGTGCATAGTTCACTTACAATTTAAAACAATCAATACACAAATTTCAATTTTCAGACCACGATATTTTCATAGCTGCAGGAAGGGCAGTAATCGCTATCTCCCTTCCCAAACATTGTGTGAGTAGGTAGGTTGTCTTTCCTGACGTTCGTAAAGTTATAGATGTACCGTAATTATAAATGATAACAAATGTAATTTTCGTTCTAAGACTTTTTTGTCATGGAGGCAAAATAGTATCAAGAATAATTTCATTATGTCACGGCGCCCTCGTTGAGACTTGCGTCCCGATAGCCCGAAGACAGATTTCAAGAAAGTAGAACTCGATACCAATCGATGCATGGGGGGGGGGGGGGGGAGGTGTCAGACATTTTATAACACATGATTGTTCGGATTGGGGAGAGTGGAGGGGTCTGTTGTAAACTAACGATTTTAAGAAAATCCGGGTGAGACAAAATTGGATAAATTAGTCAATTTTCTTAAGGGGGACGGGGTTGTGTGTCTGAGAGATGCAGGTCCACCGCATTAGTGAGAAGGAAAAGGGGGGGGGGTGCAAAACGAACATTTCACAGGGGCTTTTGTTGTTTACACTAAATAATTAGTATTTAATGAACATAATGAATTAGAGATTGGTGGGTAGATATTTGATCTACTATTGGTTAAACCAACAGAGGGTGGTTAGGTATTTGATCTACTATTGGTTAAACCATAAGGGGTGGGTAGATATTTAATCTACTATTGGTTAAACCAACAGGGGGTGGGTACATATTTAATCTACTATTGGTTAAACCAACAGAGGGTGGGTAGATATTTAATCTACTATTGGTTAAACCAACAGAGGGTGGGTAGATATTTAATCTACTATTGGTTAAACCAACAGAGGGTGGGTAGATATTTAATCTACTATTGGTTAAACCAACGGAGGGTGGGTAGATATTTAATCTACTATTGGTTAAACCAACAGAGGGTGGGTAGATATTTAATCTACTATTGGTTAAACCAACGGAGGGTGGGTAGGTATTTAATCTACTATTGACGGGTATAGTACCCGTTACTTCCACTCTGTGGATCGCTAGTCGACATCGTCAACAATTACATCTTCCTACAAGCTAAAGCAGAGGTTACAAATATATATATATACATTGGATTCCGCTTAATTGGGACACCGCTTAGTTGAGACAGCAGCTTATTTGGGACAAATCTCAAAGAAACCAAACCAAGAAGCCAATAGTAAATTTGTATTTTTAATTGGGACATCCGCTTAATTGGGACAAAAAGCCTCGGTCCCGATGTGTCCCAATTAAGCGGAATCGACTGTATATATATATATATATATTATTCATTTCCAGAGTGCGTTAAATGGAAAGCGAAAAACAAGAATTCAAAATGGCGTCATCCCCGTGTCTCGATTCAATATTTGTTTTTGAAAAATCTACAGTTTTCAATAGTTTCTGTGCTTTTAATTATGAAATGTAAAAGTCTCCAATATTAAAAATTAATAATTTGCATATAATATCATTCAAATTATTGTAGTTTTTATTACAACAGAGCATTTTAACATCATCAAACGTAAACAATAGTAATAATCGAAAATCTCCGACGTCGGCGACGATAGGACTAGTGACCGCGTTTTCGTATCTAATTTCGTAAATAAAGTTCTTTTTTTAAAAGTCGATATAATATTAAATAAAAAAAGAAATTCTGCAAATTTCTGAATAAATTAAGTTGTCAGCTTTTATAATATTTTTTTATTACTAAATACGGCTTTGATTTTTTTTTATTACAAAATAAGAATATAGGCCTAAATCTAGGTCAAAGAAGTGAAAACTTAACCGAGCAATGTTTTTCTAAGAGTAGATTAAAATTGAAGCTCAGTTTGAGTGACGTGGTGGCAAAATGGTTAAAGCAGCTTGGGGATGACTTATTTTTATGCCGACTATCTAGGTTCGATTCCTCCCAGAGACATATTTTTTTTTTTTGGTTTTTAAGAATGTATCCTTTTAGTTGTTTTAATGAAAAGTAACTAACTAGATATCTTTGACATTTTTTTATTGAAATAATGTATCCTTTAGGATGTTGTAAGAAAAAGAAACAACAACTATTTAGAAAAAGAAAGAACAACTAATTAGGTTTTAAACTAATTCATAACTTAAAAAAAAACAAAATAATTTTGAAAATATGTATCAAATCTGAACACAGAGGCGTAACTAGGGTGTGGGGTGGTCCGAAATCGAAAGTCCCACCAGGCTCCAGCTTGAGGGGAGCCCCCAAAATTATTTTTTACATTAAATATTAAGTATATAATCTCATGTCATGGTATCGAATGTCAAAATGCACGGCCCCCAAATCCTAGGTTCGGCAATGGCTTTACAATAGTCCATCTTCCTGCGAAGGCTTTGCAGGGTACAGCTAGTATATACATGTTTTAAGTAACAAACATCTTATGTTACAAATATAAACCCAAAGTATTGTAGGCTTATAGACATAAAAGTAATAACATTTTTTAATTTTTAAAATGCTCCAAGTAAGGACATGTCATATGTATAGACCATATATCTCCCGTGGTGCCTCCATGGCCATTACACTATCGACTATAGTGGGGATGAAAGAAGGGCACTAATAAAAAAAAGTCCCATTAGTGGTTTGAAGGATCTAAGAAATTCCATCTCATCCTTACAGGGACAGCACACGCACACACACACACACACACACACAGAAATGTCTAAACTCTTGAACACTATACAGATCAGACATGGAGAGAGATACGATGAATAGGTGATAGAAAAAAAAAGCACTTATCGATAATGGTAATAAAAAAAATGAAAATTTCGACGTGACAATGTTTAACTTTTTTTTTTACATACTATACCAACAGTTACTGTTTAGTAACTAAGACGCAGAGTTTGCAGCGAGTTGCTTCAATTTTCATCCCATCCATAGGACAACAAGACTCGAGAGGGAAGACATTAAGTCACCCTTGCAAACATGGTCAGGTGGATGAGAGTCGTCAAGATTTGAACCCGAGACCTCCACTGGGCTGATCGGGCTTTAAAACCTGACGGCCGCCATGCCACCCTGAAGTATCTGGCTGTGGGCGCTGGGCTGCCCCCTCTCGTCACCTCGTAGCAGAGGCGGCACCAGCAGTACGTTGGGCTTAAATGTCAGTCATTAGCGGGGTTTGAAACAAACGTTTAGTTTTGTTACAACTAGTTTTGGGGGGGGGGGGGGGGAAATCGTCCCAGTAGCCACCTTTAAGATTACCAACACACTTGTATTTATGATTTTCTTATCAATACATTTTGAATATTTTCCCCCTCTTCACCAAACAGTTTAATATGTCTATTTATATATATGTATATCTAACTCAGTGATTCTCAAACGTCTTTGCCTTACGCCGCCTTTTCGTAAAATGAAGTACTCATCGCCTTCTACATAGAATTATTCATAAAAATACATTTTCATTGCTCGGATTATAAACAATATATTTTAGTGAAATGTGAACTTGGTGCTGTGACATTCTGCTATGCCCAACTCTATTTTTTTGAGTATGAGCCTTAAATCACAAAGTTCAACTACATGAAGTCGGTTTCTTTTAATAATTTGTACTAAAGCCCATAGTCCAGGGTTGAGTATAGGCACATGTCACAGTAGGGTTGAGTAAAGGCACATGTCATGGTAGGGTTGAGTATATCAATCTGAATCTGTAGCCAGAACAGTTGATGACCGGAATTGAAATTTTATTAGAGCCTTCCATTCAGAAATGTACCATACTGTTGCTCAATGGAATACTTTGAACATTATAAAAAGCTTGCTTGTGTAGAACAGTCTACAGAGTCTCAATAAAGGACGGTTTAACCCAGCAATAGAGGTTTAACCCCAGAAATAGACGGTTTAATCCGTTATTCACCAAGGGGTAAGGTGATAAGAGAACTTCAAACGTCCAGCGGTTATGTAACAGACAAGTTAACTTGTCTTCAAAGATCATCATCACCATTCCATTAGTGTTCATTAGTCCGTTGGAGCGGGAGGGGGGGGGGCTTTAAGGGCACTGTCCTCTCCATTCTTCTCTCTGCCACGTGATTTTAAACGATGTCATGTCGCTAGCCAGTCCATTCCTCAATGTTTTCAATACAATTATCTCTAGTACGGCCTTGCTTCCCTCAAGGGTACAGTGCCTTACACTATTGGTCAGTGTTCTGTGACGTGAGACATGCCCGATACAAGTCAACTCTTTCATTTTTTTTTCACTGTAGCTAGGTGTGGTTCGTACGGCTGTTGGTCATCTCCTTGACCTAGCTATTGGTATTGTGCTTCATGTATTACTAGATCAAAGGCCCGGTACCCGGACCGGCGAGTGACTCCTTATAATTGAGTTGTATCCCTTTGACCATCTTTAAAAATTCCCTAGTCTAATTTTAGCCGCGGAAGTTATACACACGTACGTACGTCAGGCTAGTCGATTACGTATTAGACATTCTGAGCTGTTATTTTTTTTAAGGACCTGGTTTCAAATGCCTGTATCCAACTTTCTGTCTCAGAATGTTGGATCCAACCGTACATCAGGGTGGGTGATCAACAATGATTTTTACATTGGCGCCAAATTTAAAGAACTTACTTTTCCCAGATCCTATGGAATCTGGTCATGGCAGCCATGCTGTGATTCTAATTTGAGTCTCAGACACGAAGGAACCATCTTTGCAGACCCTTGAGCCAAGTACCTGAAGCTTTCTATCTTTCTCCATTAATTGTCTTGCTTCCAGATGTGGAGAAAGAGCACAGATGATAGAGTTTAATAGAAGAACACATATTCGCTGTCCGAGAGAGAGAAGATTTAAATGAAGATATGTAAATAAATGTTTGTTTTCAATTGATAAAAAAATCATTAGTTTGAATCACAAACTGAATAAATATAAATAAGCGTCCAAAAGTTTACATCAACCCCATTTCTCTAGACAACGGGCAAAGTCAGCACATTAAGTTATCAGTTGTAACGGGGTCAGCGTGTTTTGTGACTGACACACATACTCACACAAACACACACACACGCACACAGTGGTGGCGTGAAAATAATACAAATGTTTCTTCGGGGAACATGTTGAGCAAGAATCAATTATTTAATGACAGAAATTTTGTAGTGTTATTGTACCGTTCAACGGAACTAAACAATTAAGAAACAGGTTTATTTAAAAAACGAATACTTTTGATAAAACATTTTCTCAATCCATTAAATAAGGAACATAATATTTTTTTTTCATAAGCTTTCGTCGCCGCCCCTTGGTTTAGCTAAACGCTCCCTCCCACCTCCCACCCAGAACACACCAAACGAAAACCAACAAAAATGTCTTCCATCGCCTAGACATAGAGAGTGAACGATATCAACCCATTTGAGAATCACTGATCTACCTGTTCGAAGAACTTGTTTCAGTCTACTTATCTATCTAGGACTTGTTTCAGTCTACTTATCTATCTAGGACTTGTTTCAGTCTACTTATCTATCTAGAACTTGTTTCAGTCTACTTATCTATCTAGGACTTGTTTCAGTCTACTTATCTATCTAGGACTTGTTTCAGTCTACTTATCTATCTAGGACTTGTTTCAGTCTACTTATCTATCTAGAACTTGTTTCAGTCTACTTATCTATCTAGGACTTGTTTCAGTCTACTTATCTATCTAGGACTTGTTTCAGTCTACTTATCTATCTAGGACTTGTTTCAGTCTACTTATCTATCTAGAACTTGTTTCAGTCTACTTATCTATCTAGGACTTGTTTCAGTCTACTTATCTATCTAGGACTTGTTTCAGTCTACTTATCTATCTAGGACTTGTTTCAGTCTACTTATCTATCTATGACTTGTTTCAGTCTGTTTATCTATCTACAAACTAAGCACTTGTTGATTTATTTTTGTTAAGTTTTTTTTTACTTTATTTGTTCATCCATCAATGCATCTTCTAACCTACCAATTTATATGTACTTCCGCATACTCTCCGTTTGTCTGTCTATTTATATACCCTTTTTTCTGTCTAAGTACACTACTTGGCAAAGTTATCAAATAAGTATACATAACATGACATCTAGTCACATTTGGCATCAAAGAAAATTCAATTTTAAATAAAACAAATAAACGCATCGACTTTACTCGACTGCCTCCAATTGTTTGGACATTTTTAAATTTAACACAAACAACTATGTTAATAAGACGGCATTTAGATCGAAAATCAATCAACGTTTAGATATAGTTACAGAAACTTTGAAGACAGTAAGTGGTTTGAGAAGAGATGGTAAATGACTGAAACATAGTGATTGTGACTTATACAGTCAAGTCACCTGCACAAAGAATACCTTAAGGGGGGTGGATGGGGTAGTCCACCATTAAAGGTAATTCACTTATTAGCTCAAATCATGTTTGGAAAGAAATATAAATGTATATATATATATACATTGAAAACCAAAACTTTTTTTTTTCACGTGGAGTGGAGTAATTTGACTGGGGAAAAAAAGACAAGTAAATTATGAAAATATCTATTTAGTAAGTTCAGGAAGGCTATACGTTTTAAAAAAAAAATGTAATGTATCGATTGTTTTACTGTCTGATGATTGCTGGATTTAATCATTAACAAACACTTTTACTCACCATACATACACATACACACATTCAAAGATACACACAAACTAATCAGACACTGAGACAGACACACATACATAAACATGGATACTTGAAATTGTCTTATTGCTTCAGGCGATGAGTTTATTCAAATGTCGAGAAATTTGATTGCAGATATTTCACCCCCCCCCAAACCAGAAACTTAATTCTAGTAAGCCAGTAATTGGTAGACAACCACGAGACACCACAGAAACTCTCCAAATAAATAATAATAAATTGACTATCAATTATCAAGACAATTACATTATTTATATCAAATCCAAGGTCAGACATTCGAATGTTTCAACAAAAAAATTCAAGCATTGATTTGTTTTTTTCATACTTGCATTTCAAAATGAATTTATTTATTTATATTTAAGACACTCTGTTTCTATAGAATAACATTTAAACTTTAAAGATGTAATAGGAACACAGAACAATAATGACATGAATATATACATTTAGCCAGCGATGTAGACTTACGTGAATATTCAGGCTGAACTTACTCAGAAGTGTTACATTGTTTAATCTACAACTTTTTATGGCTTATTTATTAACAGCGCTTTATTAAACGTTGGAATTTAGAGGCGGCAATAAAAAATTTATTTAAAAGATTTGTTTTTTTTTAAATTCTGGTAGTTTTTTTAATAATTGGTAATTTTTTTATTTATCTCGTTAACATTATTTTGGGGGGGAAATTTTTTTTAAAATTTTATTAAAAAATTATACAATAATAATATTTTAATAATAAAAATCTTTTCTTACAAACCGAACCTAAAACATAATGGACATGAGATGTTGAAGAAAAGACAATGTATTTCTATCGCGATAACTTTTGAAAAGACTCGATAAACAAAACTTCGTCCCCCGGGAAGTGCACTTAAATTAGATGACAGGTTTCATTTATTTAAAAATTACACATGCGAACTTTAGCCATGAGGAATATTTGAAACGATTATCATCAGGAGGGACTAGAAGTAATAAAAGATGAACGCCACAGACACGGGGGAAATACACGAAGGACCTCGACCCTTGCCCCTGGACCCGTTCGTGACCGATTTTTTCAGCGTGTTCAACGTGTTGATATGTTCGGAGTTGATCGGGTTCGTAGGCATCGCGGGGAACATCATCAACATCCGCAACTTTTACAAGCAGGGCTTCGGCGATAGCGTGACCGTGACCTTAGCAGCCCTGGCGGTCAGCGACCTTGGGGCGCTCATCACCCAACAGGGCTACAACATCTTGATCAACCCCTGGCTGACCAGGATGGACCTGGACTTCAACCTCTACGACATGGTGGCCGTCTTCTTCTTCTACCCCAACGGCTACTTCATCCGCGTGAGCGGCATGATCACCACCTTCGCCGCCTTCGAGAGGTGCGTGTCCGTCACCCTGCCCCTCAAGGTGAGGTTCATCTTCACCCGTAAAGTGGCGCTGGTGGTCAACATCTCCATATTCGCGGGAATCTCCCTGTACCTGTACCCGCTGTACTACGTGTACTGCGTCGAGTTCGTCTACCTCTTCAACCCGGCCACCAACCGCACCATCTTCACGCTCGTCTACCGCAACAACGCCGACTACGTCCTGCACGTCAGCTACCTGTTCATCGACCTGGTGCTGCCCTACTTCACCTTCCTGGTCACGGTCGTCTGCACCATCATCATCACTGTCCAGCTGAAGACCACGGCCCAGTGGAGGACGTCCGTGTCCAGTGGCGGCCGGGCGGCCAGAGAGAACGCGGCCAGCAGCAGGGAGAAGAAGACGGCCGCCATGCTGGTGGCGGTCTCCAGTGATCTTCATCGCGTGCCTCGTCCCTCACTCCGGCCATACTCCACGGCGCTCCAGCATCGTCCGCGAGCTGAAGACGGCGGGGTCTACTTCAACATTGCCTTCCTGTGCTACACGTTCACATTTCTATTGGAGACAATCAACTGTACGGTCAGTTTCATCGTCTACTACAGGATGAGCAGCAGGTACAGGGCAGTAGCTCAGGAAATGTTTGGCTTTTTGGCGAAAAAACAATAAAAAATAAATGTTTGTATTATAATTACTTCCCCTGTTATAAACATCTATGGCATATCGTGGTTTTTAAAAAATTCAACTTTTTAATAGGTGTGTTTTTAAGTCAAAGCATGCAGCTCGTTTTGTTGAATTATTGTAAGTCTATTTCTACAGTTAAAGTAAAGACATAAATAGACCAGGAATATTTCAACCTTAAGTCGAAAACATTGAACTAGATTGCTACGGGCTCTTTTGATTTAGGTTACGAGCTCTCGTTTTAATTTAAACACGTGGAGATGTCAATTTAGCTTAATGTCTGTCTGTATCACTGTGGTCGCTCACTCCTTTGACACCCACTAGCCTAACGAACATAATGTGTTGTGAACACCACGATTTATGTACAAAATGCAAATAATAACGTAACAAGTCCATAAAATCCACAATAATTCAACTCTGACTAACTTAAGATATCTTAACTATTCTCGTCGCTTTCGTAATTCCCGTCACTAAAACTCTCGTCAACAACTCTCGTAACTAGATCTCTAAAACTAATGTCCGAATTAAGTCGTATTTATACCCCTAACGTCCGTCCCTTAAATTACCCTAAATACGTCACAGTCTCCTCCAGAGTTCTAATCTTTCTAAGGAGCGTCACCTGTTCGTCATTGTTAACCCTACTAGCCTGTCTGACGTCGCCTCCCGGTCTACTTATAGAGTCGTCACACCTTTGCTGTCTACTATTCTATTGTTTTCTCCTACTTGCTACTTATATAATGTCGAAGGGCATTGTCTCTATATCTACTCTAGGTCAGAGAATATCCTTGCACGTTTGTCCAATTTACACTAAGAAAGTATGAATGCAGTATATACCACTGGAGCCCAGTTGCTTCTCTTGCAGCATAATGTAACACTGAAGTGTAATCCAATATTTTTTTAATACTATTAATTCATTGTTGTTTGACTGAATTTTATAAATTCGGCTTTTATGTGACTATTCATATTATTATTATTATTTTACTTCAGAAAAATTTAATGGGATGCAATCTCATTTGCTTCAGGCCTGAAGCCGGAAGCACCTCTTCGTTGGCCAGTCTTGTTTTTATCTCATTACCAGGAATCGGATTTTCATGACAAATATTTTTTTTTCAATTTTGTGGCACATTTCATGAAAAAAAGGACTTTAGATATTTTCAGTGATATTTTAATGCTATTTAATTCTAAGAACTAAGTACAGATTTTAACTGTTTTATTTCCAGTCAATGAGTTCACAAACTGTTAAAATAAGACTTCAAAACCAACGTTTTTTTTTTCTGGTTTTCTGTATGACACAAACCATCCTCACCGAGAGGGGAGGGAGAAGGTGACACATGTTTCCCCAACCCCTGGTTCCCCCCTTGTTGATTATGAATATGTGACAATTAAAACACAGTGATAGAAAAAACAAAATTAGTTATAGTTTAACTTACTTGGTACAACGCATATTTGTTAGTATGAAAGACAATACATGTGTGGCAACAAAAACACTGTGATAGAGAAAGCAAAATTAGTTATAGTTTAACTGATTTATTTGGTACAACGCATATTTGTTAGTAACCAACGGATTTTCATGAATTTTGTTATCTGATGGTGTTTTTGTATTTATTTTGTATTCAAGTTACTGTAGTTAAATAAAAACGTGGTATTCAGTTCTACATTGCATTTGGTAGAATAGGATTTTTTTTTGTTTCAATTGTGTGGTGTGTTAAAATCTTTACCCATTCAACCGTTTGAACACAATATCATAACTCTTATGTCTTTATAACACAATATCGGAATTCTTATGTCTTTATAACACAATATCTTAATTCTTATGTCTATAACACAATATCATAATTCTTATGTCTTAACACTATCATAATTCTTATGTCTTTATAACCATGTGTTCTTGTTTTTTTAAGGTCAAAAAACACAAAATATTTTATTCCCAGTATTAAGTATAAAATGTCTTGAAAATCACAAGTAAAATTCATCTCAAAATCCAAGTTTTCTTTTGATATACCTAAAAAAGATTCTAAACCATCCACACAATATAATTTTTTTTCAACTACTTCAGTTGATACAGAAATATCGAAAAACTAATGAGTTGGAGAGAAAGAAGGTACAAGCCACACGAAATCTATTCCCTTCCCCTCCTCCGACCTTCCTCCCGACTGTATGTATTCAAATTAAATAGACTAAGAATTTATGAGAAATGTCACACAAGAAACACACACACACATTCCCAGGCTATTGACACACATGAGGTTAAATAGGTATTGATGAAAATATAATATCAGTTATTCTTCATGTTGTTCATTAGTTTGTTTGTTTCTTTGTTTTTGTTTTGTTATTGTTTATTTTAATAATTTTGTCTTTGAAATAATTGCATTTAATCTAAAAATAATAGGTTTATAATTTGTCTTTTTAAAAAGCAGATTTGGTCTATTTATTTTTTCAGTTGGAATGTTTTTCATCCAATACATAATGTATCTGATATTTTATAAGTACTTTGTTAGAAATCTCTGGAAAGCGTGTGACACTGGCTTAGTATTAAATATCACAAGTGATAAATATGTTTTAGTTTTAAATATAGGCCTACTTCAATATTAAACTATGCAAGATTCAAGTTTCACCCTCTCGTTCTATCATGATGTGATGTCAAATATATATGAGAGAATGGAGAGGGGATTACAACCAGTGGCGACCCCAACAGACTTGTTGGAGGCGCGGGGCCCTAAGGGCCTAATGATGGAGCCAAGAACAGTAACCGATGTCAAAAGAAACGAACAATAAGAGACGCCTAAACTAGCACACACAACCAATTAGCAGGAGCGTAAATAGGAAAGGGCGTAGTTGGAAGCCCATCGCGGGGGGCAATCTGCGAGATTTGTACAAGTATTTGCATTAGGCATTGGAATGGAGCGCTTTTTATTTGTTTTTTGTTTTTTTGTGTTTCTTTTTGTTTTTTCGTATTTTTTTTTAATTCCAATGTCATTATCATAAAATGACATGTTTCTATTATCTGATTACTTAATGGGTTCCATCAGGCCTTTATTGAAATTGTGCATAACATTTGATATAAATATTTGTCATGCTATTGGTTATATAGTGTGTGCTAATCTGGTATATAACGATTTGGTCGATTGGTTGCTTGTGTTTGGTTGATCAGAGGACCCCCATGGGTAGACATGTCACGGGCCGTTGATTTAAATGAATACTGATTAAAAAAATACTTCAACAAATGTAACAAAAAGATATTAAAAAATGTTATATTTTTAATGAAAGTTTACATCAAATCGTCATTTATCAGATTTATGTTTTTAAGTGACATCTGGACTAGGGCATATAAAAAAAAATTTAATTGCGATTGCGAAGAAATTAATTTCTGAACCAATTTTATGAAATCTTGAAGTGGAAATGAGGTTATGTTTAGAGGGTTGAGACGGGCGTCAGTAATCGATTCCATCTTAACCATTATGTGCAAGGGCGGTTACTTTATTCCGTTTGTTGATGTGTGTCACGATGTGTGCGAATGTTCATTATAAGTGTTGTTCGTCGCTGTAAACGTTTGTTTACCATCAACGATGTTTTCGGGCCAGGAAACTGAACATTTCCTGAACTACCGCCCTGTACCTACTGCTCATGCTGTAGTAGACAAGTGTACTCACACTGCAGCTGGTGGTCTCTAGCAGAAATGTGAACGTGTAACACACCAGGGTAATTTCAAAGTAGGCACCGCCCAATTTTAACTCTCCGACGATGCCCGTGGCGGTCTGTATTGCCGAGTGGGGGGCGAGACACACGACGAATATAACGGACACAGTGACCAGCATGACCATTGTTTTCCTTTCTCTTCTCGAAGCTGAGTTATCTTTGTCCATTTGGTTTTTAGCTGTGGACAACGAAGTCCGCCATTTACTTTGAGTCTTCAGTGTGACGATGATGACGACAGTGCAGATGATGTTAACGAGAAAGGTGAAGTAAGGCAAAGACAGGTCATTTAATAGATAGCCCATTAAAAAAATATAGTCACCGTCACTTGAGTAAACAATGGTCAAAACAGTCTTGTTGGTCGGTGGATACATCTGATAACGAAGCTCTACGACGTCGTATACTGGGAAAAAGTACAGAGTGAGAATGACGAATATAATGACGTTCACCGCCAGCGCAACGTTCCTAGTAAAAATGAGCCTCACCTTCATAGGCAGGATGACGCACATGCATCGCTCGAACGTGGCGTACGTGGTTACCAGGCCGCTCACGCGCGTGAAGTAGCCCTGGCACGAGAAGAGTAAAGCGGAGACGACGTCCAAAACCGAAGTGTCATGCTCCTCTCTGTATACCAACAGGCTGGACGTAATGCTGTAGCCCTTCTCAGTGACCAGGGCTCCGATGTCGCTGACCGCCAGCGCCGTTAAGGTCACCGCGACACTGTCACTGTAACCCTGCCTGTAGAAGACGATGACGTTAATGACGTTGCCGATGACGCCTAGTATCCCAATCACACCAGCGCAGACCAACAAATTGAACAACAAAAAGAAGTTGTATAAAATCGGGTTTATCGCAAAAAGTTCAGGTTTCCCCGATGGCTCTGCGAAGTCTGTAATATTCATTTCATGTTTTCCCCAACAATTTATTAAATCGCGTTTATATTTGAATTTTCTAATTCCACGCTTTTAAAATACTAAAAAGTGCATAGATGCAAAGTCACTTGAACTTAAGAAAATATAAAAAAGGCCAATATGAACATATATATATATATATATTTAAATGATTCTTTACTTCTAAAATTTAAGTTTTTCGTAGATCTAACTTACAATTTATTATATATGATTAAAAAAATGTGACCCTACACATCTGGCTTTATAAGACCAACAATCTACGACTACCGTTAAGAGTGATTTTGTAACAAGTATAGTTTGACATTTCAAGAAGTTCAAGCATTTATTGTTCCGACTACAAGTAATGTCACTTGACATATTAGGCCACAAGAAGTGTTGTCAGCCTAACAGTCTAGGACAACAAGTAGCATCACTTGACATATGACTTGCGCGCATAAGTTTGAGAAGACTGAATGATACATTCGATCCACCTGAGACCATCCGCTTGAGACAACATTTTTATGTATTTTCAAAAACTGTAAAATAATGCCTGTGGAGCACCGAATCAAACAACTCATGTCAATGCGTTCATCTAAAATTAAGAGTCAAAACAAATATAAATTGAAGATTAGTCTTCTGGAGTCGAGTATTAGTGACGGAGTAGACCGGAGACAAGTATTATGATAGCAAAGCGATAATAATGAAAATAAAATTATCCCGAGAACATCAAGCACTGACTTGAATCAATCGAAATATCAAGGATAACTCTTAAATAAAAATAAAAACAATTCGATTTGAAACAATGATACTCTAACGAGAATTATCTCCCCCCTGAGCTCAAGACGACCTGCAGCTCTTCAGGATCAAAAGCAATAACAAATTGTTGGTCATTCTTAAATTCTAAAGTACAAACAAATCTGTTAGCTGATGATTTTTTAATTTTTATTTTATAATAGACTTAGCAAGCCTTATATTCCAACTGTGACATGTGATTAAAAAAAATCCCAGGGTACAAATTAAAACATATTTCGTCAGGTACCGAATTAATATTGTTGTTTTTTTTTTTTTTTGCTTTTTAGGTATGGCACATTTATGAAAATTCTTCTACGTTGAATATGTTCTCAGTAACAGGCCTTTTTAGTCAGAAGTCGTCATAGCAGTAGGCAGTGCACTATGGGGGTTTCATCCGGTCAACTTATTTTGTTGTAAATCTAAAGAGGAGGGGCAGGGAAAGACATTTGTTTCACACCATCTCGCTATACACGTAATGCCATCCACTAACTGTCCAGGCACAGTGTTGATTCAGTTAACTGTAACTGTAACTGAAATGGCTCTAATAACTGAAAAAAGTGATTTCAGTTAACTACTAACTGAAACTGTAATTGAAAAAACATTTTAACTGTAACTGTAATACTAATAGGAAAAAAATAATAGTAATAATAATACTAACTGAAAAATGCGCTATAAAATAAAATTCTAGAAATGCGCTACAATATTACATGCATTAGGGAGCGACCGATAATCGGATCGGTATCGGACCGATATTGACACTATCGGTCAATATAGGATCGGCCGATTTTTGTAGGGCGCGACCGATAGTCAGACCGATATTGGCACTATGGGTTAACTATCGGACCGGCCGTTTTTTGGCTGCCGATACATTGTTTTTTTTTTTTCACAACAGAGTTGCATAAAAAAAAAATCAGTAAATAACCCAATTCTATAACCAGATCAGACAAGATTTAAAAAAAAAGGAAAAAAAAACCCGTACACAGAAATTGTCACGTCTACATGAATTGCATCAGCGATATGACCTTGAAACAATATGATTGGCATTTCTTAATTCTACTGTATGACCTTGAATGATACAATTAGTGAACATCTGTGTGTATTTTTTTTTGGATGGTAAGTTGGGCGGGGGGAGGGTTATTACGGTAGTGGAGGGTAAACAAGACTTACGTGTGGGCGAAGTGTTACAAAATATGACAGGGAAAGGGGGGAACAAGAGTTGACATACGTCATATGATTGCGTACTTTTATGAAAGTGAGCAAAAAATTTTATTAGATAACCCAACACTGTTGTTTTGTAAAAATATTTGGTTCATATACCGGTATTTTTCATATGTTTTGATGCATACGTCTTTACTAGTGATAACTGATATAGTAACTGAAAAAATTACTAACTGTAATAGTAACTGTAAAAACAATTTAATAATTACTCTAACTGTAATAGTAACTGAAAAATATTTGAAAGGCTAACTGTAACTCTTACTGTAACTGAAAAATGGTAACTGAATCAACACTGCCAGGCACTGCACCCACCAAGGTGACAAATGGTGCAGAGTCGTGATTCTCTAGAATAAACGCCCATGCTTTCAGGTGAGTTACAACAACATGTTTCAGTTTATAATAACTCTCTAATACAGAAGAAAAAAAAAACTTTCTAAACAATTACACAGGGGCGATATTTATTTAATCCAACTCTATTTTTAAATCTCAATTGCAATGCACTAATATGAAGAAACACGACATCACAGAAAACAATTCATTTGTAATAATAATTTCCGGTTATTTCGACATGATACATTTGTATCTTCTGGATTATTCTCCAATTACTGGGTAACACTTGCTGGAAAAAAACATATAAAAAAATGAACACATCTCGGGTGGAATAATACTGTGAGAACTTTAAATGGCTAATAGGCGAAACAAAAATGTATGGAAGCCAAAAAGATAAAATGTATATAAGCCAAAAAGATAAAATGTATAGAAGACAAAAAGATAAAATGTATAGAAGCCAAAAAGATAAAATGTATAGAAGCCAAACAAAATGTATACAAGCCAAAGAAAAATGTATAGAAGCCAAAGTAATAAAAAAAAGGGGGGTAACACTGTTCGATATTATCCAGCAATTATTAGCGATATGTTTAAGATTATTTCATGACTATTTGGGTCATATTGTGACTATTTACTCAAACAAGGGTCCCGTCCTAAAAAAATGGGGGGCGGGGGGGGGGTCTTTTGCACTGACGTATTGTAACCTCATTTTGTGCTTCAAATAAAATTCTCCCTATGGGACCCCGCCTATTCTTAAAGTAACACTAAGTAACAGAGATAACAATGCCCCACAACCAAATAAAAAACTATCACAAAACAACGTAAGGGGGTTCATTAAGTTTAAGACTAAAGAGAGAACTAAGGAGAGAACTAAAGAGAGAACTAAAGAGATATTTTTATAATTTAGAATTATGTTGCCCCTCTGAGCTACTAAATTAGAAAAAAAAAGTTATTTAAATTACTTAATACTCAAGTTTAAACTGGACAAAGTTTTCATCTGTGCCTAACACTGGGCATAACTTAGCTTGATTGTCACAGAAAATTACTCTTCCATTAAATTAATAAAAAATATTCAAAGGTCGAAGCATAAGGAGGTAGTACATGTGCAAACCGGATAATTGACCATCTAGTGCAATGTGGTACGTTAAGGGGGTATATAAGGAGGCACGCTTTGCACCGGACTTAGATTTTTGGTAAACATGCACGGCTGAAGGGAAGCTAATTAAATGCAGGAAATCAAGACTGTGTAAAAAAAAAAAGGTATTCAATTTATTTGTTCATTTTTTTTGTTTGTATTGTTGTTATTTTACTAGGAGAACTCAATAAACAGAACCTACAAAAAGAGTTACACGGACGTCAAAGGTTAGCGAAACACCTATCAGGTGTATTTCATAAAAAAAGTAAGTTTAGAAATTTAAATTAAAGATTAAGTTATTCATTTCAAATTTTGTTTAGTTATCTACTTATTTTGAGATAAACGATGAAATAAATCACTAGTCACAAATGTACAAACATAGTGTCACCTTAATAGAAGAGCATACACAAGTATGTAAGAGACACAAGTATGTAAGAGACACAAGTATGTAAGAGACACAAGTATGTAAGAGACGAGTCTAAATGGGAGAAAAACACCATGGGCGGAGGCTGGGTGTTGATGGGCCCCGGACGAGAAATACATTTTTGGTCCCCTGGGTAAATTTACATAGTCCGAATGTAAAGTATTCAGATCTCCTCAGGTTGGGCGTTATGGTGTACCCCTTGGTCACTGACCAATGTTCCGATGTCGCTGACCACCAGAACACATTCGCTTTGCCCGCCTCAATAAATTCAAGGAAGAGAAAATAATTTATACAAGTGTGAAATGGGTTTATTTCATGTGCTGGATGAATCAGGCATTGCCTTAAGATTTGCCAATGTGTATGGGGTTACTTCCATGTCTATATTTGACACGCTCACATTATGCAGGGCAGGTAGTCACAAAAAGAACTTGTAAGAAAATGACATTCTTGATATAAATGACAATGTAATTTTAATTTTAAAATGACTTTTTTTTTGTTTACAGAATTTTGATAAATGTGTATCAATCTAGAAGTCTACAGATAAAATACGACACCTGACATGGTTCGGCCATGTTACATGCCACAAGTACTCCCTCTTCAAAACGTTCTATGTTGGGTACTCAGGGAGGAGAACGGACGTGATGGCATTCACAGAAAGTACTGGATTGCCAATATTAAAGAATGGACAGGCCAAAATGTGGCATTCTACTGGCGACGACATGACAAAGATAGGAAATGAGCTCCTATCCAATGCAGTACCCACGAAGTTACACAATGATTTTATCCATTTCAATTATGCACTTTGTTGCATTATACTTTACCACACATAAAGTATTGCGTTCTGTTGTTATTCAAAACGAAATTTCTATAAAGTATAATAAAGGTAAAAGGAGTGCTAAAATTACAAATTTATTTTTTTGTAATAAAAAGTGCTCGTTTTTGTTAGTTAATTCAAGGTACGATATTTTGTATTATAAAACAATGTGTGTAAAAGTAAATAAACTGTGTGCAATGCGTGTAGCGAATCACTAAACAAATATAAATGTAATGTGAACGTCAGGCTAGTGATGTGCTCCACACTGAAACGAGACGGGCCGCGGATCGGATTCGGCCGTAGTTGGCCCATGGCTGGTAGGGAGAACCCATTAGTAAAGATTTAAACTTATTCATATCTAAATAATTGATTTAGTTTTGGTTTCCTTTGGTCTTCGTATATTGTTTTTAGACAAATTTTCAACGATCAGCGAACTATGGTTATATGTAACTTATTTTGGAGATTCAACCATATTTTGAACAATTATATTAAATGATGTCACTATCAAGATATGTTAACATTTTGACCCAGTTATTTTCTTTCATTCTATTAAAGAAAATTATCTTTTAAATATATATATATATATATATATATATATATATATATATATATATATTGAAATGAATGTATAATTGTGTTACTTCATTAAGGAATTGTTTGATATTATTATTAGAATCAAGTTTGGAGCGATACCTATAATCAATAATACACCACAATTGTATCGTCATATATAGTTAATAAATAGTTGAACAAACAATACTGTTTTAATGTTTCAGTCAATGTCAAATTTAAAGTAGCTTTAATATGGAGGCTAACACCTAGTATTATATTACCCATCGACATTGATAGAAAATTGTGTTTTATTACAGTCTTTCAAAGTGAGAAACAGACCATGATAATTTAAGACTAATTAATATTATTCTAATACATTGAAATTCAGAAATAGTGTTATTACCGTTGAGATGCAAGCAGTGGTCAGTATTGATCATCAAGTTTGCTACACATGTGTTGCAATATACAGCCTTACCTGACCACCTCGAGCTTCATCTTTCGCGGCTTATATTTTCTTGTGTCCCTCCCATTAAATGGACCATTACATAAGACTTTTTTTTCTTTTTAGCAGCATCTATTTTAGACACATTTCCCTATGCTATTTTAAGAAGATCACATTTAAATTTGACTTTATCCCCCCCTAAGTCCCAATAGTATACAGTTTCTGGCATCCTATAAAAACTGAACTTCATGCTACAGTATTAAAATAAAATAAATTTCAAACGTTTCACCCATGCGAAAATGAGCGCCAGACATTATTTAGGAAAAGTAAAATCCGCTTGGCAAATCGCTGGCAAAAGAGGTGGGCAATTGTTTTCAGTCGCGGGTCATATTGGGTGCGTATAAAACGGCGGACCGGTACAAGATCAGGCGGATGTACATGAACAACATATATTGAAGGTAAACGATAAAACGAATGGCGGGTCACGGGCCAGATTAAACATTTCAGCGGGCCTGATTTGATTTGGCCCGAAGGCGTAGTTTCCCAAGGGTAGCACTAACAGCATAGTCCAATAGAGTTCCTAAATTAAAACGAATACATTACATATTCCATCGGCACTATTGGAGACAATATACCATAATAAGTTAAATCTGCAATTTTATTAATAATAATTTTAATGTAATTTTATTTCAAAATAAAACAATGTAATTAGACATAAAGTTATGTTTATTAATTTAAAAAAATATTTAAAATTTACATACGACAAACTAATTTCAAACTTAATATTTTAAATATAGTTCATTCTTAAAGTAGAGCTAATGAAACAAACATCACTAACAGTACTAAAAAGAAAGGTATAAACCATGTCATTTATTAAATATTATTTATACCCACAAAAAGGTCAGCTGAGATTATGCGCAAGTCAAAAGTTGTTCAAAAGTTTAACTTTCAACTACTGACACACAAAGATACGAATTGCGAAGATTCAAAGAGGGACACTGAATCTCACAAAGTGAAGATCTTAACTCAGACTTCACTTCACACGGCTCTTTATAAAGTTTTAAAATAGTTCTTTACAAATACAGTCGATTCCGCTTAATTGTGACACATCGGGACCGAGGCTTTTTGTCCCAATTAAGCGGCTGTCCCAATTAAACATACAAATTTACTATTGGCTTCTTGGTTTGATTTCTTTGAGATTTGTCCCAAATAAGCGGCTGTCCCAATTAAACGGTGTCCCAATTAAGCGGAATCCACTGTATATTATTTTATCTGTTTAAATTTCAAATAAAAGAGAAAAAAGGAATCTATGTTTAAAAATTAGTGATATCTTACACCAGTACATCTTTTTTACAACCCTATACTGGGTGGGCTCTCAATCATTTTATTAGGATGAAATAACTGTAAAGTATACTGCTGAGGGTGGTGGAGATACATGTCAGAACTAAACATCCTTCAAAACGAATATTAGCAAATAATAAAATAATACCAGTCGTTTGTTAATCTTCTATTTTTTTTAAATCCCTGACACCGTGGGTGGGTCACGTGTTAGGTTGTTTAAAACTTTCTTTTAATTTTTCAAATATACCGGGCCGCTACAAAGTCAATTTATCTCAAGATTAGAGTGTGAAGAAAAAGCAAACATTTTTCTATTCTGTTGAATTAACTTACTACATTGAACTATTTCACATTTTTAACGTATAAAGCACGTGAAACTGTTCTCCAAATTATAAGATTCGCATGTACGTTTATCTCGTTTAGTGTATGAGATATAAGCCCTCCCCCCCCCCCCCCCCAAATGTATCTTGTTAGAACAACGGGTTAATGTAGCATGATCACATAAACAGAAATGTTGAAATAAAGTGGAGAAAAAATATAGCGACTTAATTGTTGATGTAATAACCCTTGATTGTTTTTACCTTTTGCAAGGGGAAGAACTTCCGATATCGATATAGTGGGTTTAATATCAGGTTACCGTTCTTTTTGAATTAATGATACAAGTTTAATCTTCGCACGAAGTAAGTTTAATGACTTGACAGTAAGGCTGACTGGTTGACACCAAAGATCTATATGTAAGTGATTATACAAGAAATTATAACGCTAGCTTGATGGTTCTAAAATTGCGGAGCTTAATTCTACAAATCTAGTAAAAGATTATGTTGTTTAGACGTTAATTTACTTTAAAAAAATAATTAATGAAGGTACTTATGGATAGCCAATTAAAAATGAAAAAGGAACTTCATTGTATTTCTATTTGAATATATATTCATAAAACATGAAAGCATTCGAGAAAAAAATTTGAAAATCAATCTTGAAAAATAACAAGGAATCTGTGTAAGTTATGGTTAGCAGTTTCACCCAAGTGTCTCAAAGGTAAAGGTCTGAATCCCTTTTCTGACACGTAATACATTATTTCATTTGTCTCATCTTCTGACATACCACATAAAATATCACTTTATTATTCTCATCTTCTGACATACCACATAAAACATCACTTTATTATTCTCATCTTCTGACATACCACATAAAACATCACTTTATTATTCTCATCTTCTGACATACCACATAAAACATCACTTTATTATTCTCATCTTCTGACATACCACATAAAACATCACTTTATTATTCTCATCTTCTGACATATCACATAAACATCACTTTATTATTCTCATCTTCTGACACTGAATACATCACTTCATTAGTTTCATCTAGTTTAAACAACAACTCAACCTACGGCAGACTTTCAAATGATTTCAATAACAATGAATTCAGAATTATGAGAAAAACAAAAAGTGCTCTTCACTTGCCTGCACTGACCACCGTCCATTGTTATTGATAAATATGGTAGGTACATTCTAAAACTTTAGAACCACTGGGCGAAATAATGATAAATGAGTGCAGTTGTGAAGCCGTCACAAACCAGCGATGAATCAGCAATTAACGTAGGAAGAGACCAATCAAGTGCTGACTGGGGGGGGGGGGGTGCGTATTAAAAGGGAAACCGTGGCTCGGTTTGATCATTTTGAACTTCACGTTTATAAATAGACTATGGAATAATGGAAATCTTAAGAACCACTGGAACGAGACGTCATCATTGATGATGTGATAGATGTGTTTATTGGTGTTGTTATAGGTGATGTTATAGGTGATGTTATACATGTTTTTATAAGTATAACATGATTTGAGTCGCGGAGCACATTGAGATTTGATGTTATGGATTCTACTATAGGTGATGTTATATAATTACTGGAACAGGTACTGCTAGTGACGTTTTCAGAGGTGTGGCAGTTGATGATGGTAATTGTTTTGTTATAACAGCTGCTAGAAGCGATGTTATAGATGCTCCTATAGAAAGTGTTAGAAATGTCGTTATTGATAAAGTTATAATATAAAAGTTACTGTAAATTATATTTCACAGGTACCGATATTGCTATAGATCCAGATATGCACATGGATTTAAACGACTTTTCCGCTGTCGATATAAAAAATGTAAAAGTTGATTTCTTTGAAATTCCTTGAGATTTTGAGAAGTAATGTGTTATACATCTAGCTATTGTTACTGTTATATATTCTGTTAAAACCATCTTTGATGTTGTTATATACATTGGGGTAAAAGATGTTCATGTTATTAATGCAATGTATTGCCATGGAGTTAAATGGTGTGTTATAAGATAAGTTATGAATGTTTGTACTGATAGTGTTACAATGTCGGATTAGCCAGCACGAGATACAGCTAGACTGAAAGGGGAAGTATCATGGAATACTAGTATCAGATATAATGGACACTAGTTGTAAAGTGAAATATTTTGTAGGCATGTGATTATATTACAACACTCGTACAAGACGATAAACACAGATTGAACCTAAAACAATTTGCAGGCAATTTCTCGAATCGGATAAACATCAATAAATGCCAGGTGTACAAGACTTTATTGAATAGGTAGAGCAGACTCGAGTCTTGTTACCTCCTTCGACTGGTATAATGCTATTGACTCCTGGTATTTTGAGTCACCGTTAGGAGAAGCATTCGCCGCTTTTACCTTTTGAAATGTTCAGGCAGAAGACAAACAAGCCTGAAGGCGGGAAATATGTCAGACAAACACAGACAATACCTGACATCATCTTTTTTGTCCTCATATCAGGAATAATTAATATAAAGTGCATCACAAACATAAGCTCCATTATTGAAATTTTTTTTTTAGTTAGAAATGTAACATTAAAAAAATTGAGAAACAGCTTTCTCAGTATTTGACGAAATATTACTGTCCTAGACTTTTTCTAACAATTAATATTCATGTTTCTAGAGAAACTAAATCAGTACATGTGAGTGAGTTGTGCTTTGATTAGAACAACATTTGAAAACGTTGTCATTATTTACAACTCAAGAAATGCTAACATTTATTAGTGTCGAATGGACTCTTATTGGCAGGAGACAAAAAAAAAACAATATTGAAATATTTTTCAGATATTTCAATAGTACTAGAATTTCCCGATCTAGTTGACTGTTGGTTTATTGGTTCAGCTTATATCCTATTCAATGATACACTCATCAAAATGAAACACTTCGTTATTCCGAGTCTCTGAGCTGGAAGACATCAGATCATTACATTTCTTTGTTCAAGTGAAGAGCTTAACTTTCAACGGCTTGTCAATACATTTCTACACGATTGCTGTCAATCTGTTGTATAGACAGTGGTATGAACATTATCAACGAATTTAAATCAAACTGTTTGTTTTATAGTGAACCTAACGTGAAATCAAAGCTATTCTTCTAATTGTTCCTGTTATTTATTATTCCTATCTTTAAGTTTGTAGAACTATTTATTTGTTGGTCTTCACCGACCTGGTGAATTGACATCCATATTGCGCGCAGCTGCCATCACTACAAACATTGCGCCAATTAAACAGTGTAAATAAATTTCAGGTAATCTTTCACGCGTTAAAATCATTCAGAGAAAATACAAACAAGTAACGGAAATGTTTATGTTTGGTTTCAAGCACGACCAAGTTTAAAAAAAAAGTCAAATAACTGAAGGATAGTTTGATTTACACCAGCTGATATTGAGTAAAGACCTACAACAAACTTTAATGGTATTCAGAGAACTCATGAAAAATAAACATGTAGCGTTCAAACAAAATGGAAGAATGATTCCGTGGTTTTTTTTTATAGTTTTGGTCGTACGTGACAACTGGTGCACATTGTTCGATTTAATTGTTTCTTAAGTTAACTTATAGCCTTAGGTCATGTCAACCGTTCTTTATTGTCTACAAATAATCTTCCGTAATTGATGTTGGCAGAGGCTATCAAATTATATCTACAACGTTCAAAACAATTTAACCCAATTTAACAAAATGCAACATTTAAATTACACAAACGATATTACTGATTTGAAACTAACATCATTGTGACATTGATTCCAACCCTCCCCCCCCCCCCCGGGTTCCAGCGCATCCTAATCCAAATGAGACTTAATCAAATGATCAGGTGAAATGAAACGGATTGACTTCACTCAATTTCCTGAAACATTACTAACACACGCGACAGCAAAGCAGATTTGATTTTAGAATGTTATTTCGTTGTTGTTTTTAATAACAGTGCGCATGTCTAAACATCATTTCAGAACATGCGCAATTAACTTCTTTTTTATAATGTACCTCGCCAAGTTTTAATGAAAATAATTTGCGATTATAAGAAATTAATAAAAGAATGAAAGTTACAAACGTTAAGTGTTGGCGTAGCTTTAACGGCCGTGACAGCCGACAGGTGAGGGTACCACTGAATGGGGTACTTGAGCTCCGGTGATGCGTGAAAACAGTTGAATGTCATAGCTGGCATGTCAACAACAAAACTGACCTACATCTGTAGGGACCAATAAATAGCATGAATGAATAGGGCACAAAGTTAGAAGATGGGTTTAGAGGTGTGAATCAAAGGTGGCATTTCTTTTTGTCTGCGAATGTTTGGTAGTGAACGCGGTTTATTTCATTGAACGCGGTTTATTTCATAAGAGACAGTAAATAAATGACATCGCTCTAATGAAACACTGACAACTTATTTCTATAAATGTATCCCTGTGTTTACAATTCTTTCTCTACATAAGATGATGTTTCTAAATAAACTAATAAAATACAAAACAGCATCCCACACAGATTAGATATATATCTAATCTGTAGCATCCCCGTTTTATCAATTAACTCAAAAAATTACTGCGCTAAGAAAGTTTAAAATGCATTAGATTTATATTCATTCATATATTCATTAGCTTATAAAATGTTAAAAGAATATAGTTTAGCTCTAAATTTAACAATTCTGCGCTGTGACATTTCCAGACATTTTTGCGTGTATGCTTTTTTCTCATTTGCAGGTATTAATTACAGATTAAAATTTATAAATGGATATTTTTATTTCTTGTACAGGTAACAATAGTTAAAAGATGCACTGAATAGTATAACAGAGGCATCCAGGTATGGATCTAAACGTCACAGATTTCTCCAGCAGCCAGCAAGGCCTGCTCACCTACAGGGCGAGACAGATCTTCATCCTCGTGAACCAAGTCATTCTGAGCAGCGCCATTGGTCTGTTCGGTATTGTCGCCAACGTCATCAACATGTGCGTATTCCGTAAACAGGGTCTAAACAACTCAATGAACGTCAGTTTCTTCGCGCTGACGTTTTCGGATTTGTTCAGTTTGATCACGCTGGAGTGGGTGAACATTTGCCTGAACCCATTCATCGACAATCTTGACTCGATTCTCATCTTCAAAGAGGTCCAGTTCCTCACCGCCGGGATACTGCACGTTTGCGCGGCGCGCATCACCAGCTGCGTCACCGCGTACATCACGGCCGAGAGGTGCCTGTCCATCGTCCTGCCCCTGAAGGTCAAACAGATCGTCACCCCTCGCCGCACGTCCATCATCATCGTCATCATCTACATCGTTAACATCGCGTCGCTAATCCCCGAATACATGACCGGCTTCCTAGACTGGAAGTATTACCCACCGAAAAATACGACAATGATCGGGCTTCAGTTCCGGCCAAATAAGCAGATGATGGAGTCACTCCTGTTCACATTTCATGCCGTCCTGGCCGTGTTCTCGTTTACGGCGACGCTCGTCTTCACGATCATCCTTGTGGTCAAGCTGAAGCATTCGGCCAAGTGGAGGAAGGCGTCCACGTTCGATTCCAAGCAGGCGGAAACAACGACAGCCAGGGACAGGCGGACCATGACGATGATCATCCTCGTCGCCACGAACTTGATCATTTGCTACGCCCCTACCGTGGGGTTCTGCATAGTGCTCCCCATCCTTCCGGAGTTCAGCATCGTGGGTAGGGAGTCAAACCTTTTCGAGGCCGTGTGGAGCTTCGCCTTCCTATGCCACTCGGTCAACTCCAGCTTCAACATCTTCCTGTACCACAACATGAGCTCCAACTACAGGAACAGTTTCCTGGGGATGTTTTCCATCTGCAGGAAGCAGGCCAGTCAGCAGGCAGGGAGGAGGGGAAGAGAAACTAATACCAGGCCAGATGTGACCGAAGACGAGGCGGATAAACCTGATACTGAGACTGCAAATAAATACTAATCTTTATCTCACCTGCTTATACCAATAAATGTCAAATCGGGTCAGAAACATCCATTTAATATTTCTGGTCATGGGTCAAATGGATAACTACACACAGAAAAAGGGAGGGAATGGAGACGAGTGAGGCGTAGGGGAGGTAAGCACACCTTTGACATACCACAAAAGAGAAGGGGAGATAACCCTATAGCATTAACACCCTTCCTACCGTGGTCAAACGTTCTATAAAAGCCCTTTAACAAATGAAACATATCAATATATATATATATATATATATATATAATTAGCCTGGCAAGGCCTATACTTGTAGAGCCTTAGAGAAGTTGGTAAAAAACCGTCCAGTGTACAGTACTATACAAGACGGACTTGAAATAAGAACATTTGGGTCTCTATTTATGGCTCTCAAATTGTGCTACAAGACATGGACAAGAGCTTAAGAAAATGTGTAAATAATTAGTTTGGTCGCCAGTGGCACAATCTCCTTAAGATCGAAATAATAATACTATATGTAAGAAGGCATATATTAACGTAACATTGTTTAAATAATATAGGCTATACAAGTGTAAAACGTCACTATGTATTGACAATAGTTTATTATATATAATGTAGAACTAAAAAAAAACTAATCATGTTCACGTTTGTGTGACCAACGGAGTGTATAGTCCGTTAGTGTCAGCACATGTCCAGTTGGTCACAAACAGTAAATAACACACAGGACATTGACTGATGGCACAAGGACTATAAGATATGACCTTACATTGGGCGGAGAAAAAAACATTGGTGTGTGTGTTGTTTACTTAATGAATATTTGTTTATGTGTTATAAGAAGATATGCGATGTATTTTGTAACCGAAATGAAATGACTGATTTTGGATTATGTACACACATAAAACAAATGGTATTGGCCGCCGTGACGTGAATAGGAAATAAGCACAATTTTTTTTATCAACAATGCACGGTGTATATTATATTTATTTTTTTTTCTTAAAGAAACTGTTACCATCAATGGAAGTAAGTGAATTTTCGAAATTACTAGAACGCGATGAAAAGATAAAAATCACAAAAGTTAATTTAGAAAATTGTTCATTCCTTTCAACAAGTTCTCTACTAGCTTTGACACCGTCATGGGGGTTGGATGCGCTAAGATCTTATATATATATATATATATTGCTATTTCGCTTATTATATATTACAGGATAAAATTCAATACAACTATATAATAATACTGTTTTATCATATTATGATACTGACATTCGACCGATTCTTACACAAGATGTAACAAGTGCGCCTGAAGAATATGCCATCGTAAAAATAAATGATTTATTCCTAAGTAATGCACACGTCACATTTAAGATTATACAGATAAATTAATGAAAGTCTCAACATGGGGCCAATCTTAACATTTTAAATCTAGCACTCAGAATGTAATATTGCTAAAGGTCCAAAACAACTACGGTAGACTTTCTTTAAGGCCCCGCAATGCTTATGGACGGCCCTGTTTTAGAGTCCACTGTAGTATTTATACTCTAGAGGGACCTAGCAGCACACAGAGAAAAATTGTGAAAGAAAGAAAGCAGTGGAAAATGTCTTCTAGTGATGGTCATGTGTTAAATTATTTATTGTGTCGTGCTTGTAATGAATGCTGCAAAATAAAAATCTCGCCCCGCAAACAGCTATCTACTTGTACGTGCCCTACCACATCTATTATTAACTCAACAACTCAGTACATACAATCAGGGAGGAGATATTGAATCATATCTATCTATAGATAAACAGGCATTTCATGTTATAGATCGAATGACAAGCATAACGGTTGGACTGTAGTAGCCCGAACTGAATAAACCACACCCATTTGTTGTTTGATTAAATGTATAGAAAAAACGTAAGAAAATGCATATATTGAAAAGAAATGTTGGTTGAGAACATAAGTTGTATTTATATAAACCTTTGTTTATTCCTTCATGGTGAACATGCCATGCACCAGTGTATGTATTGGGTCAAGTCTGTGTTTTTATCAATGTCGTCAGCGAAAGGATTTGGCGATAGCTCTCTAAAATAACAACAACCATCGTATCGCCTACGTCATCAAGAATTATAGTGTGAATATTTACATCTTGTGTATTTATATTCCGTGGATGTATTTTAAAATATGGGGCAGGCCAAAGAACGGTTCAGGAGATGGAACAATATCAACGATAATTAACATGTTTACATTATAAACAAACTCTACGAGGTCAAAATGGACATAAGCATCGGCAACAAGCTATATTCACTAAAACTACAAAGTACATACATAGGTAAAAAGAAAAAAAAACATATCAAAGTCATTTATAACAAGAAATAAATATTTTCAATGTAAGGTTTAATTTTGTATTTCCTTTAAAAGTGGGTCCCTAGATCTATTACTCTCAAACACTGAGTCCGAAAAATGTGGGCTATGTAATTCCACTTATTAAAGCCAGTAACCAGTTATTTGTTGATTTAATTCCCTCTGTGCAACGCTTCTCAAACTATTGTTACGCCGACTACTTCTTACAGCCGTTTGAATATTTTCACATCAAAGACTTCAATATTCAATCAAACAGCAATCAACTGAAAAATGTACACTATGTTATCTATAGTTGTTTATATAGAAGTTATATTAAAAGTATTCTTTAAGTGTTCTCATGAGGATAGATTAAAGAATAACTCTATTTTTTTTTAAAATGTATCTTATTTTCAATTTATTTAACATTGTTATGACTGGCTTGCATGGTGACTACGTTGTGTGATTATATGCATGAGTCGACTAAGGTTGAGATGGTCAAGGGATTGTAATCAGTGGCGAACTGATGAAAGAATGAGATGGTGGAACACACTTGTGAGTAGCTGGCCTTGTAGTGAACAAGATGTGCGACTTAACAGCTGATATAAATATCAGGTATTACCAGTAAGTACTTGGTATGATATAACGTGTTAGTGAGGTAAGACTTCTTATATGTGTAAAGTTCATGAAAACTACGACGGCTGATTGTCTATGGAAGGATTTTGTTGCAAATAATTTGATAGAATTGTAGATGCTGTTCTTATTGTTGGAATTGGTTTTCATCAGACTGCTGTGCTTGGAGATACTACAATTGATGTGTTGACGTATAGACACGCCCCTGAGACAACAACTGTAGTCTGACACACGCCCATGAGTAAACTACTGTAGTCTAACACACTACCCTGAGTAAACTACTATAGTCTAACACACTTCCCTGAGTAAACTACTGTAGTCTGACACACGCCCGAGTAAACTACTGTAGTCTGACACACGCCCCTGAGTAAACTACTGTAGTCTGACACACGCCCGAGTAAACTACTGTAGTCTGACACACGCCCCTGAGTAAACTACTGTAGTCTGACACACGCCCCTGAGTAAACTACTGTAGTCTGACAACGCCCGAGTAAACTACTGTAGTCTGACACACGCCCCTGAGTAAACTACTGTAGTCTGACACACGCCCCTGAGTAAACTACTGTAGTCTGACACACGCCCCTGAGTAAACTACTGTAGTCTGACACACGCCCCTGAGTAAACTACTGTAGTCTGACACACGCCCCTGAGTAAACTACTGTAGTCTGACACTCCCCTGAGTAAACTACTATAGTCTGACACACGCCCCTGAGTAAACTACTGTAGTCTGACACACGCCCCTGAGTAAACTACTGTAGTCTGACACACGCCCCTGAGTAAACTACTGTAGTCTAACACACTCCCCTGAGTAAACTACTATAGTCTAACACACTCCCCTGAGTAAACTACTATAGTCTGACACACGCCCGAGTAAACTACTGTAGTTTGACACACGCCCCTGAATAAACTACTGTAGTCTGACACACGCCACTGAGTAAACTACTGTAGTCTAACACACTCCCCTGAGTAAACTACTATAGTCTGACACACGCCCGAGTAAACTACTGTAGTCTGACACACTCCCCTGAGTAAACTACTATAGTCTGATACACGCCCCTGAGTAAACTACTGTAGTCTGCTCTGACACACGCCCCTGAGTAAACTACTGTCGTCTGACACACTCCCCTAAGACAACAACTGTAGTCTGACACACTCCACTGAGACAACAACTGTAGTCTGGCACACGCCCCTGAGACAAGCACACACAAAAAAAACAGTATGGACGCGTTAACTCAATACGTTTAAAATCATACACATTCATGAAACAAATGTAGTTTATTATATATCTTTATGATAGAAACGAGAATGAAATAATATGAAATGAAGTCACTCTTATTTAGATAATGTATATTATATGTTGACCGCATATTTATTTGGCGCGAGATAATTACTCATTTGCTACCAGTGAACTTTTATTTCATTAACATAATATTAACGTATCTTTGCCTAAAAATACCTTCGACGGCTTATGCGTGGGACCTATGAAAAGACGTCATTAGTTGACGCCAGATATCAGATTATGCGATAACCATCAGAAAATCATACGACTGTTTTCTTGGAAAATGGTCAGGGAAATCAAATGAAAAATATGTTTGAACTCAAACCTAATACTTCACAAGTAAATCTACTTCCCTTGCTGAAGTCATACACCCTTTTTCTTTTATCTTAATTAATCGACTCTGCTATAATCATAGAGACACTGCGGGGGGCTTGCGTGGAAGCGTGGACGCGACCTCAACATAAGTGCAGCTAGCTATTAGACTAAGATTTTGTTTTAATGTCAGTGTTAAATTTATGAGCACTTCTCATAAACGACTGGTGAAAGAAAAGTTCATCTAAAAACTGAGCACTGAAATAATTCAAGTACATTTAAACATAAATTCAAAAATAGACGTTAACAGAAGAATTTCTTTAATTTGACTTTTGATGGACAGTACGATTAACCGGTGCATAGACCTGACGTAGGGAGGTCAACAGAGTGAGGATTTAGAGTCTGGTAACAGAGTGAGACAATTCAGACCGGGCAAGGAATTGGGAGCAAGAGATAGGGGAAATACGGTGTATGATGACTAAGTCTTCTAGATAACCTCCCCGAAACCAAGCAATGTTGTTGCAGAAACTATGTCTGACTCTCTGATGAATGGAATTTATATGGTCATTTAACATCAGGACATATTACTTGTGGGGATCCAAAGTTCAGTATCTGGGAGGGTCCAAGTGTAATGACGGACCTACCACTAAAGTTGTACAGAGAAAGAATTTTTTTTATACCGACATCACACTTGTAAGATTTAGAGCAGACTTGAATATTTCTACTAAAGACAATACGCATTTACCATTTATCGGTGATCCATTCAGTGACTACTTTATTCTTCGTTAATTAACATTCAAACAGCCATAATACTGTAAATGTTAACACAATCACTACACTCCCAAGTATTTACTGCTGACCCAAACACTTGGTTGTTTAATGACCATCTAGTAGCACTGGCTGACCCCGCAATGTCAGTGTGAACTAAAGACGTCCGTTAACACTATACATGTATATCTACTGCTGGCCCAGAGATTAGTTTATTAACGTTAGCCAACTCAAAACAATCCCTGCCCTCGTGAAGGCTTCTGTAACGTATCTATTGCTCACCCAATGACTGGATTAAGCGTAACGGATTCAGGAACTGATCATTATTGCTACATGCTCCAGTCCCTGCGGCTAGCTGGTGGAACCGGGATGGGGGTGGGCGTCGTATTTAGTACAATGTATAGTCTACGCCCTCGCCCTAGCCAATGACGCCCATTTAGGCACCGTGCATAGAACTGTTCTGCTAAGTCCGGCTGTTGATTAAATAATCATTGATTAAATAATCATTAAAGAGTAATGCATGGACCATACAATCATTGCTAGCTTGAAGACTTCTGCTCCCATAACACTTCGTATCAATATCTGACTCAAAGATTGGTTTACATATGGGATGGGTTATACAATCGTTGACAGCTTGAAAACCTATGTATTAAGAACGACAGGTATCCATTACCCAAGTATTTTTTTTTGAAAAGCTTTTATTAATAACGGCTGGCCTTAAGACGTTTACCTCCGCCCCTCACACACACGCACACAATTAACACATCAGTCAAAAAGTGATGGTAAACATCCGGTTAACAGAACGTGTCAATCCTGACGTGTATCAACTTGATTGGGTCTGGACATTCAAAATTATCATGAGGCGGGGCTTCAACTGATTGACATAATCAGAGGCATCTTAACCAGAGGTTCTCACACCTTTTTTTTATCACTTAACTTTTTGTTTTCAGCGTATCACTTAGAATTGTCCTCAAAATCCTTCACTTGCCCCCATAATTCGGAAATCGGTTTGAGATTCACTGATCTGAATGAAGTCTCGGGTTGGGCGATATGGCATACCAACACACCCAGCCTCTTTTTTGGCAGCTACACCGATCAACCAACATAAACGGAAAACACTCCCTATCACCTCCTCCCAAGTCACATCTGGGAACAGCCTTTCATTTATAAATGGCCACTGGAGCTGTGGTAATTCACTAAAACAAACCGCTTGTTTGATCTACGCTACCGTACAGTTCTTGTGTCTAAACTGGACTATCTATCTGCTGCTCAGAGCATTATCCTGATATATAATGACATCATTGTTCTTCTTAGTTCTCATTGGCTACATTCAAAAAACAAGTGAGTTCATCACTTTCTAGAAATCAAATATTTTGTAGCTTTATTTTTTTTAAATTGCTTTAACATTTTATTCAAACGGGCAGACAGGTCTGGCGTGTTTATTTGTTGGGGGGGGGGGGGGGGTCGGGGTTTTGTAACGTGGGGTGTGTTTACTTGTGGTAGCGTTGTTGCCTTCCATTTTCTCTATGTAGACTTTCCAAACTCACTCTCGAAGTAACACAACTCTAGATTGCTGATACAATATGTATTACACGAAACACACATCAAATTATATAATATAGAAACTGTCCTTTTCAACAATACTATGAAAGTTCCCGAAAATATATTATAAAAACGCCGGATTGCACCGGATAGAAATTTTACACTATCAAACTAACAATCACATTATTCTGTAAACAAAATAATTATATCACACCCGTTCAGTAAGACGATCAGTAACTGCCGGTTTGCCAAGTAAAAACTCGGATCTCCAACTACAATTATCTAAAAACTGGGATCCGGAAAAAAATATATAGAAGTTCTACCTTTACAGGAGGCACACAAAAACATTTCAATATTGCTTAGAACAAAGATATACGTATGTGGATATTTGAGCCGCATGCGGCTCTTTGTTGAGTTTTATCCGGCTCCAAATGGGCGAGATATTTTTTTCAGATATTTCAGTGGTAGGGTATATGCTTGTCCTCAGACCTGAATAACTTTTGTGTTTCAAAAAAAAAAAATAATACGCAGGTTCAACAATATCTACAATCAACTTATTGTATTTAGCTTTCTGTTTATTACATATTAACAAATATTTTAAGCATTTAAATGAATATAATCAATATAAATAGAAAATACATGGAAGATGTTGTCAAATTTTGTATGTCTATATGTTTTTTTTAAATGTGTATATATTAATCAACAATGTATCTTAATCATGTATCGCATTGAAATTTTGATCTCATTTTTTTTTACTATTGTTGGTGTTATTTTTTTTATATTTTGTATTTGTTCCGTGTTTTGATTTTGTATTTGTTCCGTGTTTTGATTTAATTTGTTATTTTTTTTTTGGTTGTTTTTTATAGTTCAACTTGACTGCATCGGAAATACCGTGCTGCAGTTGACAAAAACAAAAGAGGACATGCAGAAGAGATCGGACATTTCCAACAGGCTGGCCAGCATCCACTCTAACCCCATCACTCAACTGATGCACGGCGATGGGTACACGGACCACCATTTCCAGAGGATCGCCACAGTCGGCTCGAAGACGTTCCTCATTTCTAGAGGCCAGGCGTACAGCGCATATACCGCGAACCCGCTGTGCAATATTTACGGCGGTTTCCTGGCAGAGATGGAAAACGATGGCCAATATACTGGAGTCATTAACGTTTTAAAATCGATGTCGTATCCCTTTTATTGCTTGTGGGTGGGTGTCAAAGATACGCCTGTGGAAGACACCTATGTATTTTACAGCTCTGAAAAACCAGCCTTTACGAAGTTTGCTAACGGCTATCCAAACGGAAATACAACGACTAATTGTGTGGCGATATACCCAAATGAAACACCTGGCTGGACTATGGCAAATATAGCCTGCAGACCAAACTTTTTTTGCCACTACATATGCCAGTTACCCTAATTGTTAGCCATTCAGAAAACAAGTTTAATTTTATACAGAAAACACGTTTTATCTTGTCAGTAAACCTATCCACCTATTTAGCTAAGTCGATCTATTTAGAAAGCCATGTAGATCTATTCAGAAACCCAGCCCAAGCTATTTCGTACATTAATTAATTCATAAAACCAGATCAACATACGGATTATATTTCGAAAATCATATCAATCTGTATCGAAAATCAGAAAACACATCATTCTATGCATAAAATCATCTCATTATTCTATTAAAAAGTCAAATAATTCAATTATGAACATTATCTAAAGTAAATCTCATACAGCCTGCTTAATTTTTACATGTCAATTTTCACAAAAAAGATCATTAAAGTTGCTGCATAAGTCTTGAAAAAAATCTTAATGAAAACCTAGAAAAAAATAAAATAAAATTGTAAAAACTTTCACTAATATGTATGTTTTGTTGCTGTTAATGGCTGTATATAAAAATGTGTGGCTTTTTTTGGAAGCTTTGTAACTTTATTAAGCATAGATTCTCTTTTTTTACAAAAGGGCTATTAAGCAGAGCTGTTCTTATTATAACGGGGGCCCAAAGCGGACTTTCGGTGATAGTTATGGGCCATGTGATGTATCTTCGGGCAGTGAATGGCTAACATTTGATACGGGTTAATACTGGAATGGGGACACTATTGCAGTGGCTGCCCTCGACGGCCAAAATCCATAAATCCGGCTCTGCTGGTAGGAAAATGATGAATTATTCAATTGTTTCTAAGCCATGGCATTTTGAAAGATAGTGGCTAGCGCTCCGCCGACATTACACCCTCGTAATTATGAAATTATAATCAGTCTGGTTGACTGTTTATTACACCCCCTTTGAAAAATCGTACATTTCTTAACGTAAGTTATTTCAGACGGACATTGCTTTTACATCTCCAGCTTTTTGAGAATGTTTTAGGGAATTAAATCGGGCTGACGTTCATAAGTTTAGATTTGTGAGCCATCACCCTTTGCGTGTGCTAGGTTAACTGGGTTCAAGTCATCAATTGACAAAATTTGACAAATTTGGAAATATTAAATTTCTAACACATTAAATTGAAATATGACCTTATTTTAATGCGTCAATATGGAGTTGAGCCCCAGAAAGAGAAAGACAGATGTAGCAAGACCAACAATACTTTTTAGCCATCAAAAAAAAAATCACGCAGTACAAAAGCGTTTCGAACAACCGCCATCTTAATCTAACATAACAGATACTGGATCCCAAGAAAAACCTGTGTGGTTGTCATACTGTGTAATTATGTCTGTCTGTCCCTCCTAACCTCCTCCCCATGTCAATGCTTTGGTGTTTATCCTTTTTTTTTAACCTCATTAACATCGTCCCATTTTTTATAGTAATTTTAACCAGTTTACTTGACAACCTGAACTTAACCCATGATTGATTATAAGAACATCGGGTTTCACTGGAACATATTAAATGATCAGCTATTACAAGTATATGGAGCATCGGGTTTCACTGGAACATATTAAATGATCAGCTATTACAAGTATATGGAGCATCGGGTTTCACTGGAACATATTAAATGATCAGCTATTACAAGTATATGGACCATCGGGTTTCACTGGAACATATTAAATGATCAGCTATTACAAGTATATGGAGCATCGGGTTTCACTGGAACATATTAAATGATCAGCTATTACAAGTATATGGAGCATCGGGTTTCACTGGAACATATTAAATGATCAGCTATTACAAGTATATGGACCATCGGGTTTCACTGGAACATATTAAATGATCAGCTATTACAAGTATATGGACCATCGGGTTTCACTGGAACATATTAAATGATCAGCTATTACAAGTACATGGAGCATCGGGTTTCACTGGAACATATTAAATGATCAGCTATTACAAGTATATGGAGCATCGGGTTTCACTGGAACATATTAAATAAATGATTGATTGCAGTATACGCCTATGGGAGATCAGTTTTCACTGGAACGTATAGTCTAGCATGTTTTTGCTATATTACATTATTGGTTTCCACAAAACAAAATACCCACTAGAACGGATTGTATCCTTAGTGTGTAACATACATTGATATTTTGCATAACCTACATGTGTCAGTGTCAGGGTATGGGTGTGGTGGTTTCTTTGATTTTATCTAATTCATACACAAGACACTGTTCCACAAACAATTCCAACAAAACGTGGAAGTCAATTTTGGGTTAAAACAATCAATACAACTTTAATTACAGAAATAATCAACAATAGTTATGTCATGTTATAGCTTCAATACAGAATACCTCCTCCTAGCTCCTTCCTGATTCTACACCTTTCCCAAACTCAACTAAAACAAGGGTGTCAAAAACAATGATCTCTTTCTTTCCTCGTCAACCGTCTGTGTCTCCGTCACCTTTTCACTCCTTCCGTTCCATAACCCATTCATTTGGTGCGTTACCGTACAACAGGAAATTCCCTCTAACATCTACATTGATGCAATAATTAATTGTCTATCTATATAACTATCTTTCAATCTATATGTCTGTCTATCTAACAATGTGTCTGTCTATTTACCTATGTCTGTCTATGTCCTTACAGTCAGAAACTGGAATAATTATTTATTAAATATCAAATGCCCCGTCCTGACTAATTGACTGAATGACAGATTTCTCTTTTTCAGGGAATAAAATTATTCGTAATGATGTACGCGGTGGAACAATGTAAGAATTATCGGCAGAGTTGTTAAAGGAAGTATCACAGATGCTTCACAATGAGTGCTCGAGAACATCACTTAAACTACCGGGGTGGCCTAACTACAGCGCATGCCCGAGTAAGCTAAACTATAACCAGCAAGGGTCGTTCTGAGCCGAAGATTTAGTGGGTTGTATTTTTTTAAAAAAAATAAAACCAGCTCTAAATAAAATCACAGAATCGTAAGGGGTGAACATGAAGTGCAGGGCCGCACCCAGAAAATATGGGGGCCCTGACAAACTATGACAATGGAAAGGGGGAATGATTTGGGGTGGGGACATTTCCCATTTAAAAATAAAGTTCAAGTTAAGGACAAGGCATTAACTCTTATTCTCTAGCACTAGATATTTATAAATTAATTATGAAATAGCTTTATTTAAAAATAAAAACGCACAAGTCCCAAGTTCTCTAGTGGTTGCATTCAATACGTAACAATAGAAAGGTCACTTCATGGAAATGGCCCTTGGTGTACTATCACATTAGTCTCAAAAAAAAGAAATTTATAAGCCCATACATTGACCCAATGATGCATATCGCAGTATGTATGCTTGAAGATTTCGTTCAAAATCAAGTTAATTTTTGTCTTAATATTCAGCCACACCAATTATGTACAACATCATATTAATTGTGAGCATAAAGAGTCAGTGGGGCGTTGGGGTTGGGGGGTAGAAGGAAGACAAAGATTTTATAGCTATAAATCAGTATATATCAAAGTAAAACATCTGTGGGTGTATTCTACTAGAGTGTGAGTGTTTATTGTGTGATCAGTTTTAATTGTGTTCAAAATCAGTTTTATTGTGAAAATATTGAATCATACCAACTATGTTCATTAGGAGCATTAATAGTCAGAAAGAAACTAATTTAGTAATAAAGCTAGGTTCAACATTAAGGCATGTATTATAAAAAGGGACATATTTTGTCAGAATTAGCTGTGTTCAACAGTAAGTTAATTGGGAACATGTGTAGTATAGAATGGGCATATTTAGTCATAATTAGCTGTGTTCAACAGTAAGTTAATTGGGAACATTTGTAGTATTGAATGGGCATATTTAGTCATAATTAGCTGTGTTCAACAGTAAGTTAATTGGGAACATGTGTAGTATTGAATGGGCATATTTAGTCATAATTAGCTGTGTTCAACAGTAAGTTAATTGGGAACATGTGTAGTATTGAATGGGCATATTTAGTCATTATTAGCTGTGTTCAACAGTAAGTTAATTGGGAACATGTGTAGTATAGAATGGGCATATTTAGTCATAATTAGCTGTGTTCAACAGTAAGTTAATTGGGAACATGTGTAGTATTGAATGGGCATATTTAGTCATAATTTTCAACATATAGTTAAGAACATTTATATAGTAAGAAAGAAGCATTTATAATCATAAAAGGTATATTCAGAATAAAGTTATTTAATAACATATCTACATTTATAGTGAGAAAGGAGCATGCATAATATTAAAAGGCATATTCAAAATAGTTATTTAAGAAAATTTATAGTGAGAAAGGAGTATTTATAATATTAAAAGGTATATTCAAAATAAAGTTATTTAAGAACATGTATACATTTATAGTGAGAAAGGAGCATGCATAATATTAAAAGGTATATTCAAAATAAAGTTATTTAAGAACATGTATACATTTATAGTGAGAAAATAGCATATATAATTAATATACCTGTGTTCAACATTAAGGTAAACTGGGCAAATGTATAGAAAGAAAGGAACATATATGTCATGACAGCCATGTTCAACATTAAGTTCATTATTTACAATTATACCAGATGTGACTCAAGTTTCTTTTATAGTAAAAAATATGGAAGTGTGGTCAATGCATCACAATTTAGTGCACTTCAGTCATAAAAAGCAAATAGAAAAAAATGGCTGCTCAAAACTCATTTCAATGCTGCACTCGGCCACACTTGATATAGACTTGAACACAGAACACACTATGCACAAGAAAATAATTCTGACCAATAGATGTAGTGATACAAAGAGAGATAGATGGGAATGAATGATGAGAATAGAAGTATAGATGCAAAGAGATAGAAATCGAATCCATCGAAAACTGAAAACAATGCAACCCGAGTCGGTCGAAAACCGTAACAGCGAAATATGCGTCGATATCCTTAACCAGGCTTGCGGAGCCGACATATTTTTTTTCGGCTCCGGCTCCCACAAATTTTGACGGCTCCGGCTCCCTATTAAGATAGTATCACACAAGACAAAATTTTTTGTAATTGCTCCACGCTAACATCCCGCTGATAAAAAGTTATGCAAATTTTGCCGCGTTCACCCCCATAGTCAGGAACTTGAAAAATATACGCATTGTCGGTATTACTAAAAACAAACCATTACAGTGCATCCATAATCATATCATTATTTTCGATCGAGGTTTCACTAGTCGCCATTTTCATAAGTACTAAAAAGTTATTTCAATGATCAAATTAGCCAATAGTAAATTGATACATTATTTAAAATATTTTAAAGACTTCAGTATTTATATTTATTATTTATAAATTCGAAGTGACTATTCGGACCCGTGCAGGCCCGTAGCCAGGATTATTGCATTGGGAGGGGGAAGAATTTTTTTTTGGCGGGGTGGTGGGGGTGCCGAAGAACTGATTCTGGGGTACAGCGGCGGATCTAGACAACTTTGACGGGGGGGGGGCAAAACTTTGACCCCCGGGGGGGGGCGAAACTGTTTTCATTGTTGGAAATTGGTCTTTGAACAAAAAATATTTCGATAATTTAATGATGTATTACCTAAACTTGCGATAAACGGGGGGGGGGGACATGCCCCCCCGGCCCCTCACCATAATTCCGCCCCTGGTGGGGTAGAAGAAATGTTCGGGGGGGGGGCGAAGATGGAGGTGCGAAGCGCCGAAAGCTTGCGAACGGAGAGGAGGGGTTTTGGGAGGGGACCTCAGTGAGTCCCCTCCCCAAGACATTTTTTGCAGTTCCATATCTGGAATGGTGCATTTTAGTACCGATTGTTTAGCTATTAATTAGAAATATATAATTTTAACTACGTTTCAATAATGCATGGCATGTTGCAGTTTTGTTAAAAATAATTTAAATAGTAAAGAGTTTTAATGATAAAAACTTATTGAGGCTGATCAGTTTTTGATTCCTGTTATAAATATATTGACCATTTGTTCTGCTACACAATTGTTACATAATAGATACCTGATTTATATCATTATACTGTTGGTTAAAAAGTACAACCCGGGAAGAACGACAAAGATGCACGAATATAGCTTAGCTATTTGTGTGATATTTCTTATAAAATATTGAAAACAAAGAACAGGTCTATCAACAACAAATTGACCAGTCGCAATTATTCAATTTAAAATAAAATTAATTCTGCTAAAGAGTAAATTTGCAAATTAAATAACATCACTCAGAAATCACGGAGTTTGTACTTTATTATTTTATTATACATATGTATAAAAGTGAAGTCAGAAGTCAATATTATTTTATTAACTTATTTATGTTGCTAGTTGTCCTCAGAAGATATCAATATATAAAACTATTACAAGGTTGCGAACAGACAGAAATTTCGGGTCCCTGGGCAGGGGTGACACGGTCCCCCGTGCTGATATTAATATTTTAAAAAGTTGATTGGCCAGCTCAGTCCGGGCCCCTAAAACAAAATTGAACAAAATGATTGGTGTTATTATTAAAATTTTTTCAAAAAGCTCAAATCATGAACGGGAGGGGGGGGGGCTCAGGTCATGAACGGGGGGGGGGGTCAGCCCCCCTAGCCCCCTCTGGCTACGGGCCTGGACCCGGGTACCAATAAACTCCGATTTTTATTCGGACCCCGTCCCAATAAAGTCTGATTGTTATTCGGACCCGTGGCAAATATGCACTTAGCTTAGCTGTACATAAACTTTAGTATTGTTTTGTGTTTATTTTTTTTATAATTGTTTGAATTGTATGATTTAATCGTTACTCAGTGTCTAGGGTTTCACTAAGCGGACTCTGTATTATTATTTTTTCGGGTTCCGTCTAATAAAGTTTAAATATAGCTAAGCTTAGTGCATATTTGCCACGGGTCCGAATAACAATCGAATTTTATTGGGACCCGGTTCCGAATAGCCACAGCCTTATAAATTTATCTGCTATATTTCAGATATTCTGTTTATAATACAATTGTTAAATACAGAAAGCTACCATTTTGTTTTTAGTCTATTACAAATTCGCGGTCAAATAATACACGAAATAACGCGTTCTATTTGTTGTCGTAGTAAAAATTTATTTTTAAATGATTGATACAATTATTCTATGAAATAAAACTGTTTTATCTTTATATATAACAAAATAACATGCCATTAAAAAAATTTCGGAGGGTAAACAAGATTTAAAACTAACACAAAACGATTCCCCATTAAAGATTTCTTGTGGTGATGTGCGTGTTACTGTTGTGGCGTTCGTAAAACATGACAACATTTCAAATTGTGGGAGGCAAACAATCAAACAAATTTGTAATTTTAAAGCTAAAAAAAAAAAATTCTGCTGTAAAAAAAAAACATTTGGGAGCCGTGGAGCCGCCAGATTTTTTCGGCTCCGGCTCCAGCAAAAAGTAGCGGCTCCCGGCTCCTCGGCTCCGGCTCCGCAAGCCTGTCCTTAACAACGAAATATGCGCCGAAAACCGTAACAGCGAAATATATGTCGAAAACTGTAACAGCGAAATACGCGGCGAAAATCGTAACAGCGAAATCCGAATGCATCGAAACCCGTAACAACGAACAACGAATGCTTCCAAAGGAAAGACAGCAGAAGACAGGGTTTGAGTGTATAGTCTGCTGGAAACTGACGTAATGAAATAGGTATAAAGTTCTAAAGATTTATATAAGTATCAACGACAAAGATAGATAAAAGAAATAGAAAAGATGAAAAAATTGAAAGAAAATGGACTTACCCCTGCAGACTTCTTCGGCAGATCGGCTGTGTTCTTTGGAGAAGTTGTAGATTACTGTCTGTGTGTATAACTTTTCATAATTTAAGTCTTTCAGCTTTCCAATGAACACTCGGCGTAGAAAACAAAATTCGAGCGTTTAAAGTTCTCTGTGTTATATTTAAAATCCCCCACACACGAATTCAGATGCGTTTTAAAAGTCTTAGATGTTGTGAAAAAGTAAGTTAAAATTTAGTTTATGTAACAACACACTTATAATTATTGTCTTTAATTATACTAATATGCCTGTATTTTTCTTCAATGACTGGTACACCTAACCATGTTATCGACGCTCCTCGTAGAAAGAAAAAAATTAAAATAGAATTAGAATATTTATTATAACTATATATTATTCGTCGCCCTATGGCTTACGTTTTCCCCCTTATTCCTAAACTTAAATATCCAAAAATATAACAGAAAGAAACTTAACCAGAAAAATCCAAATATAAATATCACAGTAAACAAGCACATCCAAGTTAGTGCGGGGAATCCACGATATTACACAAAACAAGGGCAACACACAGCAAAAAGGAACTCCTATCACAGCCCTATGTTGCAGGCATCGGCAGACGTCTGGCGAAAATGATTTTGTTTGTCCCTATTTAAAGTAAAATGAATTAATATGAACACTATATTCTTAAAATAAGGTTTATTTTATAAATATCCGAAATATGAAAGAAACAAAACAAAAACAATGCAAGTAGAAATAACACTTCAAACAAATGAATTAACGTATCCGAAAAGGGTGGGAAATCACGAGGTTACACAACACAATGGCGACAATACTGACGTCACTAGGTCCGTGCAGACAAGTTTGCCGCATTGGCGATGTTTTTCAGGCATTGGCAAATGTTTTGAAGACTTTTTAGTATATATTGTAAATACTAAAACTGACACCATAAAATATTGAATAAGATGGACATTTGCACGTCTCTTTTTGTTTATGAATATGGTGGGGGGGTTTTTGTGCATTTCTTATTAGATTTTGGCTGTTTTGAAAAAATAAATCTGGCAATGATATCAGTCTCACTTTTCCACTTCTCCAGATTCAGTTACCCATCTACGAAGCTACTCATTTAGCCTTGCAAAGTTTAACTGTTTAAATACAATACTCCGTTATGAAATCAGCCCTTGTTAATTTATGCCCCAAATTAATTTCACGTATTGGTGATCCGAGTTTAAATGAAAAAAAAAAGGCGATCAACCGTGCAACTAGTTAGTCGATTATTTTGGGATGTGTTATGCAGTATATACTCGCTGGTCAACTTTTGGGAGATTTTTTTTTTAATTGTATGCCCTGCATCACGGTACTGAGCCTATTTTACATATTTTTGGGGTCATAGCTAGAGAGTTAGCGAAAAGTGGACATCCTTTGGGAAAAGTACCTTTTGGGACCCCAGCAGCGTTAAATAATACAAGAACTTTGTACTAGAAGGGGGCCCTTAGGCCTATTTCACCATCAATAAGCACGGATCTGTGAGGTCGTAAGCAAAGGTTCATTACGAGGTCCTTTGAGAAGGTATGTTTGGGGGCCCTTTGAAAAGGTGTATTAGGAGGCCCTTTGAAAATGTATATTAGGGGCCCTTTGAAAATGTATATTAGGGGGCCCTTTGAAAATGTATATTAGGGGCCCTTTGAAAATGTATATTAGGGGCCTTTTAAAAATGTATATTAGGGGCCCTTTGAAAAGGTATAGTAAAAGGACCTAGTTTGTCTTGGTTTTTGTTTAAAACTATCGAGGGCGTTTTTTTTAATGTCCCTGCACGGAGCTTCCTAAGGATACTAAACCATACGGCTGTGCTCCCAGCTGTAAAGTGTGTTCGTGTTTTCAGTAAGTTCCGTGCCGCGTGTACAAGCGCACAGCTTAAGAGTGAACAACGCTCAACGATCGTAACAACACGTTGTCAATGCACCGACTAGATTAACACAACAAACTTCAACATGTGTAAGTAGTGTGAAAATGTACAACAGTCGCTTGAAGCAAACAGGTTAAATTTAAGTTTGTTTTTTTTTTAAATGAAGAAATAATGGAAAACCTAACAGTTATACTAACAGCAATACACTAGATGGTCGAAGTTGATTACATTGCGGCTTCCAGTGGATACCATTTTATAATTCATTTGATGTACTTTCTTTTACTGTTCCTTTTTTAAATTAATTACAATGGGTGTGGCTCTTTTTTAAGGGGGCGTCTTAGCAGTGCCAGGGACGGCGCCATTCTGGGGCGCTTGACAAGTTACCCCGATTTCCCCCCTCCCCACCCAAATTTATCAGCAAAATAAATAAAATTGAAAATAAAATGTCCAAGGTGACGGTACCCTATGGGATATACCCTCTTACGAGTGTTTAGGACAGCGGTCAGAGAACCGGGGTAAATTACCCCAAATGGGGTAAAAATGAAACTTTTGTGAGTAAAAAGTATAGATTTTTAATTTGCTATGGGGTAATATTAACTTACACGAAAAATATTTTTGGGTAATGATTAAAAAAGTTCCCCGACCGCTGGTTTAGGATGTCTCGCCCTCTCGTTGACCCTGGCAGTAGGCAACAGTAGGCGGGAGCCTCTGGCCATTGTCATAGGTGGCGACAGTCACGGATGAGTGCAGTCTATAATAGTCAACCGGTTGGGGGCTAAATGTCTCTCTTGGAGCCGGCTGCGACTATTTACTGGGTTACGTGTGGTTGTTCCCAATCTGGTTGTTGATTTTTTTTTTCTATTATTTAAATTATTTTTTTTTTACATTAAGTTTGTTTTTTTTAATTGACCATGTTGCGGCTGGTTGAAGACGGTTTACTGTTTAGAAAAAACAAAGTACGCTGCTGTTTTAACTCCTGCTATCCCCATGGATTCTATCCCTTGATCGCTGCAGGCGCGGGTGTGTGTGTGTGTGGCGGTAAAGATCTGGTCGTCACAGCTCTTTGAATTACTTAGTAATAGGTCAGTGCTTTTTTTGTGACGGTACGCACCGGTACGGCGTACCGGCACCTTTTTCAATGTGGGGAAAAAAATTATTAATTTTCTTGTATTTTAACGTTTATTATTAATTTATTATATTATTAATTTGTTAAAATTGAATTATTTTAAAACTGTGCGCAATAAGAACTAAAGTAGACGCTGGGTTTTAGCTAGACCTGCCAGCCGAATTTTTTTTTAAGTTTCGGCTGGCTGACATAATTTTTCGGCTGATAGCCGGCGTAGCCGAATTTGACCATAAATTGAGTAAATTGACATTTGCGGCTGATTTTCGACTGATTTTTGGCAGATTACGAAATATTTGGCTAAAATTCGGCTGACGCCTAGACAATATTGAATTGATAAAACTTCAGCAGTAAAACAATTTTACAATACTTGGGGAAAAGTTTTATTATTTAAAACAACAGAAATAAACAGTTTTATCATCATCATCTTTTCAAGTGAAGTATAGACTGAATCATCATCAGTTCTGAATTCCAACTCGTTGGACATGATGCCTTCACTGACTTATGATTGTGTCTATGACTGTCATTGATGGCGTTAGTGCTGCTCTCAGAGGCATCCAATATTGATGCACTAAGCTGATCATCTACAAGAAGCAATATACACACTGAAGACATGTCTTCTTTTAGGGTCTTTATCATTTCTTTATCCTCTGCGAATGCTGTATCGTCTTCTATAATTGCGGTCTTGAAATTATTCATGTTTATTGATGCTGTCGGTAGTATTAAGGTGCAATACGTGTGCTGTAAGTCTTTATCATAATTGCAGCACCATCATGATCAACAGAAAAGCTTTTCAAGACAGAGCTGATATGGTCAGCAAGGTCATGTGCAACAAGATTAAGTAATGCGACAGTTAATATAACGGCGAACGAAATACGGCGGCTAATGAGGCGCGCCGCATATTTTCGGCGGATTTACGGCGGACGAAAATTCGGCGGCGTAGCCGGCGCGCGGCGCCGGCTGAGGGGTCTAGTTTTAGCTAAAATTTAGGTAATCCATCATTGAGTACCGGCACCTATTTTTTTTTTTTAAAAGCACTGTTAATAGTTCAGTGATTATCAAAGCGTGCACTAGTGCCCCTCCTCCTACTGACCCTCCCCCAGGCCCGTAGCCAGGAATATTGGATTGGGGGGGGGCCGAAGACATTTTCGGGGGGGGGGGGCGAAGAAATATTTTTCGGGGGGGGGGTTCCGAAGAAATGATCGGGGCGGATCTAGACAACTTTGACGGGGGGGGGGCAAAACATTGTCCCCCGGGGGGGGGGGGCGAAACTGTTTTCATTGTTGAAAATTGGTCTTAGAACAAAAAATATTTCGATAATTTAATGATGTATTACCTAAACTTGCAATAACGGGGGGGGGGGGGGCATGGGCCCCACGGCCCCTCCCCTAAATCCGCCCCTGGTGGGGTAAAAGAAATGTTCGGGGGGGGGGCGAAAATGTAGGCGCGAAGCGCCGAAAGCTTGCGAACGGAGAGGAGGGGTTTGGGGAGGGGATCTCAGTGAGTCCCCTCCCCAAGAAATTTTTTGCAGTTCCATATCTGGAATGGTGCATTTTAGTACCGATTGTTTAGCTATTAACAAGAAATATATAATTTTAACTACGTTTCAATAATGCATGGCATGTTGCAGTTTTGTTAAAAATAATTTAAATAGTAAAGAGTTTTAGTGATAAAAATTTATTGAGGCTGAGCAATTTCTGATTCCTGTTATAAATTGTTACATAATAGATACCTGATTTATATTATTATACTGTTGGTTTAACGTACAACCCGGGAAGAACGACAAAGATGCACGAATATAGCTTAGCTATGTGTGTGATATTTCTTATAAAATATTGAAAAAAAGAACAGATCTATCAACAAAAACAGTCGCAATTATTCAATTTAAAATAAAATTAATTCTGCTAAAAAGTAAATTTGCAAATTGTATAACATCACTCAGAAATAACGGAGTTTGTACTTTATTATTTTATTATACATATGTATAAAAATGAAGTCAGAAGCCAATGTTATTTTATTAACTTATTTAAGTTGCTAGTTGTCCTCAGAAGATATCAATATATAAAACTATTACAAGGTTGCGAAAAGGCCCATCGACAGAAATTTCGGGCCCCTGGGCAGGGGTGACGCGGGCCCCCGTGCTGTTATTAATATTTTAAAAAGTTGATTGGCCAGCTCAGTCCGGGTCCCTAAACTCGCCGGGCCTCTGGGCATTGGCCCCCCCTGCCCCCCCACTCGTCGGCACTTGTTGCGAACTTATATTATTATACGTTTCAAATTTGCAAACTTTGTGGTTTAGCCAGCTCCGTAGGCAAAGGTGGCACTGGGGGGCCGTGCCCCCCCCCGCTAGGTGTGTAGTGCCCCCCCCCCCACTTAAAAAGAAGAAAAAGAGGAAAAAATAAAGAAAAAGTAAAGGTGCCTCCTTGCTGGGTATTGGTGCCTCCCTGCTTACTTTGACCTGGCTACGGGCTTGGGTTTAGCACTGAATTTACCTAAAAATGCTTCAGCATTCAGATTGTCTGTTAAATCTTTTTCAAATACAAGCAGGAAAAGATTGCTTAGACGCTTTTGTAACATTGATCTGCGATATGGGGTGAGCATTCGTGTGAGGGTTGAGAAACTGCTCTCACACACGGCTGTTGAAGCACCAAATGCCAATGCTGCCCAAAATACCCAGAAGTGAACTTCAATAAGATTCAATATTTTATGCCCAAAAATTAGATACGCTATATATGTAAGTAGGCTATATATAAATAGCCTGAATGATTGCCAAAATATAAACTTTTAAGTTTTTATTATTATTGATTTATTAAACAAAATGATTGATGTTTTATAGCCGTTATTATTAAAATTTTGTCAAAAAACTCGAATCATGCACGGGGGGGCTCAGGTCATGCACGGGGGGGCTCAGCCCCCCCTAGCCCCCTCTGGCTACGGGCCTGCCCTCCCCCCCACACACACCCAGGGTGGGCTGGAGCAAATTAGAGGGGCGATGAAAGCCTAGGACATAAATAGAGGGAGGGGGCGGGCTCTCGATTAATTTCGGCGGGCGGCGGAATGCAGAAAAAAATAGAATATAAAGCATGGAAGGAGGTGTGTGGGAAGGATATGATATTTGTTATTAGATGACATATATATGTTATGGTGTAGGCAGTTGATTATGTTATATAAAGCGCTCACAACCAGGGCTCGATTTACCGCCGGGGATACCGGCATGGGCGTATTCATGGGGGGGGGGCAAGGTGGGGCATTTCCCCCCCCCCCACATTTTGAAAAAATGTCATAAAGTTGTTATTTGCCCCCCTCCCCCCCCCCTCTGGAAAATTTTTGCCCCCCCCCCTGGAAAAATTCCTCGCGACGCCCATGGATACCGGGGATCAACGACGGCGGAACGAAATATTTTAAGGGGGGGCAAGCCAAAATTCAAGGGGGGGGGGGCGCCGCCCCCCCTTGAAAATTTAAGGAGGGGCAAGACAAAATATGACCGAAAGACAAATTTTACTCCCTTAATTCTATAATAATTCTGTCGTCAACTGATTCGTAATGTCAGTTTGTTTACAAATTTAATAGTGAAATTAGATCAGAAAATTACTGATAATTATCATGAATGATGATGAATATGATGAATATGAAACCGGAAACGGGAAACTCAATAAACAAAAAGTAATTTATGAAAAGATAACAAATTATTGTATTTTCTTTAAAAATTACATTTGCCGTCATTCGGTAGATGGCAATACTTCTCTATACTTATAAGACGCATTTGATATCTGTCTGTTTGTTCCCTTAAAACTCAAGATCCAGACAACCAAATAACGTGAAATTTGATACACGCAGTGGCGCAACCGGGGGGGGGGGCAGGCGGGGGGGGGAGGCTTGAGCCACCCCCAGGCCAAATCATCAATACATAATTTGCGTTATAAAGTTACAAAAAAGACTGTCAAACTGTCTTTTTTCAATATGTGAGCCCCCCCCCCCCAGCATTTTTTGCTGGTTGCGCCACTGGGTACACGTACATAAAATTACATGGGGAATGTTCTTAAACAGGTTTCGTTCCATCTCAATGGGTACTTTAATTGTAATTAATTATTTGGGATATCAAAGACATGAAAATTGGCAAACTTTTACCCCGATTTCAGGTTTTACGAGCTTCTCTCCCATATAGCTAACTTACTATAAATATGATCGGTACGGGGAACCAAATATCACATTACTTACTACATTATTACATTCCATTCCTTCATCCATAGGAATTGTCATCTTTTGATACAGTCATGCCTAAGAGAGAGAGAGAGGGAGAGAGAGAGTGAAAGAGGGAGGGAGGGAGGGAGAGAGGGAGGGAGTGAAATAGGGAGAGAGAGGGAGGGGAGTGAGAGGGAGGAGAGGGAGGGAGGGAAAGAGGGAGGGAGGGGAGGGAGAGAGAGAGGAACTGCCAAAAATGTTGTGTATCACATTGCTTAAAGATAAATGTACCCTTTTATTGCAATTTGCATGCAAATAAACCCTTTTTTACGCGTCTTATTTTAAATCTTAATTAAACGCCAAATTACGCTTCTTAAATAAACAGAAAACATTATTTTAAACCCGGGCAAAGCCGGGTACTTGCAACTAATTTTAAAATATGCCACAACAACTCTCAATAATGTGATTACTGTAAAATGTCAATTAATTATAATTTCTTTCAAATATTAAATTTAAGAAATAAATCAAATGAATTATGAAAATGAAAAAGATACATATAAACTAAAATGAATTACATAGTTAAAAAAGTTAAAATTTTAGGGGGGCAGACTGGAAATTCAAGGGGGGGCGCCGCCCCCCCTTAAAAGTTTTAGGGGGGGCCGCTGCCCCCCCTGCCCCCCTGCTCCGCCGCCAGTGCCGGGGATATCTTCGGCACTGAGAACTGTCATCTCCGGCTCTGCTTGAGCTAATATATCCCTGCCGGGGATGAAACCATCGTCATAGACATTTATCCCCGTCGTTGCAGAGATTTTTTTCCATCCTCCCGGCACTGGTTTTTTTTTTCTTAAATCGAGCACTTCTCACAACGTCCACGTGCATCTTACATGTATTTATCTATATGGTACACACATACACCAATCCTAACTTCCACATTGGTGTGTCATAGTATAATGTCAACATACCTATCATTATACTATTTAAAAAAAAAGGTCTGAAATTAGAAAATTTTTCTTATTAGAAAGTAATTGAAAGCGCAATTCTGTTTTTCAAAAATATTATTTTAAAGTTAGGCTATTTGTTTTTCTATCATTGAAATACGGATAAATAAAAAAATTAGGCCTATCGATACACAACTTTTAAAAATCATTTTAATCTTTTTTCTTTTCGTCTAAGAATTCTTAACTTGTATTTTTATTAAACCAGATGTAAAGAGTATACTTTATGTACCTATCAAACAATTAAAATGTCATTGTTTAGTAAAACCACACAATATATTGATGATGACTAAACGCCGTTTAAAACGGTAAATAAAATCATGTCTATTACCTCTATAGGTCAGTACATACCAATTAAATTAATCTTTTTGTGGTAAAAATCTGGCATAATTTGCAGACGTCTAAATTACCTCAACAACAAATATGTATTATGCATGTATTTATCACTCTCGTTACTTTATGTGAATATTGAAAATGCCTACATTGAGTCGCATATTATTATTTAACAAACCCATTGTCCTTATTTAGTCTGAGATGGAGTAAGGTATGTTTACACTACCATGCTATTTTTACTTTCCTTCCTTGGCAAAAAATATAAACAAGATTTTGTCGCTACTCTTTTGAAAGTAGAAATTTAAGATAGGCTTTAAGATATACTAGAGTCTAGACTTACTAGTATTTATCATGTCTTTTAAAACAAGCTGTCTCCTAATCTTAAAAGTAAACATATTGTTTATCAGTTCTAAAATTTAAACCAGTTTATTTGCTTTGCATTTGCGAAACATGTAATTTTTAACCAATTATTTTTTTCCCAGTTGGCTTCATCTGCGAAGTAAAGTAGTTAAATACTACAGTATTAATATATTTTGCAACCTCAATAGAATGCATGGCTCATTTTTTTTGCTTTGATGTATATCATATATATCTATATACATGACTATTTTATTTGTCTCTAAATCATACATCAATAGAGCAATAAATGTTGTCATATATCAAGCAGTTTTATTTCATTTATCATTGTATCATAAAGTAGAAAAATAGTTTTCTATGGAGCTGACCTGCTATTAAGAAGGCTAGAGTCTTTCAGTAGACAATACTAAGGGATTTATGTAATATGCAAAATGGAGGCAACATATATCATACTCAAAACAGAGGAGATGAACAAATAAACAAAAAAAAAAAGATAATATTTACATAAAACAAAGTTTTGGAAGTTTACATGATATAAAAATTTAGATACATACCCATTTAATTTAATTTTAAACTTTTGTATTTATTTTCAGAGAGATTTTCAGGAAAATTTTATTACTGAATGGGAAAAAAGAAGATGTATAGGAGTGGGAAGTTAAGGAAAAGTGTATTGTGTTGTAAACAGGCACTGTTCAGAACAGAAAGTGTTTGATGTGAATGAAATAGACATACCCACTTTTAATCAAAGTGAACAATATGAGGTTGGTAATTTTTCATGAGGTCTAAATCCTATAGGTATTAAGATTTGAGTAAAATGTGATGGTGTTAACAGTTTGATAAAAATTGAATTCCAAAACAAAAAAGGGACAGAAAAGAAAACCATTCTTCTTTTCATTACCGTTTTTAAAATAAATTATTCAAAATTATTTTTTTTTAAAATCTACAATGCCATAATATGTATAGGATTTTCAAATTTTTAATTAAAGTATTATTTCTGTTTAGGGATCATAGTATAGATTTCCTAAAATCAGACATCTACCTGGAGATGTGTGTTTTGACTTTACTGAAGGATTAGCATTTCTGTTTGAAAAAGGAATTATTCTCAGAGACATCAAAGGTAATAAACATATACAGATAGGAGTCATTTTCACTCACAGCTAGATTTGTTTTTGGTATCAGTTAAGAAAGCTTGATGGTGTTAAAAACTATTTCATTTTTTAGGCCCGTTAAATTTTCAAATATTCCTCTTTAACTACAGAAAGTATGTGCTTAATATTAAGGAAAATTCATTTAAGCACAAAATATAAACATCCTTCACACATAAAAGGCTATTATTGGAATTTTCCTTCAGAGTCTGTTTGAAGTGAGCAGACAAAAAGCAGAAAATGAATGGCAGACTTTATGTAGGTTTTCGTTTCCATCTGCTTTACAAAATGACTAAACATAGTTAAAATACTTTGCAATGTAGTAGTCCATTTTTAGACACCTGATTAGTGAAGCCATCTCCTCACTTTTTGCCACTTGAAAGAATTGACAACTAATAGCAGCTCATAATCACTTTTACTTTTATTATTTCTCTTTACTTGTACCTATTTCAGAAGACATACAGTTTTAAAAAAACAAACAATACATATTCTGTGCGCTTTATTATTTAATTTAAATATCGGAGATACGTGTTCTACATTACAAATGGATATAAATTATGTTTTACTTAATGTGGTTATTCTTCAAATTGAAAGCTTACAAAACAAATGACAAATGCCTTATTACTTATCTCCATAGATTTGTCAAAAGTAAATAAATAATTGTTGAACTTTTTTCCCATGATTTAAGATGATTTTCAATATCTTTGTTTATGTCTTGAATCCTGAGTTTGATAGTGTTGGCAGAGATAAAAATTTGTTTTTAATTTCTGATCAACATTATTTCAGGGTTTGACAATTTCTTTTATTATAAAAAACAAACAAGTTGGTGGACACAGATAGGCTAATGAAATTCAGTATTTCAAACATTGTTGACAGTAATTCTGTGTAATGAAGAGTTCAACAATGGGCAGTATTGCTATAAATCTGGTAAGAGTCTGTTGATTTTCTAGCACTTATCTATTGAAAATTCAATTTTACAGATTATACAATTTACTGAATCATTTAAACTTTTGTTTGTGATAACTTTTTATTATCCATTGGCATTCCAGGAGTCTTGTATGTTGAGTGATTGAAAAGATATCTTGTGGTCAGTTAGTTCATTGACAGTAGGATTTGGGGTGCATCAAGAATTTCCAAAAACTATCTCAGAATGGATGTAAAATATTTGGAATGAAACTTAAATCAGATCTTAAACACAGTGAAAGCCATCAGCAGAACGTCTTTGCTATTTTTTTCCCTCATGTAAGTGTTTACATCTTCTTCTTCCTACAAATCTACTACCCACAATTGGCTTTGGTATCTCATTCTACTCTTCTTTTCTTTTCCAGATCCATGGTTGTCTTTCCCTGCCTTCTCAGTCCCATAGTCTTTTATCATTAGGTGTTGTCTTATATGAAGAACCTAACTTAACAGCTGAAATCAAAATGAATAGATTTAGGTGGGTTGGGCAATATATAAGACAAGTGTTCTCTCAACAGTTAAATATTACTAAGCTTAGTTTTCTTTGTTGGCTATAACACATCTATCAGTGAATATGTAGCTAATGCTGCATTGTTTGAATAGTAATGTTAATTCTATACCTTAGTTTGCAAAAAAAGTAAATTTAAATTTATTTATGGTGTTTGTATTGAATGCATGTCTGCATACCATTTCAATGTGCATCTGAATTGTCACCGATAGCTGTGGATTAGTAACCATAATCCTTGGACAATAAATATTGCCTAAGTAGACATTGGGTAATAATTAACTTTGCAAGAGGTGTGTGTTAATTGCCTTTTTTGAACATTTCTTTTTTCACAGTTACAGATATATCATGAAGCTGAAGGTGAATGAAGTTATTAAGATGTTGACTCTTTTTTAGTACTGTAAAGTGATACGTAAGATTATCTCATTTTACTTAGAAGTTCTTAATATTCTTTCTTGCAATCATTCCTCTTTCTAACTAGGAACTTAACATGTATTAGGTTTTGTAACTTTTGAGAAAATAATAACAACTGAGTTCAAACTAAACAAGGTAGGGGCTAAATTAGGATTTCTAGTGTTCCTTTTCCATGGTGGGCCTAAAATTAACAGCATCGGAATCTTGATGGATATAATGTTCATACATAAAGCATGGAGTCAATTTGTCTTCACCATTTCCATAAGTCTTTGGAGCTCCAGATCTTATGTACACATTGTGGCAGTTCCTAGCAATATCCCCATGTTCATCATGAAACCTGTGACCGTGAAATGAAATGTAGCGCTGTAAGGTATTATGGTTTGTACGTGAATATATGTATTGTAATAATACATTTTATAATGCTCTAATATGTAACTGAATCAGAATTACCTTCTGTCGTGCAGACAATATGTTTAGTCTGCACATTGTTTTATTTTGTTTTAATTCACTTTTCATTTTAGATGAAAAAAATTTTTTATTCTATCTCATTTAATAATTTTATTTTACTTGCAGATCTGATGGTCTGCAAAGATAGCTATTTTATCTCTGTAACACATTATGGTATGGATTTTTATTCATTTTAGGCATTTTTGTCAAACTTTACTCAGAATTTCTTCTTTTTCTCATAACTGTGAAAAATTTTGCAAACATTTTGGCATAAATATAACTAGTCTATTAATTTACACATTTCTTGACTTAATGGTGAATTAATTAATTTGCATATAATTATAAAACTGAGTAATCTTTGTTATTATGTAATTGATATCTAAATAATATAACAAAGATACAAGTTTCTATTTCCTTTTGATTCTTCAGTTTCAGACTAACCTTCTCGCAAGTCTGACAGAACTCATTATATTTAAAGGTCAGTTTTGCTGTTATAAAACTGAAGAATAATTTTTATAAATGGAAAGATATATATTTACTTTAAAAAATTGACCAGATTTTCATATAAGTTATTGTAAATAATACATATTGATATAAAAAATATATTGGCTTATCTAAATTTTTTTCTAATTTTCAGTATTTATTTGACAACTTTTAAACTCTCATACATGTATCACCTTTTTTTAAAAATTTAAACTTTAATAATAAAATATCAGATGAAGTTCCAAAGGACTGGAGAAAAGGTGACTGGATTGACTCTGATAAATTAAGCAAAGTATACACCGTTGTCGACCAAGCCAATCCAAGAGACAATCTGCATCAAGTAGAAATGGTGAGCTGAGAATTCAAAAAACATGGAATCAAATTTTGGTAGGGGTTGTTTATTTTAACATATATTTTCATCTTTTTTATGAAATCAGTTTAGCTGGTAAAATTTTGCATAAAATTCAGCTGACACTGAAGAATTAATATTTATGCACCCAAAAACATTTTTTAAAACATTTTTAATAAATATATAATGACATCAATAAGGTTACATATTTTTTTTCAGGTTTTTCTAACAAGGAGTACACAGTACTGCACGACCATGGGAAGCATTCAAGAATTAGTTTCATACTTTGGCTTCAGGACAAATAGTTGCGAAATTAAAAATAATTTAAATTACATGTCAATGGTAAAGTTGTACATCGCATACAAGTGAATATCCAACATCAGGTATTTTTAACATTATGTTTAACTTACAAAAAATGCTTAATAATAAGAATAAAATAATTATGATGCAGCTTAGCCAACCTTTAAAAAAAATGGGTCAAAATGTCTCAATCTGAGTTTTCAAGCTTTTTAAAAAATAAATGTACATTTTAAAAGAATATTTACTTATGAGGTTTGATATTTAACTTATCCTGGCGGAATATTACTTCCCATATTTAAGTTCATCTGGATAGATTTGAGATGTGACAAAACTAGAAACTATTTCACACATAACAAATCCAAAAATGATCTGTGTAGCATTTTCTTTTTTTTATTTCTTGCCTTGTTACCTGTATTTGTATTTATCACCATCAGTGCATGGTAATATAATATCATGGTAATATAATATCATGGTAATATAATATTTTACATGAGATGTGCCAATACCTATAATTTTAATATTTTACAGAGTGAATATTTTTTTTAATCCTTTCTGTCTGGATATTCTAAAAAGAATGAACCCAAAGATGGAGGCAGGTTCCCCACAAAACAAATCATTGAATGCAGGTAGTACATGTACTGACATTCAAATAAGGTAATTCATATAAATATCAGAGCAATAAACACTTCCAATAGCTCTGTTTAATTTTATAAGAACTAAATTTATTATGATTTCATTCGAATACTTAACATTTTACTTAAATATTAATACATGTATCATCTTAGAATTTAGATCCCCGTGATCATGACAACTTATAGTTGGATGAAGTTGAAATATTGTAAAGTTGTTTGTTTTTAAAATATTACTGGCTGTATCAACATAACATTGTGAAAAAGAATTTATGTGTTATGTATAAGAAACCATTTCAAAATGGTATCAAAACATTCATCAAGAAATAGGACTTTGACTTTTTTAAGGGTAAGCCATAAGTTAGATCATGATGGCATCACTGTCCACTGTGTGTGACATTTGATTCAACTCAGCGGGAAGGCTATCAAGGAAAGGGGGAAAAAAGTTTGAACCACCTAAGATAATTTGAAAATATTTTGTTTACAAATTTGTTGTCTAATATTGAGCACTCCCAACTGCTTTGACAATTTTGTTTTATAATTCCAGTAAATGAGAATTAATTTATTTTTTTCAATAAAAAAACCCATTTTAATGGAGAATTTGGAATCGCTTCATCTTCTTCTTTAGGTAGAGTAATAAAATGATATGTGCTCCATGTAATGGAATGATATGTGCTCCATGTAATGGAATGATATGTGCTCCATGTAATAGAATGATATGTGCTCCATGTAATTGTAATTTTTTTTTTTTGCAGGTCAAAATATTTCTTTGGCAACTGCAGCACTTATGGGTTTGAACTTTACACATCTGGTACACAGTCCATTAATATGGCTATCCCTCAGAGCATATGCTGTATAGCCCCAGAACTGATTAACCTAAAGGTTGACTTCCTAATGATTACTGAGCTAGTGGATATCTGGTAAGAAAAAATTAAAAAAAATTAATTTACTAAATTTTCCCATTTACTTCAAAAGGAAACAAATGTCCATCCCTGAGGTCTGAGGTTTGAATCCCAGTGATGATGGCAAATAGGTTTTTAGGCAGATTTTTTTAAATATTTGAAAATTTGCCTTCTTGTTCTTGAAAAGTAAATGATCCTATATACTGGTTTGCTGTCCCATTTTCATGCAGTGTAGGCTATTACATAGACTTTGAATTGTTAATTTCAATTCAAATGCTCTACAACCTTCTCTGCATCAAATACCTTTTTTCTTGATTTTCCACCCAGGTTAAATTTTTACTAAGGCTCTTTCTGTGTTACTTGGCTGTGTGCTTGATCACATTCCTATCCGAACCTGAACTTGGATTTTTTTTGCTTTAGTGGGACCACAAATGTTCCACAAGTCTACTCAGGTTTAATAGGGGCCTTAACCCATTGAGCAAACATGAGTTATGGCTAAAAAACCCAACCTACAACTGGAAAACACGACTTTGTCAGCATTAATCACAGCTTTTTTAGAATCTTTTTCTTTGCAGTGCATTTTATTTATTACTGGTCGACTAATATTTCTGCCTCCTTTTTCCCTTATTTTTTCACACAGCTTCCTTTGACTTTGTTAAACTGGTTCCTGCAAAGGCCCTACAATCAAACTATTATCTTTACACAATTTTTTTTTCTCCTTATACAAAAAAAAAGGCTCTTATTATTATTATATTAAATGCATATAAATGACACTAGAGCAATTTTTAACCTGTTGAAAAATACTTTTAATACTTTATGGAACGTAACCTGACAGTTTTGTTTATGTGGCACTTAGGGAAATCTTGACTTTGTTATAATGAACAAAATCTGTGCTTCAGTCAGCTCATTGAATTCTGTAGTACTTTATTCATATTTTACAAAGTCACTTTTAAAAGAGTTTGAAAACTGTTCTTTTAAGGAATACAAATAATTCTCTTGCCTTTATTCCATTTAAAAAAAAAAGTCAAATTTTTTCAAAACTTAAAGCTGTTAGACCTGTATGTTTGTGTTTTTTTTAATTTTTCTAAATATAAATTAATATAATTACAGAATGGTGAACAATATTTGTCTGTTAAGAGACTACATTGTTTTCTGACATTTGATGTAAACATTAAATCCACTAGGTAACAAAGTGTGATTGTTTTCTGACATTTGATGTAAACATTAAATCCACTAGGTAACAAAGTGTGATTGAATACATTGTAATGTTTCTATTTTTTCAGCCAGATGCAGCCAAACAAGATAAAAATTAGTCACAACAGTCAAATGTATCAACACACCTGGACGTTACAAAGGTATTTTATTTTAAGCTAAACCTAATTATTATTTTCTTGAGATACTGAGTTTAATTTTGTTTGTTTTTTTCAGAAGGGGAGCAGGTTAGGTGGCATTTTTATAAATAAACAAAAATCATTCTTAGAATTTCTAAATACTGGACATATTTCAAAATTTTTTTTTTAAAAAGTGGATTAAATCTTCCGACAATGCACAGTGAAAATATAAACACAATATTGGAATTAAACATTTAAAAAAAATAAAATTGCATTTTTAAAAAAAAAAATTTTAAAGTTTTTTTTTTAGAATTTTGTTTTTTCAATTTTTTCTTGTATCTTGTGCAGTGTTTGGATCAGATGGAGACACAGTACATGAACCAGGTGCATGGCAACCATCTGAAGATCTATGGGTAAGACCCATTGGAAATATTACGTCAACACAACATTCCCCATCCATGGAAGCATTGCAGTTAGTGAAGTCTCACATGAAATGATCTCTGCGTACACAGCAGCTAGTTTGACCAGTAGACTCATCGCTCTGGATGGGAACCTGATTTGCAGCGGATCCAGTTGCCCCTGTGGTGCCTCCGTGGCCAATCAAACCAAGGGCTATATGAAAGTTGTTCCACTTGGTGTTTGATATAAGATTAATAGATAAATACTTCAGCCTTAAAAGAGACACATTACAAGCCCAGTGGACTAAACACTACATCTGTAATGGGCAGAACATCTCACCTATGCTGTGTGACTTGGTCATTGAGCTGACAGGCTCAGTGGACTAAACATTACATCTGCAATGGGCAGAACATCTCACCTATCTATTATGACCTGGTTATTGAGCTGCCAGGCCCGGTGGACTAAACACTACATCTGCGATGGGCAGAACATCTCACCTATCTATTATGACCTGGTTATTGAGCTGCCAGGCCCAGTGGACTAAACACTTCATCTGCGATGGGCAGAACATCTCACCTATCTATTATGACCTGGTTATTGAGCTGCCAGGCCCGGTGGACTAAACACTACATCTGCGATGGGCAGAACATCTCACCTATGCTGTGTGACCTGGTTATTGAGCTGAGAAATCGGTTCCTTTAGGAGAAACATCTTTCTAACCAAAACTTGACTAAAACATGGTATTACTCAATCGTTGTAAATTTAGTTTATTAAACAATTTTATATTTACTTTTTGTTTTGACTTTATAAGCTCTTATGTAATTTGTACTAGTTATAGGGTGATCTCTCTTAATTGGAAATATACATTTTATTTGGGTGTAAGAATTTGAAAATATGTAGCTAATTTCTGTTTACTCAATTGATTTATCGGAATCTAATCTGCACTATTCTACCAAAGTTTCTGCTTTCATTTACTTCTGCACATTATATCAGTGTGCAGTACTATATCAATGACAGGTAGAATGGTGACCGATGCTGATGCCATCTGGTCTTGTATCAATGACAGGTAGAATGGCAACCGCTGCTGATGCCATCTGGTCTTGTATCAATGACAGGTAGAATGGCAACCGCTGCTGATGCCATCTGGTCTTGTATCAATGACAGGTAGAATGGCGACTGATGCTGATGCCATCTGGTCTTGTATCAATGACAGGTAGAATGGTGACCGATACTGATGCCAACTGGTCTTGTATCAATGACAGGTAGAATGGCAACCACTGCTGATGCCATCTGGTCTTGTATCAATGACAGGCAGAATGGCGACCGCTGCTGATGCCATCTGGTCTTGTATCAATGACAGGTAGAATGGCGACCGCTGCTGATGCCATCTGGTCTTGTATCAATGACAGGTAGAATGGCGACCGCTGCTGATGCCATCTGGTCTTGTATCAATGACAGGTAGAATGGCGACCGCTGCTGATGCCATCTGGTCTTGTATCAATGACAGGTAGAATGGCAACCGCTGCTGATGCCATCTGGTCTTGTATCAATGACAGGTAGAATGGCAACCGCTACTGATGCCATCTGGTCTTGTATCAATGACAGGTAGAATGGCGACCACTGCTGATGCCATCTGGTCTTGTATCAATGACAGGCAGATGACGACTGCTGCTGATGCCATCTGGTCTTGTATCAATGACAGGCAGATGGCGACCGCTGCTGATGCCATCTGGTCTTGTATCAATGACAGGTAGAATGGCGACCGCTGCTGATGCCATCTGGTCTTGTATCAATGACAGGCAGATGGCGACTGCTGCTGATGCCATCTGGTCTTGTATCAATGACAGGTAGAATGGCGACCGCTGCTGATGCCAACTGGTCTTGTATCAATGACAGGTAGAATGGCGACCGCTGCTGATGCCATCTGGTCTTGTATCAATGACAGGCAGAATGGCGACCGCTGCTGATGCCATCTGGTCTTGTATCAATGACAGGTAGAATGGCGCTACAGCACTGTCAATTTGTAAACATTTATTTGACTCAATCTGGTCTTGTATCAATGACAGGTAGAATGGTCTTGTATATATACAATGCAATGTTGTGGAGGTAATTTACTAGAGCATTCAATGGGGAGGTGTGGCACCACACACAGCGGTCACCATGGAGATGACCTTTGCAAGTCGGCCTGATCAGGGCTTCTCAGTCTATCAAGGGGACCCCAGGAGTGGTTTATTTTCCCTCATGCTAGCCAGCGATTAGCCAGTGATTTTATTGATCTGGGAACCAAACTTCTAATGGATGTGGCTAACCCCCCTATAGCATGTAGTGTAAAGGAGAAATACAATATAGCAAATATTTGTCTTCAATTTTAAACTTTCTTTCTTTTTAAAAAAAAAAAAACAAGGACTTTGTCTACATTAATACATACATTAGGTAATTAAGAGAAGCTAATTTCTCTACATTTAAACATGAATTAGATATGAAAATATATGAACATTAGAGACACAGTCTTCTAGTCAATCATTCCTTGCTCTCTGTAAACAATGTTAGTTTTTTGTATACCAGCACTGAGTCAGGAGGGACCATTCACATTACCTAACGCTTTTTTTTCCCAGATGTTTGAATTCCCTGACCCCATCCCCCCTCCCCAGGGGTTTTTCACTGTTTTAAAGACTGGCTAAAATTTCATTGTTTTTTTAAATCTACAAGTTTTATGCATGATTCATCAAGTCATATAGTTTCAACCTTATCTAATATATGCACACAATTGTAAGAACAGAAGTTTGTTTAACGCAACCTGGTCGTTCCTCTACCAAGCAATGACCTTTTATGACTCAACAGTTGAATTTACATTTTTTAAATAAAATATACAATTTAAGTTTTTGCTTATGAATCCTACACAGACCATCGGGTTTAGGTGAAACACAGTTCATCTGTTTCCCTGAATAAAGTCCCTGTAAGATCCTTTAAACCACTCGTGGGACGGTTTTTATGGTACCCTTCTTTCATCCCCCACCATAGCCGATAGTGCAATGGCCATGGAGGCACCACGGGAGATATAGCGGGGACTTTAGCCATGACCTGAAATATCCCATTGGTCCTTTTCAGAGATCGAACCGGGGACCCTCAGTCAAGCGCCTTACCACACGACAGCCCCGTAGCGTGAAAATTCTACAGAAGGGGCCAGGCAAGACAGTGGGTGCAGGTAATACATTTTACTAAGTATAGCAAATAAGCAGAGGGGGCCAGACAAAACGCAGGTGCCCCCCTGGCCCCGTCTCACGCTACGGGCCTGCCATACGACCATCTGTCCACCCTCATACACGGCTGTTGTACGGTATTGTTTGTCTTGTACAATGTCCAGCCGTATTTACTTTCACCAGCATATTTAGAGATAAGGAGAACCGACTTGCAGTGGCGAAGCGAGCTTAACTATCGCCAGGGACACAATAACTTTTTAGCCCCCCCCCCCCCACCCATCCGAAAAATATATAATATCATATTAAAATTTACCATTTGATGCCCCCCTTGCCGCCACCCCCCCCCCCTCCTCTCGCTACAGCACTGTCAATTTGTAAACATTTATTTGACTCAATATATGACTGACACTTTAAGTTTATTTAATTACGCCATTGTGTACCACTCCTTTGACCTACAACACACGGTAACAACGTGCTAATATTGATCTCGAGCTAGAACATGTAGTATTATTGATGCAAGGGAAGTAGCCCATTTATTATTGTCGTTCGTCATGGTTAAACACGGTTACATCCCTTACCTAATAAAAAACGGTGCCTCAAAAATCGATTACAAATTTTTTCCCAAAATAAATAAACAGAAGTTTTGAGTAAAGACAACTGTTAGAAAAGGTTATAAATATTACTTTAATATAAGTCGTCTTTTTCGTTACTATGAACAGTTTATTGGTGAGTATATATACCTCATATCGGGCTCTTTAAAATCAACGTAAGCAGGGGCCCACCATCACTAATTCATCAAATAGTAGAGTAACGTTGGTTACGGCCCCCTAAGTCTACCCTCAAATTTCAAAATAGGCCCCCAAAACCAATTTTTGAACTGTGACTCGCTTTTGAAGTCATTCACTTATTAAATAACTGATGAGCATGTATCAATGGCCTGGTTTAATCTTTAGTCTGCGTCTAAAGCAAACTAATTTGTTTGGCCACAAGTAGTTGAACATTTGTGAAAACACAACACCTGGCCAACAAGACAAGAAAAAAAAATTAATCATTATTTCATAATAATTTCGTCTTTGTGAATGGATGCTTCCGAATAATAAAATTTCTCCTTGTCAGCTATTAAATTTATTCTGTAACATCAAATCTTTTTTATTTCTTTATTTTATTTGACACATTTCTTTTTTTTACGTGTGGTTCATTGTGCCAAGTAATAACTGTGATTGAAGTCTGATTCTGATTTATTAAACTTTACAATAAAAAATGTATTATAAATAACACACATTTATTGATTCAATTAAATACGCTAAATATTTCATGATGTGAATGTGTTTTATTTTGGTTTGGACAGTAAGAAAATTACTTCCAGCTGGACTAATCTTTTAATTGCAGTGTACTCAGCATGATCTTTGTTGACACAGACAATGTGCATTTCTGTATTGGATACTCATTTCTCGACTTAACTGAAGAGGAAAATAATGAAATGATATGATAACTAATAAGTCTGATTATTTTTGACATGATAACTTTTCTATAAATGTATAATCTCTTTGTTTATTTATACATATAAGATATTACTTAAAAATATTAAAACATACATATTATAAACACAATGTCTAGGCTTTGTTTACTAAGCTAGGTACTTCCCCTTTTCCAACACCTGGTCAAGCTTTGTTTACTAAGCTAGGTAGTTCACCTTTTCCAACACCTGGTCTAAGCTTTGTTTACTAAGCTAGGTACTTCCCCTTTTCCAACACCTGGTCAAGCTTTGTTTACTAAGCTAGGTACTTCCCCTTTTCCAACACCTGTACTAACCTTTGTTTACGAATGCGGTCTGATTATATTAGCTAAATGCGCGCGGCCGAATTAACTACTAGACAAATAAAAGATCATAATATCAAATATCATTTATCTGGGATTCCGTAATTATTTCGTACTCAAACTTTTCCAATAAACAGGCGAGAAATCTAAAAAAATGTAGGAGACAGATGGTTCAAGACCCGCTGATAGACCAGAGATTAAAGGTTCCGGGTTCGAACCCCAAAGTCCACCAAGTCGACATTGAATTCTATAAATTAGTTTGAGAAAGTTGGGCATTGTGATAGTCATCTGTCTTTTGCCCCCGTAGTGACTCCCTCACCATAGCACTCTCAGCTATGAGTTGGGGATAATAGAAATACCGGGAAACATTATTATGATTAAAATATCTGTGTATTGGTGTTTGTTTACTAGTTGTAATAATGTTTCGTGTTCATTTTGATTTAAAATCCCGCATAATTTTTCATCAGATTGACTTTCACCGACATGACATGTATTTCATACAGGACTTTGATCTGCTAATAAATATTTTGATCATACCTTCCATTATTATCGAATATCAAACATAATTAAAAAAAATAATTTCCTTAATGACAATAATAACATTGTTGTATTATTGACTTACTCCCGTCTATAACATCATTCATCGATCTAAAAACATCGATACCAGAAGATAAATGTAATTGCTAAACTAAATTTAAATTGTAACCAATTATTATCCATAACTTTATATCTGCTGCCGGGTCGAAGGATCTGAAAAGGTTGAGTCACGTGAGCAATTAAGGTGACCTATTGTCTCAGGCGATGTCAATAAAACAGATAGGTTGTAGTCAAGATATTTAACAATTATACTCAAACTATGAAGGCAAACAAGTAATATGGTCATACAGAGTCTAATAATACTGAAATGTTTGTACAGGCTTGTTGACTAGCATTAACTCTGTGTATGTGTCTGTAAATTATTATGTTTGTATGACTGTCTGTACGTAATTATCAAGCGTGAGTACATGTCGCGCAATTACACATGCACATCGTCCGGGTGTGACATACTATGGCCATAGACCACATGACACTACTGTTGAGCGAAAGGTGACATGTTGCCATGGAAACAAACGTACACGATGAATGTTGCGCTGTGCAATTTTTTTTTTTTTAATGTTGATATAAATAATTGAATATTTAAATGTGACAGAGCTATGCACTAAGTGACAGAGCTATGCACTAAGTGACAGAGCTATGCACTAAGTGACAGAGCTATGGACTAAGTGACAGAGCTATGCACTATGTGACAGAGCTATGCACTAAGTGACAGAGCTATGCACTAAGTGACAGAGCTATGCACTAAGTGACAGAGCTATGCACTATGTGACAGAGCTATGGACTAAGTGACAGAGCTATGCACTATGTGACAGAGCTATGGACTAAGTGACAGAGCTATGCACTATGTGACAGAGCTATGGACTAAGTGACATAGCTATGCACTATGTGACAGAGCTATGGACTAAGTGACAGAGCTATGGACTAAGTGACAGAGCTATGCACTATGTGACAGAGCTATGCACTAAGTGACAGAGCTATGCACTATGTGACAGAGCTATGCACTAAGTGACAGAGCTATGCACTAAGTGACAGAGCTATGCACTATGTGACAGAGCTATGTTGAATTAGGTTCAAATGTCAATGAGAAAGATAATGATGGTTGGACCGCACTGATTATAGCTTCTCAGAATGGACACACAGAGACAGTTAAATTACTTGTTGAATTAGGTTCAAATGTCAATGAGAAAAATAATAATGGTTGGACCGCACTGATTATAGCTTCTCAGAATGGACACAAAAAGACAGTTAAATTACTTGTTGAATTAGGTTCAAATGTCAATGCGAAAAATAATTATGGCTCGACCGCACTGATGATAGCTTCTCGGAATGGACACACAGAGACAGTTAAATTACTTGTTGAATTAGGTTCAAATGTCAATGAGAAAGATAATGACGGTTGGACCGCACTGATGTTAGCTTCACAGAATGGACACACGGAGACAGTTAAATTACTTGTTGAATTAGGTTCAAATGTCAATGAGAAAAATAATAATGGTTGGACCGCACTGATTATAGCTTCTCAGAATGGACACAAAAAGACAGTTAAATTACTTGTTGAATTAGGTTCAAATGTCAATGAGAAAAATAATTATGGCTCGACCGCACTGATGATAGCTTCTCGGAATGGACACACAGAGACAGTTAAATTACTTGTTGATTTAGGTTCAAATGTCAATGAGAAAAATAATGATGGCTCAACCGCACTAATGATAGCTTCTAGGAATGGACACACAGAGTCAGTTAAATTACTTGTTGAATTAGGTTCAAATGTCAATGAGAAAAATAATGATGGCTGGTCCGCACTGATGATAGCTTCTAGGAATGGACACACAGAGTCAGTTAAATTACTTGTTGAATTAGGTTCAAATGTCAATGAGAAAAATAATGATGGCTGGACCGCACTGATGATAGCTTCTATAAACGGACACACAGAGGCAGTTAAAGTACTTGTTGAATTAGGTTCAAATGTCAATGAGAATGATAATGATGGCTCGACCGCACTGATTATAGCTTCAGAAAACGGACACACAGAGGCAGTTAAATTACTTGTTGAATTAGGTTCAAATGTCAATGAGAAAGATAATGATGGTAGGACCGCACTGATGATAGCTTCTCAAAATGGACACACAGAGGCAGTTAAATTACTTGTTGAATTAGGTTCAAATGTCAATGAGATAAATAATTATGGCTCAACCGCACTAATGATAGCTTCTAGGAATGGACACACAGAGTCAGTTAAATTACTTGTTGAATTAGGTTCAAATGTCAATGAGAAAAATAATGATGGCTGGACCGCACTGATGATAGCTTCTATAAACGGACACACAGAGGCAGTTAAAGTACTTGTTGAATTAGGTTCAAATGTCAATGAGAATGATAATGATGGCTCGACCGCACTGATTATAGCTTCAGAAAACGGACACACAGAGGCAGTTAAATTACTTGTTGAATTAGGTTCAAATGTCAATGAGAAAGATAATGATGGTAGGACCGCACTGATGATAGCTTCTCAAAATGGACACACAGAGGCAGTTAAATTACTTGTTGAATTAGGTTCAAATGTCAATGAGAAAGATAATGATGGCTCGACCGCAATGTTTATAGCTTCTGAAAACAGACACACAGAGGCAGTTAAATTACTTGTTGAATTAGGTTCAAATGTCAATGAGAAAGATAATGATGGCTCGACCGCACTGATGATAGCTTCTCAGAATGGACACACAGAGACAGTTAAATTACTTGTTGAATTAGGTTCAAATATTAATGAGAAAGATAATGATGGCTCGACCGCACTGATGATAGCTTCTATAAAGGGACACACAGAGGCAGTTAAATTACTTGTTGAATTAGGTTCAAATGTCAATGAGATAAATAATTATGGCTCAACCGCACTAATGATAGCTTCTGGGAATGGGCACACAGAGACAGTTAAATTACTTGTTGAATTAGGTTCAAATGTCAATGAGAAAAATAATGATGGCTGGACCGCACTGATGATAGCTTCTATAAACGGACACACAGAGGCAGTTAAATTACTTGTTGAATTAGGTTCAAATGTCAATGAGAATGATAATGATGGCTCGACCGCACTGATTATAGCTTCAGAAAACGGACACACAGAGGCAGTTAAATTACTTGTTGAATTAGGTTCAAATGTCAATGAGAAAGATAATGATGGTAGGACCGCACTGATGATAGCTTCTATAAAGGGACACACAGAGGCAGTTAAATTACTTGTTGAATTAGGTTCAAATGTCAATGAGAAAGATAATGATGGCTCGACCGCAATGTTTATAGCTTCTGAAAACAGACACACAGAGACAGTTAAATTACTTGTTGAATTAGGTTCAAATGTCAATGAGATAAATAATTATGGCTCGACCGCACTGATGATAGCTTCTCAGAATGGACACACAGAGACAGTTAAATTACTTGTTGAATTAGGTTCAAATGTTAATGAGAAAGATAATGATGGCTCGACCGCACTGATGATAGCTTCTATAAAGGGACACACAGAGACAGTTAAATTACTTGTTGAATTAGGTTCAAATGTCAATGAGAAAGATAATGATGGCTCGACCGCAATGTTTATAGCTTCTGAAAACAGACACACAGAGGCAGTTAAATTACTTGTTGAATTAGGTTCAAATGTCAATGAGAAAGATAATGACGGTTGGACCGCACTGATGTTAGCTTCACAGAATGGACACACAGAGGCAGTTAAATTACTTGTTGAATTAGGTTCAAATGTCAATGAGAAAGATAATGACGGTTGGACCGCACTGATGATAGCTTCACAGAATGGACACACGGAGACAGTTAAATTACTTGTTGAATTAGGTTCAAATGTCTATGAGAAAAATAATTATGGCTCGACCGCACTAATGAAAACTTCTCAGAATGGACACACAGAAACAGTTAAATTACTTGTTGAATTAGGTTCAAACGTCAATGAGAAAAATAATGATGGCTCGACCGCACTGATTATAGCTTCTGAAGACGGACACACAGAGGCAGTTAAATTACTTGTTGAATTAGGTTCAAATGTCAATGAGAATGATAATGATGGCTCGACCGCACTGATTATAGCTTCTGAAGTCGGACACACAGAGGCAGTTAAATTACTTGTTGAATTAGGTTCAAATGTCAATGAGAAAGATAATGATGGTTGGACCGCACTGATTATAGCTTCTCAGAATGGACACACAGAGACAGTTAAATTACTTGTTGAATTAGGTTCAAATGTCAATGAGAAAAATAATAATGGTTGGACCGCACTGATTATAGCTTCTCAGAATGGACACAAAAAGACAGTTAAATTACTTGTTGAATTAGGTTCAAATGTCAATGAGAAAAATAATTATGGCTCGACCGCACTGATGATAGCTTCTCGGAATGGACACACAGAGACAGTTAAATTACTTGTTGAATTAGGTTCAAATGTCAATGAGAAAGATAATGACGGTTGGACCGCACTGATGATAGCTTCACAGAATGGACACACGGAGACAGTTAAATTACTTGTTGAATTAGGTTCAAATGTCAATGAGAAAGATAATGACGGTTGGACCGCACTGATGATAGCTTCACAGAATGGACACACGGAGACAGTTAAATTACTTGTTGAATTAGGTTCAAACGTCAATGAGAAAAATAATGATGGCTCGACCGCACTGATTATAGCTTCTGAAGACGGACACACAGAGGCAGTTAAATTACTTGTTGAATTAGGTTCAAATGTCAATGAGAATGATAATGATGGTTGGACCGCACTGATTATAGCTTCTCAGAATGGACACACGGAGACAGTTAAATTACTTGTTGAATTAGGTTCAAACGTCAATGAGAAAAATAATGATGGCTCGACCGCACTGATTATAGCTTCTGAAGACGGACACACAGAGGCAGTTAAATTACTTGTTGAATTAGGTTCAAATGTCAATGAGAAAGATAATGATGGCTCGACCGCAATGTTTATAGCTTCTGAAAACAGACACACAGAGGCAGTTAAATTACTTGTTGAATTAGGTTCAAATGTCAATGAGAAAGATAATGATGGCTCGACCGCACTGATGATAGCTTCTCAGAATGGACACACAGAGACAGTTAAATTACTTGTTGAATTAGGTTCAAATATTAATGAGAAAGATAATGATGGCTCGACCGCACTGATGATAGCTTCTATAAAGGGACACACAGAGGCAGTTAAATTACTTGTTGAATTAGGTTCAAATGTCAATGAGATAAATAATTATGGCTCAACCGCACTAATGATAGCTTCTGGGAATGGGCACACAGAGACAGTTAAATTACTTGTTGAATTAGGTTCAAATGTCAATGAGAAAAATAATGATGGCTGGACCGCACTGATGATAGCTTCTATAAACGGACACACAGAGGCAGTTAAATTACTTGTTGAATTAGGTTCAAATGTCAATGAGAATGATAATGATGGCTCGACCGCACTGATTATAGCTTCAGAAAACGGACACACAGAGGCAGTTAAATTACTTGTTGAATTAGGTTCAAATGTCAATGAGAAAGATAATGATGGTAGGACCGCACTGATGATAGCTTCTCAAAATGGACACACAGAGGCAGTTAAATTACTTGTTGAATTAGGTTCAAATGTCAATGAGAAAGATAATGATGGCTCGACCGCAATGTTTATAGCTTCTGAAAACAGACACACAGAGACAGTTAAATTACTTGTTGAATTAGGTTCAAATGTCAATGAGATAAATAATTATGGCTCGACCGCACTGATGATAGCTTCTCAGAATGGACACACAGAGACAGTTAAATTACTTGTTGAATTAGGTTCAAATGTTAATGAGAAAGATAATGATGGCTCGACCGCACTGATGATAGCTTCTATAAAGGGACACACAGAGGCAGTTAAATTACTTGTTGAATTAGGTTCAAATGTCAATGAGAAAGATAATGATGGCTCGACCGCAATGTTTATAGCTTCTGAAAACAGACACACAGAGGCAGTTAAATTACTTGTTGAATTAGGTTCAAATGTCAATGAGAAAGATAATGACGGTTGTACCGCACTGATGTTAGCTTCACAGAATGGACACACGGAGACAGTTAAATTACTTGTTGAATTAGGTTCAAATGTCAATGAGAAAGATAATGACGGTTGGACCGCACTGATTATAGCTTCACAGAATGGACACACGGAGACAGTTAAATTACTTGTTGAATTAGGTTCAAATGTCTATGAGAAAAATAATTATGGCTCGACCGCACTAATGAAAACTTCTCAGAATGGACACACAGAAACAGTTAAATTACTTGTTGAATTAGGTTCAAACGTCAATGAGAAAAATAATGATGGCTCGACCGCACTGATTATAGCTTCTGAAGACGGACACACAGAGGCAGTTAAATTACTTGTTGAATTAGGTTCAAATGTCAATGAGAATGATAATGATGGCTCGACCGCACTGATTATAGCTTCTGAAGTCGGACACACAGAGGCAGTTAAATTACTTGTTGAATTAGGTTCAAATGTCAATGAGAAAGATAATGATGGTTGGACCGCACTGATTATAGCTTCTCAGAATGGACACACAGAGACAGTTAAATTACTTGTTGAATTAGGTTCAAATGTCAATGAGAAAAATAATAATGGTTGGACCGCACTGATTATAGCTTCTCAGAATGGACACAAAAAGACAGTTAAATTACTTGTTGAATTAGGTTCAAATGTCAATGAGAAAAATAATTATGGCTCGACCGCACTGATGATAGCTTCTCGGAATGGACACACAGAGACAGTTAAATTACTTGTTGAATTAGGTTCAAATGTCAATGAGAAAGATAATGACGGTTGGACCGCACTGATGATAGCTTCACAGAATGGACACACGGAGACAGTTAAATTACTTGTTGAATTAGGTTCAAATGTCAATGAGAAAGATAATGACGGTTGGACCGCACTGATGATAGCTTCACAGAATGGACACACGGAGACAGTTAAATTACTTGTTGAATTAGGTTCAAACGTCAATGAGAAAAATAATGATGGCTCGACCGCACTGATTATAGCTTCTGAAGACGGACACACAGAGGCAGTTAAATTACTTGTTGAATTAGGTTCAAATGTCAATGAGAATGATAATGATGGTTGGACCGCACTGATTATAGCTTCTCAGAATGGACACACGGAGACAGTTAAATTACTTGTTTAATTAGGTTCAAACGTCAATGAGAAAAATAATGATGGCTCGACCGCACTGATTATAGCTTCTGAAGACGGACACACAGAGGCAGTTAAATTACTTGTTGAATTAGGTTCAAATGTCAATGAGAAAGATAATGATGGCTCGACCGCAATGTTTATAGCTTCTGAAAACAGACACACAGAGGCAGTTAAATTACTTGTTGAATTAGGTTCAAATGTCAATGAGAAAGATAATGATGGCTCGACCGCACTGATGATAGCTTCTCAGAATGGACACACAGAGACAGTTAAATTACTTGTTGAATTAGGTTCAAATATTAATGAGAAAGATAATGATGGCTCGACCGCACTGATGATAGCTTCTATAAAGGGACACACAGAGGCAGTTAAATTACTTGTTGAATTAGGTTCAAATGTCAATGAGATAAATAATTATGGCTCAACCGCACTAATGATAGCTTCTGGGAATGGGCACACAGAGACAGTTAAATTACTTGTTGAATTAGGTTCAAATGTCAATGAGAAAAATAATGATGGCTGGACCGCACTGATGATAGCTTCTATAAACGGACACACAGAGGCAGTTAAATTACTTGTTGAATTAGGTTCAAATGTCAATGAGAATGATAATGATGGCTCGACCGCACTGATTATAGCTTCAGAAAACGGACACACAGAGGCAGTTAAATTACTTGTTGAATTAGGTTCAAATGTCAATGAGAAAGATAATGATGGTAGGACCGCACTGATGATAGCTTCTCAAAATGGACACACAGAGGCAGTTAAATTACTTGTTGAATTAGGTTCAAATGTCAATGAGAAAGATAATGATGGCTCGACCGCAATGTTTATAGCTTCTGAAAACAGACACACAGAGACAGTTAAATTACTTGTTGAATTAGGTTCAAATGTCAATGAGATAAATAATTATGGCTCGACCGCACTGATGATAGCTTCTCAGAATGGACACACAGAGACAGTTAAATTACTTGTTGAATTAGGTTCAAATGTTAATGAGAAAGATAATGATGGCTCGACCGCACTGATGATAGCTTCTATAAAGGGACACACAGAGGCAGTTAAATTACTTGTTGAATTAGGTTCAAATGTCAATGAGAAAGATAATGATGGCTCGACCGCAATGTTTATAGCTTCTGAAAACAGACACACAGAGGCAGTTAAATTACTTGTTGAATTAGGTTCAAATGTCAATGAGAAAGATAATGACGGTTGGACCGCACTGATGTTAGCTTCACAGAATGGACACACGGAGACAGTTAAATTACTTGTTGAATTAGGTTCAAATGTCAATGAGAAAGATAATGACGGTTGGACCGCACTGATGATAGCTTCACAGAATGGACACACGGAGACAGTTAAATTACTTGTTGAATTAGGTTCAAATGTCTATGAGAAAAATAATTATGGCTCGACCGCACTAATGAAAACTTCTCAGAATGGACACACAGAAACAGTTAAATTACTTGTTGAATTAGGTTCAAACGTCAATGAGAAAAATAATGATGGCTCGACCGCACTGATTATAGCTTCTGAAGACGGACACACAGAGGCAGTTAAATTACTTGTTGAATTAGGTTCAAATGTCAATGAGAATGATAATGATGGCTCGACCGCACTGATTATAGCTTCTGAAGTCGGACACACAGAGGCAGTTAAATTACTTGTTGAATTAGGTTCAAATGTCAATGAGAAAGATAATGATGGTTGGACCGCACTGATTATAGCTTCTCAGAATGGACACACAGAGACAGTTAAATTACTTGTTGAATTAGGTTCAAATGTCAATGAGAAAAATAATAATGGTTGGACCGCACTGATTATAGCTTCTCAGAATGGACACAAAAAGACAGTTAAATTACTTGTTGAATTAGGTTCAAATGTCAATGAGAAAAATAATTATGGCTCGACCGCACTGATGATAGCTTCTCGGAATGGACACACAGAGACAGTTAAATTACTTGTTGAATTAGGTTCAAATGTCAATGAGAAAGATAATGACGGTTGGACCGCACTGATGATAGCTTCACAGAATGGACACACGGAGACAGTTAAATTACTTGTTGAATTAGGTTCAAATGTCAATGAGAAAGATAATGACGGTTGGACCGCACTGATGATAGCTTCACAGAATGGACACACGGAGACAGTTAAATTACTTGTTGAATTAGGTTCAAACGTCAATGAGAAAAATAATGATGGCTCGACCGCACTGATTATAGCTTCTGAAGACGGACACACAGAGGCAGTTAAATTACTTGTTGAATTAGGTTCAAATGTCAATGAGAATGATAATGATGGTTGGACCGCACTGATTATAGCTTCTCAGAATGGACACACAGAGACAGTTAAATTACTTGTTGAATTTGGTTCAAATGTCAATGAGAAAAATAATAATGGTTGGACCGCACTGATTATAGCTTCTCAGAATGGACACAAAAAGACAGTTAAATTACTTGTTGAATTAGGTTCAAATGTTAATGAGAAAGATAATGATGGCTCGACCGCACTGATGATAGCTTCTATAAAGGGACACACAGAGGCAGTTAAATTACTTGTTGAATTAGGTTCAAATGTCAATGAGATAAATAATTATGGCTCAACCGCACTAATGATAGCTTCTGGGAATGGGCACACAGAGACAGTTAAATTACTTGTTGAATTAGGTTCAAATGTCAATGAGAAAAATAATGATGGCTGGACCGCACTGATGATAGCTTCTATAAACGGACACACAGAGGCAGTTAAATTACTTGTTGAATTAGGTTCAAATGTCAATGAGAATGATAATGATGGCTCGACCGCACTGATTATAGCTTCAGAAAACGGACACACAGAGGCAGTTAAATTACTTGTTGAATTAGGTTCAAATGTCAATGAGGTAGATAATGATGGATCGACCGCACTGATGATAGCTTCTCAAAATGGACACACAGAGGCAGTTAAATTACTTGTTGAATTAGGTTCAAATGTCAATGAGAAAGATAATGATGGCTCGACCGCAATGTTTATAGCTTCTGAAAACAGACACACAGAGGCAGTTAAATTACTTGTTGAATTAGGTTCAAATGTTAATGAGAAAGATAATGATGGCTCGACCGCACTGATGATAGCTTCTATAAAGGGACACACAGAGGCAGTTAAATTACTTGTTGAATTAGGTTCAAATGTCAATGAGATAAATAATTATGGCTCAACCGCACTAATGATAGCTTCTGGGAATGGACACACAGAGACAGTTAAATTACTTGTTGAATTAGGTTCAAATGTCAATGAGAAAAATAATGATGGCTGGACCGCACTGATGATAGCTTCTATAAACGGACACACAGAGGCAGTTAAATTACTTGTTGAATTAGGTTCAAATGTCAATGAGAAAACCAATGTTGGTTGGACCGCACTGATTATAGCTTCTATTAACGGACTCAGAGAGGCAGTTAATTTACTTGTTGAATTAGGTTCAAATGTCAATGAGATAGATAATGATGGTAGGACCGCACTGTTTATAGCTTCTCAGAATGGACACACGGAGACAGTTAAATTACTTGTTGAATTAGGCTCAAATGTCAATGAGATAGTTAATGATGGTAGGACCGCACTGATGATAGCTTCTCGGAACGGACACACAGAGACAGTTAAATTACTTGTTGAATTAGGTTCAAATGTCAATGAGAAAACCAATGTTGGTTGATGACAGCTTCTTTAAACGGAAAAACAGAGGCAGTTAAATTACTTGTTGAATTAGGTTCAAATGTCAATGAGAAAACCAATGTTGGTTGGACCACACTGATTATAGCTTCTGGGAACGGACACACAGAGACAGTTAAATTACTTGTTGAATTAGGTTCAAATGTCAATGAGAAAGATAATGACGGTTGGACCGCACTGATGATAGCTTCTATAAACGGACACACAGAGACAGTTAAATTACTTGTTGAATTAGGTTCGAATGTCAATGAGAAAGATAATGATGGCTGGTCCGCACTGATGATAGCTTCTATAAACGGACACACAGAGGCAGTTAAATTACTTGTTGAATTAGGTTCAAATGTCAATGAGAATGATAATGATGGCTCGACCGCATTGATTATAGCTTCAGAAAACGGACACACAGAGGCAGTTAAATTACTTGTTGAATTAGGTTCAAATGTCAATAAGAAAGATAATGATGGATCGACCGCACTGATGATGGCTTCTCAAAATGGACACACAGAGGCAGTTAAATTACTTGTTGAATTAGGTTCAAATGTCAATGAGAAAGATAATGATGGTTGGACCGCACTGATTATAGCTTCTCAGAATGGACACACAGAGACAGTTAAATTACTTGTTGAAATAGGTTCAAATGTCAATGAGAAAGATAATGATGATTGGACCGCACTGATTATAGCTTCTCAGAATGGACACACAGAGACTGTTAAATTACTTGTTGAATTAGGTTCAAATGTCAATGAGAAAAATAATTATGGCTCGACCGCACTGATGATAGTTTCTCGGAATGGACACACAGAGACAGTTAAATTACTTGTTGAATTAGGTTCAAATGTCAATGAGAAAAATAATGATGGCTCGACCGCACTGATGACAGCTTCTCGGAATGGACACACAGAGGCAGTTAAATTACTTGTTGAATTAGGTTCAAATGTCAATGAGGAAGATAATGATGGCTTGATCGCACTGTTTATAGCTTCTGAAAACGGACACACAGAGGCAGTTAAATTACTTGTTGAATTAGGTTCAAATGTCAATGAGAAAAATAATAATGGCTCGACCGCACTGATGATAGCTTCTATAAACGGACACACAGAGGCAGTTAAATTACTTGTTGAATTCAATTTAAATGTCAATGAGAAAGATAATGACGGTTGGACCGCACTGTTTATAGCTTCTCAGAATGGACCCAGGGAGACAGTTAAATTACTTGTTGAATTAGGTTCAAATGTCAATGAGAAAGATAATGATGGCTCGACCGCACTGTTTATAGCTTCTGAAAACGGACAGACAGAGGCATTTAAATTACTTGTTGAATTAGGTTCAAATGTCAATGAGAAAGATAATGATGGCTCGACCGCACTGATAATAGCTTGTCAAAATGGACACACAGAGGCAGTTAAATTACTTGTTGAATTAGGTTCAAATGTCAATGAGAAAGATAATGATGGTAGGACCGCACTGATTATAGCTTCTCAGAATGGACACACAGAGACAGTTAAATTACTAGTTGAATTAGGTTCAAATGTCAATGAGAAAACCAATATTGGTTGGACCGCACTAATGATAGCTTCTCAGAATGGACACACAGAGGCAGTTAAATTACTTGTTGAATTAGATTCAAATGTCAATGAGAAAGATAATGACGGATGGACCGCACTGTTTATAGCTTCTCAGAATGGACACACAGAGACAGTTAAATTACTCGTTGAATTAGGTTCAAATGTCAATGAGAAAGATAATGATGGTTGGACCGCACTGATTATAGCTTCTCAGAATGGACACACAGAGGCAGTTAAATTACTTGTTGAATTTGGTTCAAATGTCAATGAGATAGATAATGATGGTTGGACCGCACTGATTTTAGCTTCTCAGAATGGACACACAGAGACAGTTAAATTACTTGTTGAATTAGGTTCAAATGTCAATAAGAAAGATATTAATGGTTGGACCGCACTGATGAAAGCTTCTCAAAATGGACACAAAGAGACAGTTAAATTACTTGTTGGATCAGGATCAAATGTCAATGAGAAAAATAATGATGGCTGGACCGCACTGATGATAGCTTCTATAAACGGACACACAGAGGCAGTTAAATTACTTGTTGAATTAGGTTCAAATGTCAATGAGAATGATAATGATGGCTCGACCGCACTGATTATAGCTTCAGAAAACGGACACACAGAGGCAGTTAAATTACTTGTTGAATTAGGTTCAAATGTCAATGAGGTAGATAATGATGGATCGACCGCACTGATGATAGCTTCTCAAAATGGACACACAGAGGCAGTTAAATTACTTGTTGAATTAGGTTCAAATGTCAATGAGAAAGATAATGATGGCTCGACCGCAATGTTTATAGCTTCTGAAAACAGACACACAGAGGCAGTTAAATTACTTGTTGAATTAGGTTCAAATGTTAATGAGAAAGATAATGATGGCTCGACCGCACTGATGATAGCTTCTATAAAGGGACACACAGAGGCAGTTAAATTACTTGTTGAATTAGGTTCAAATGTCAATGAGATAAATAATTATGGCTCAACCGCACTAATGATAGCTTCTGGGAATGGACACACAGAGACAGTTAAATTACTTGTTGAATTAGGTTCAAATGTCAATGAGAAAAATAATGATGGCTGGACCGCACTGATGATAGCTTCTATAAACGGACACACAGAGGCAGTTAAATTACTTGTTGAATTAGGTTCAAATGTCAATGAGAAAACCAATGTTGGTTGGACCGCACTGATTATAGCTTCTATTAACGGACTCAGAGAGGCAGTTAATTTACTTGTTGAATTAGGTTCAAATGTCAATGAGATAGATAATGATGGTAGGACCGCACTGTTTATAGCTTCTCAGAATGGACACACGGAGACAGTTAAATTACTTGTTGAATTAGGCTCAAATGTCAATGAGATAGTTAATGATGGTAGGACCGCACTGATGATAGCTTCTCGGAACGGACACACAGAGACAGTTAAATTACTTGTTGAATTAGGTTCAAGTGTCAATGAGAAAACCAATGTTGGTTGATGACAGCTTCTTTAAACGGAAAAACAGAGGCAGTTAAATTACTTGTTGAATTAGGTTCAAATGTCAATGAGAAAACCAATGTTGGTTGGACCACACTGATTATAACTTCTGGGAACGGACACACAGAGACAGTTAAATTACTTGTTGAATTAGGTTCAAATGTCAATGAGAAAACCAATGTTGGTTGGACCGCACTGATAATAGCTTCTATAAACAGACACACAGAGACAGTTAAATTACTTGTTGAATTAGGTTCAAATGTCAATGAGAAAGATAATGACGGTTGGACCGCACTGATGATAGCTTCTATAAACGGACACACAGAGACAGTTAAATTACTTGTTGAATTAGGTTCAAATGTCAATGAGAAAAATAATGATGGCTGGTCCGCACTGATGATAGCTTCTATAAACGGACACACAGAGGCAGTTAAATTACTTGTTGAATTAGGTTCAAATGTCAATGAGAATGATAATGATGGCTCGACCGCATTGATTATAGCTTCAGAAAACGGACACACAGAGGCAGTTAAATTACTTGTTGAATTAGGTTCAAATGTCAATGAGAAAGATAATGATGGATCGACCGCACTGATGATGGCTTCTCAAAATGGACACACAGAGGCAGTTAAATTACTTGTTGAATTAGGTTCAAATGTCAATGAGAAAGATAATGATGGTTGGACCGCACTGATTATAGCTTCTCAGAATGGACACACAGAGACAGTTAAATTACTTGTTGAAATAGGTTCAAATGTCAATGAGAAAGATAATGATGATTGGACCGCACTGATTATAGCTTCTCAGAATGGACACACAGAGACTGTTAAATTACTTGTTGAATTAGGTTCAAATGTCAATGAGAAAAATAATTATGGCTCGACCGCACTGATGATAGTTTCTCGGAATGGACACACAGAGACAGTTAAATTACTTGTTGAATTAGGTTCAAATGTCAATGAGAAAAATAATGATGGCTCGACCGCACTGATGACAGCTTCTCGGAATGGACACACAGAGGCAGTTAAATTACTTGTTGAATTAGGTTCAAATGTCAATGAGGAAGATAATGATGGCTTGATCGCACTGTTTATAGCTTCTGAAAACGGACACACAGAGGCAGTTAAATTACTTGTTGAATTAGGTTCAAATGTCAATGAGAAAAATAATAATGGCTCGACCGCACTGATGATAGCTTCTATAAACGGACACACAGAGGCAGTTAAATTACTTGTTGAATTCAATTTAAATGTCAATGAGAAAGATAATGACGGTTGGACCGCACTGTTTATAGCTTCTCAGAATGGACACATGGAGACAATTAAATTACTTGTTGAATTAGGTTCAAATGTCAATGAGAAAGATAATGATGGCTCGACCGCACTGTTTATAGCTTCTGAAAACGGACAGACAGAGGCATTTAAATTACTTGTTGAATTAGGTTCAAATGTCAATGAGAAAGATAATGATGGCTCGACCGCACTGATAATAGCTTGTCAAAATGGACACACAGAGGCAGTTAAATTACTTGTTGAATTAGGTTCAAATGTCAATGAGAAAGATAATGATGGTAGGACCGCACTGATTATAGCTTCTCAGAATGGACACACAGAGACAGTTAAATTACTAGTTGAATTAGGTTCAAATGTCAATGAGAAAACCAATATTGGTTGGACCGCACTAATGATAGCTTCTCAGAATGGACACACAGAGGCAGTTAAATTACTTGTTGAATTAGATTCAAATGTCAATGAGAAAGATAATGACGGATGGACCGCACTGTTTATAGCTTCTCAGAATGGACACACAGAGACAGTTAAATTACTCGTTGAATTAGGTTCAAATGTCAATGAGAAAGATAATGATGGTTGGACCGCACTGATTATAGCTTCTCAGAATGGACACACAGAGGCAGTTAAATTACTTGTTGAATTTGGTTCAAATGTCAATGAGATAGATAATGATGGTTGGACCGCACTGATTATAGCTTCTCAGAATGGACACACAGAGACAGTTAAATTACTTGTTGAATTAGGTTCAAATGTCAATAAGAAAGATAATAATGGTTGGACCGCACTGATGAAAGCTTCTCAAAATGGACACAAAGAGACAGTTAAATTACTTGTTGGATCAGGATCAAATGTCAATGAGAAAAATAATGACGGCTCGACCGCACTGATGATAGCTTCTCAGAATGGACACACAGAGACAGTTAAATTACTTGTTGAATTAGGTTCAAATGTCAATGAGAAAGATAATGGTGGTTGGACCGCACTGATTAAGGGGGGACACCAGGCGGGAAAAAGAGAAAAAAACAAGCAATTTAAGTTTTTAGTAGTGTTGTTTTCGTTGACGGAAACTAAAACTAAAATAAGACGAAAACTGAAATTATACAGAAAAAACGAAATAAAAACTGAAACTAAAATACAGTGTTTCTTTCGTTCACGAAAACTAAAACCTACTAAAACCTTCGTTAACGAAAATGTTGACTTTTCGTCAACGAGAACTAAAATTAAAATTAGAAGCAAAACTAAAACTAGACGAAAACTAAAATTATTACAGAAAAAACGAACAAAAAACTGAAACTAAAATATGACCTGGGACTAAAACAACACTACATTTTAGAGCATTTTCGGTTACGCCGGACGAAATCCGTATTTTTTTTTCCGGGTGACAGCCATAAATTGTGCTGAATTTTGATAGAGAGGGAAGTAATCATGTTGAATAACCGTTACAAAAATAAATAATGATTACGCCCCTTTGATTAGCTTTAATTATTTATATTTAAAAGAAAAGCAAAAACGGTACTTAAAACTCCCCATTTTTCGGCCCTCAGAAGTCATATCGCGAAATGGACTTTTGATGTACACTTGGCAGGCCAAGACCTACAAAATGATATATACATCATGGGTCTAGGACTTATGGATGTTGAGATCTAGGGTGATGACGGACAGACAGACAGACAAAACGGGGACAATAGAGCATTTTTTTTTTCGAAAATGCTCTAAAAATAAGGGACATAGAAGAAATCTTTTAGGATATAATTAATACTACAGGGCTAGGGGGAGGTAAAAAGTACTTTTAACCATGTCAATTTATTGGTTGCCATGACACGATTCAAAATGGCCGCCAAACAACCATATTTCATATACATTCAAACTCTTAATACTTAGAAACTACAATAGATAAACACTTTCTTTTCGCAAACAAATAAACAAATCAAGTACAACAAATGGTTGCCATAAAATTTTAATTGTATCTTTCTTTATTAAGAAAACGAAATAATTGTGTTACATGTATAAATATGAGGTAACTGACATACCAAAAAAAAAAACTTCAAACAAACAAAATTAAAAAAATAATCATTGTAATTGAATTATCTGGCAACCTATTCTGTATTTATCTTTTTTAAACAAGCATAACAAAAACGAGCCTCATACCTCTAATGGTTTTGGAGTTATAGAGTTTTAAAGTCATGAAGTAGAGTGAAAAAAAGAAATGGGGAAAAACCAAAAAAAAAACGACAACTTAGATACATTACATAAAAAACTATAAGGAAATATACAATTCTTAAGCTATCATTTGAAAGATCTTTCAATTTCCTATTAAAAAAATAAGAAAACATATTGCTAGATAAATATTTGATAGATAGACTTTAAAGTATTTGATGATGTAAAAATGAAATAAAAAATCTGCATAAGATAATAAACTTGAAATGAGCTAAAAATGTAAACAAAACTAATATAGTTATAACTACAGCAAACATAAACATACTTTTAATAAGCATACCAAACATGAGTAACATACCTCAAAGGGTAATGAAGTTACATGATTTTTTATTCAAGTCGATCGCAGAAAAAAATGAAATAGAGTAAAAAAGAAAAAAAATTTAAACTATCATACGTTATATAAAAGCCCTAGTAAAACATAAAGTTTGTAATTTAAAATACATACTTGTAAGGACATAGGCAGACATAGATAAATAGACATACACATTGTTAGATAGACAGACATATAGATTGATAGATAGTTATATAGATAGACAATTAATTATTGTATCAATGTAGATGTTAGAGGGAATTCCCTGTAGTACGGTGACGCACCTAATGAATGGGTTATTGAACGGAAGTGAAAAGGGACGAGACACACGGACGGTTGACGAGGAAAGGAAAGAGATCATTGTTTTTGACACCCTTGTTTTATTTGAGTTAGGGAAAGGTGTAGAATGAGGAAGGAGCTAGGAGAAGGTATTCTGTATTGAAGCTGTAACATGATATAACTATTCTTGATTATTTCTGTAATTAAAGTGGTATTGATTGTTTTAACCCAAATTGACTTCCACGTTTTATTGGAATTGTTTGTGGAACAGTGTCTTGTGTATGAATTAGGTAAAATCAAAGAAACCACCCCTGACAACTTGGTGTCAGAAGTCTAAGACAAATATTAATTGTCTAGTGAACCCATGCAAGTAAGGAAACAGCTAAGATAGAAAAGAAACTTTGTTATAGTGTTTTATCACAACCACTGGAACAACTCATGGATGAAAGCATTATTGCTACTTATTGAGAATCAATCTAAATAGTGACGTGTCAGATATATTGTCTGTGTCCTGCTATTTGACCTGTAGAGAGCATACGGTCTGTCAGTAGCAGTACAACCGTCATTGTCAGCATCAGTACAGCCATTATTGTCAGCGTCAGTACAGCCGTTATTGTCAGTATCAGTCCAGCCGTCACTTTCAGCGACAGTCCAAAGTTATTTAAGACCACACCAACTGACATCACAGACCCCAACTGATATAATCTATAATACAAATTTTACATCATGTGTTCCGGTGTCTGTCATCGCTACTTCCGTCTGTCATCCAACATGGCGGCATAAACAATTCAAAGATGGCAGAAACATTTACTTTTTTCTTAACATGCATGATCCGGCTACCAACCGGCCAGCCGAATAAGAATTGCCTCCTACATGGTTGCCAGAAATGACATTGGACCAGCCATATGTTTAGTGCCGAGGTGACAAAACACCATACACTAACATACGGCAGGTAAGATCATGAATACCATATGGCAATCACAATGTAATACATGTATTGTTTTCGACCGCCTCAATCGCTACCAAAAGACATTAAAGCGATCTTGGGAGAGGAAACACAAAATCATGCAAAAATATTCTGTGATACTCTCCGAAACAAATTATAAAGCGAAACGTAGATCCATAGGCATATGTATATATCTCGCAGTATCGTAGTAAGTCTATGGTGTTCAATTAGTTATTAAATGAGAAGCGATCATAAAAAGAAATATTTACAGAATTCGTTTAATTAATATTCTGTGTTATGTTCCACAATCTAAATTTTAAATCAAACTTATGGATACCTCAATATAATGTAATATTTATATTGTTTAAATTGTTTTTATTTCTAAAATATGCCTTTATCTAATGTAGAATTATTTCCCTTTGTTACTAACCTTAAATACGTCACATTTTTTTTTCATTTTTTGACTATTACGTCACATGAATGAATTGAATAAGGGTTGAGATTGAGTAGCGCCGTACACAACTTTTACAATGCAAACTAACCCATTTATGATGGGGGCTTCACACAGAGGGTGTATGGAGGGGGCCCAGTTTGAAGAAGGCCCCCAAAAATTCTTTTAAACTAAATATTAAGTACATTATCTCATGTCAAAATGTAGTGGCTCCCGAAGATGCCTAAAATCCCTTGGTTCGGCATTGGCTTCACAGAACTATAATGTTGAAAGCTTTGATATGTCTTTCTTTTTTAAGAGGCCTAATGTTTTCTGCGTCTGCGGCCTCAACTGCATTGATGGAATACTATGTTTTTAATTGAAGGTCAGCTAAAACTACACAACGATTCTTTCTTTTCGGGACCAAGCTTGAGAAGCGTCAAAAAATTATCTCATGTCAAAATGCAGGGGCAGCGCCCAAAGAGGCCAAATCCACCGGGCCCCTAAATCCCTAGGTTCTGCACTGCCGGGTAAATAAACCACCTGTAGCGTTTTGCTTAACACAATCACTCACTTACGTCTCTCTTTTTTTTTAAATACTCCATGTTGAACATCATAAAACATTAAATGAATAACTGTTTGGAAAGGAGTCCATTAAAATATTATGAAGGAATATGATTTTAAGAGTTGTTGTTTATGTTTACCCATATTGAGGATTATTTTCTTTGGGAGGAACTATTTAACATATGAACTTTATTTAACGTATTATTAGGTGTCCCTATTCTCAAATGTATTTTGGCTACAATAATCTGTTCATGTCCTTGGGGCCACTGCAAGTATATAGGCTCATTGTTAACGAACTAAAATATATATCACTATTTTCAACTCCAACTTTGTGCCTACTCGCCGGTCCGGGTACCGGGCCTTTGATAACTAGTAATTAGAAAAAAAAATAGTTCATCTACTAAGAACAAAATGGAAGAAATAATTGCCACCGGCAAACAATTGGGCCTTACTGATAAGGACTTAACAAAGTATATCGAGAAGCAGTGTGAAAGACAAGAACGAGAGAGAGAGAGAGATTATTCGAAGCAGAACAAAAAGAAAAAGAGAGACAAGAACGAGAAAAAGAGAGACAACACCAGGCAGAACAACAGGAAAAGGCCAGAGTCCATGAGCTTGAAATGGAAAAGATAAGAGCCACAAATAAAACTGTTGTACAGCATCTTTCAACACCGGGCTCTTTCAACAAACCACCACAATTTGAGTTAGTAATGTCTGTTTAGGAAACGGACACAACAAAATGGTCATCTCACCTTATTTCTCTAATCAAGGGCAAACCTCTCTCTTTGATCCAGACCCTACAACCAGCAGAAACATCGAACTACGAGCTATTAAAGAAAGCGCTTACGAGGATACTGGGCAAGTCTGAGGATACTTATCGGAGGCTTTTTCACACCATTAAACCAGATTATGATTATGACCCCCGACAGTTTGTTGGTACGGTCAAATCGCATTTAGTAAACTGGCTACAGTTATCTGGCATTAATAAAGATGACCCTAAAGAAATCATGGAGTTGCTGGTGGTGGACAAGTTCTTGAGATCATCCAGCCCAGAATTGTTCCAGTTCCGGCAAGAAAGAAAGGTGAGAACAGAGGCAGCACTTATTAAGGAACTCTACACATTTCGTGATGCGCATCCCTATCTCCCAGTCAGCAGGACAGATTCACCACAATATACTGCTGCAATAGCGAGTCAACGATATAGAAGGCTCAGTGTGCCACCCAGGCAGCAAAGACCAGAGAACAGGACGTGTTACACATGCGGGAGACCAGGTCACATCGCCCGGCACTGCCATGCTACCTCGCAAACCCAACACACAAATACTGTCTCTCAATCATATACAGGGTGGAGAAATAATCACACCAGTAGACACCGCTCACCACCATCCCCATTACAGGCAAGAAGAAATGAGAGCAGATCCAGACCAACCACCAGACTCAACACGCCAGTCGCCGCTGTATTGAGCCCACGAGGTAAACTCATATTCTTTCCAGCACTGGTCAACAACTGTGTAGCGGAACTACTCAGAGATACAGGGGCAGTCAATATAGTGGTGAGAAAAAGTTTAGTTTTACCCACAAAGTTTCTACCATTCGAGGAAGAAATAACACTCGCAGATGGCTCACAGAAACTATTCCCGACAGCACAAATTATTATCGACACACCTTTCATATCAGGGTCTGTTATGGCAACCGTTATGGACAATCCTGTTGCTGACATCATACTTGGCAACCTACCAGACATCAAAGACTGCACTAAGGAGCAACTATTCCACTGGATCAATCAAAAGGGCATATACAGAAAACCATGTCCAAATGTAAACAGCGAAAGACAGAAAATACCTCACACTCCACTGGACCAACATGTTGAAGAGGATATTGACATTGAAGCAGATAAACCCATAGCTCTAATTCAAATGAGGGCTAAAAGATATTAGGAAATCGGTCAAGACGAAGAACAGGGTCAGGAGGTTACAAATTTCAGTCCGACTCCTGATGAGTTCCGTGTACAACAGATGAATGACGAGTCCACCAAAACAATGTTCAAGATGACAAATGCCAGAGATCCACACCAACCGTACTTTGAATTAAAAAATCAGCTCCTTACAAGAATAATGTCCACAACCGGGGAAAGACAGCTAGTAGTTCCCAAAATTTACTGACTTCCATTCCTACTGCGATGTCATTCACTACCATTCGCCGGTCACATGGCGGTGAGGAAGACACTACAAAGGATAAAACAGCATTTCTATTGGCCCAACATGTAAAAGATGTATCGACGTTTGTGCAAACATACGCAACCTGCCAGAGAGTCAACAGTATTAGCTCCAAGCAAATAGCACCATTACAGAAAATGGACATTCCAGCTGTACCCTTTCAGAAGGTAGCTGTAGACATTATTGGTCCTCTAGCACACCAGTCAGCAAGTGGCCACAGCTATATTCTAACCATGATTGACTTACGTTCCAGATGGGCGGAAGCAGTACCTCTAAGACTTATATCAGCTGAAACAGTGGGTTATGCACTAGTAAAAATATTCTCAACTTATGGATTTCCCCAAACTATCTTATCGGACAGAGGCACTCAGTTTAAAGCTGAAGTCACCGCACAACTAACAAGGTTGTTGGGAATAAGACAAAACTTCACCACTCCATACCATCCCCAATCCAATGAGGGAATGTGAACGATTTAACAAGACCCTTAAAAGCATGTTAAACAAGCTCGTCGAAAGAGAAAAGCACAACTGGGATAGAATTCTCCCAATGCTGCCATTTGCTTACCGAGAAACCCCACACTCATCAACCGGTTTCTCCCCTTTTGAGCTTCTATTCGGAGCCAAACCTGCAAGCCCACTAGCAAATTTCAAGGAATCACTTCTAACAGAAGAAATAAAAATGTCAGCTTACGAAATTGTTACAAATACCAGACAAGCCAAAGTATATGCCTGCCAAGAAGCTACGTTGAATGCAGAGATAGCGAACCAATACCAACACGACAATAAAATGAACACCGTCATCTCAGAGATCTCAGTGAGAATGACCTTGTTTTAGTGAAACTACCTCATAATACAAAGAGACATCTGACATGGCAGGGACCTTATCGTGTACTAAGGAAAGTCACTGAAGTCGATTATGTCATCGACATGAATAAAAAAGAATCTATATTGCATATTACTCTGCTGAGGAAATTTAACACTCCGCCAATAGGGTGTGAACATCTAGTTGCTAGTGTACAGTATCAAAGCCCAGATACAGCCGCTATTATCAGCTGCAAACTTTTTCTCACCACAAGTATAGTTGAACATTTGTGAAAACACAACAACTGGCCAATAAGACAGAAGAATTAATTATTAATTTATAATAATTTCGTCTTTGTAAATGGATGCTTCCGAATAATAAATTTTTTTCCTTGTCAGCTATTAAATTTATTCTGTAATATCATCTTTTTTATGCTTTATTTTATTTGACAAATTTCTTTTTTATTTTTACGTGTGGTTCATTGTGCCAAGTAATATCTGTGATTGAAGTCTGATTCTGATTTATTAAACTTTATACTATAAAAAATGTATTATAAATAAAACACATTTATTGATTCAATTAAATACGCTTAATATTTCATGATGTGAATGTGTTTTATTTTGGTTTGCACAGTAAGAAAATTATTTCCAGCTTGACTAATCTTTTAACTAAAGCGTACTCAGCATCTTTGTTGACATAGTCAACGTGCATTTCTGTATTGAAAACTCCTTTCTCGACTTAACTGAAGAGGAAAATAATTAAATGATCTAATAACTAATATGTCTGATTATTTTGACATAATAACTTTTCTATAAATGTATAATCTTTTTGATTATTTATACGTATAGATATTACTTAAAAATATTAAAACACACATATTTAAAACACAATGTCTAGGCTTTGTTTACTAAGCTAGGTACTTCCCCTTTTCCACCACCTGTACTAAGTTTTGTTTACATTACTAGGTACTTCCCCTTTTCCAAAACCTGTACTAAGCTTTGTTTACTATACTAGGTACTTCCCCTTTTCCAACACCTGGTCTAAGCTTTGTTTATTAAGCTAGGTAGTTCCCCTTTCTCCAACACCTGTACTAGGCTTTGTTTACTATACTAGGTACTTCCCCTTTTCCAACACCTGTAATAAGCTTTGTTTACTAAGCTAGGCAGTTCCCCTTTTCCAACACCTGGTCAAGCATTGTTTACTAAGCTAGGTAGTTCCCCTTTTCAAACACCTGGTCTAAGCTTTGTTTACTATACTAGGTACTTCCCCTTTTCCAACACCTGTAATAGGCTTTGTTTACTAGTGCGGCGTGGATCATTACTGTGTAGTGGGCTGGGCCGAACTAACCATTCGATAAGTGAAGGTAGATGATTAGGCTAAACAATTGGCCCTCATTTATCAGAGTTCCCGGATGTTTTCATGAGTATAACAAACTGGCAATAAATCTAAAACAAAAAGGAGACACATGGTTGTAAAGGAGCCAGGTTCAAGACCCGGTGATAGACCAGACCTGAAATGTACCGGGATCGAATACTAAAGTAACCAGACATGAATTGTACCGGGATCGAATACTAAAGTAACCAGACATGAATTGTACCGGGATCGAATACTAAAGTAACCAGACATGAATTGTACCGGGATCGAATACTAAAGTAACCAGACCTGAAATGTAACGGGATCGAATACTAAAGTAACCAGACATGAATTGTACCGGGATCGAATACTAAAGTAACCAGACATGAATTGTACCGGGATCGAATGCTAAGTCCCCCAAGTCTAATATGAATTCCTGATATTTGTTTAAGGAAGGTGGGCATTGTGATTGTCATCTACCTGTATCCCCCGTGGTGACTCCCTGGCAATAATACTTTTAGCTATGGATGGGTATGAACTTTAGTATGAAGAAAGGATTAAGAAAAATCGTTTTATTAGTGTTTCTAGCAGTGGTCCCCACAGCGGCGTAGCGTGGGTATCGGCCGCCCAGAGCGGAAGACGATTTTGCCGCCCTCTCATTTAGGTATTTCAATTTAATCTATACATTTTTGCCGCCCCCCCCCTAAAAAGTAATAAAAAGTGCCGCCGGTGCGGACCGCACCCACCGCCCCCCCATAGGTACGCCACTGGGTCCCCAACCTTTTTCTCGCCGCGGACCCGTCAACCTTTGAAAATTTCACGGCGGCCTCGGGAGGCGTGCGAAAGTTGATTGTTTATATGTCAGGTTGTTTTGATTTCACAGTTTAATTAAATATATTTAAACATTCCTAAAACTGAATATAAATTTGATTTAACATGTTAATTCACTAAAACACTAGTTTAATAAGAACCTTGGGCTTGTTTCTCTGCAACGAAACTGTTCCATCTGTGGGAATAAGAGTTGGGAACAGCCGAAGTGAGTTATTTATGTCCAGTTTATTCTGTTGTTTTGTTTTTGTTTTGCAGCCACTGCAGAACCCGCTTCACACAAATAGGATGTCTGAAGATGTAAGTCTGGTGGTGGTGGTTATCTCAAGGTATTCCGCTATGAATTTAATGTAGAACATTGTACACAGTTGTCTCGAATGTAGTTTTAAGGCCGCAGGCATTTGTAATGTCAAGCAGTTGATTTTCTTCTTGCACAGACATGCTAGATTAGTCTGGCTGGTTTTTTGGTGGTTAGCAAGTAGCGCTCGAACTATTTTTAAAGCAAAGACAGGTGATCTTGCACCAACTGGGAGAATAATGAAGGCTTAAGTTTCAGTCTCGTCTAAAATCCCCGCTAATGTTTGAAACATATCCTCTGATCACGTGCCATCTCCGACAACTTCAGTTTGACTTTAAATGCACCTACTACGTCTGCCTAATTGAAAACAGTTGTCATTTTCCCCGAAAGAGACAGCTTGAGTTCATTGAGCAGGCTGTATATGCCACACAGGTAAGCCAGTTTTGTGATCATATTTCGTCACTGAAATGTGCTGCCAGCGGTGACTTCTGTTTTGAGAGAAATCTTTGCAATGGCTCTCGTCATTCAAATACTCTGGTTAGCGATTTTCCTCTGGACAGCCATCTTATTTCTGTGTGAAGTCGTCATTGCTCTTCGTCCATCTCCTCACAAAGCTGCTCAAATAGGCGAGAGTTAAGGGCGTGTGGTTAATGCAGTGCCGGCCTTAGACATTTTTGTGATATAGGCAAGGACAGAAATGCCGCCCTTTTTAGTTTCATTTTTCTAAGAAAACTCTTTAAATGATATTTATTTTGAAGTAAATCCAAATTATGAAAATAAAAATATGATGTATTTATAGTTGTATTACTGGTCTTCATTCTTCATAACAAATTTTTAAATTTGGCAACTTTAAAAAAGTTAAAGAAGAGTTTTAAGTATACGTAGTGTATTTTAGGAAGTTTTTTTTTTTTTTTGCTAAGTTAAAAAAGTAATGAAAAATTAAAAAAAAAATGACATGTCATGTTTATTAAGCGTTAAAAAGATTGAAGAGAATTCAAGAAAAATATGCTTTTCTAGCTTTTGCAGAGGCAAACTCTTCAATTACTTCGGTCAGATACAAATCTTCTGCAATCGTTTTCTCTATAGATATTGTAGCTAAACCAACCAAACGATGCTGAGACATGGTAGAACGAAGATATGTTTTTATGAGTTTGATCTTCGAAAAGCTTCTCTCTGCACTCGCCACTGTTATCGGGAGTGTAAGCAAATTTGCAATACCACGTACACATTCGGAAAAAGAGAACCAAGCCCATTCCACATAGATAGTCTAATATAACTCTAGGCGACCAAGCCCATTCCACATAGATAGTCTAATATAACTCTAGGCAACCAAGCCCATTCCACATAGATAGTCTAATATAACTCTAGGCAACCAAGCCCATTCCACATAGATAGTCTAATATAACTCTAGGCGACCAAGCCCATTCCACATAAATAGTCTAATATAACTCTAGGTGAACAAGCCCATTCCACATAGATAGTCTAATATAACTCTAGGCAACTACGCCCATCTAGGGCTTGATTTTTCTGTAATTCTCCTTGATAAATCAAATAATTCATTGCACAGTTCTGTTGCATTAATGTCTGCCGAATCTTCGTTTTCAGATGTTAAAGCTAATTGAAGGTCCATGCAATCTTTGAAAACCCTTCTTTTATCCAATAGTTTTATTATTTGTTATCCTCATTTTTAGTTCTTTCCAATCATGATAACTGGTTAAATGATCTGGAGATTTTTCATGATGCTGCAATATACTTGACATATTTTTCCAGTGACAACTGCTATGTGTTGCTAAGGCAGATTTACCCCTGTTATATATTCTGCAGCAAAAACAATATACCTTATCTACTTTTTATATTTTTGATTTAATTTTATTTTGCTGGAATTTGCCGCTCCTTGAAATAATGCCGCTCTAGGCAGCTGCCTATATCGCCTATACCTAAAGCCGGCACTGGGTTAATGAATTTAACGACATCAATCGATACGCTGTTAAATTATGGTGCCTTGTCAGATACAGTGCTTAGACCCACCTTCAGGTGCAATATACTTATACCGAGCAGTTAAACCAGACATTCGTCCAGTAATGGCAACGGCTCTGTCTGTGCATATGCCGACACAAAATGACCATTTTAGTTGTCCTGATACATAAACATCAAGTGACTTGACCACTTCAGCTCCTTTGGTGTTGGGTAGCAAAGAGAGTGCACACAATTAATCCTTAACCACACCTGATGAAGATAAAGTACAAAAACAAGTAAGTAATACCTTATTGTCGACAACTGTAGAGTTATCCAACTGGAGTGTTGTACCACGGTGATGTATTAATTCTCTCCAACGATTGTGTCTCAATGTATTCAGTTGATTCCTCAATGCGCCTGGTCACGGTGCTAGCCGACAAAGCAATATATGCTATTTTTAAACACTACCCTCTCCAATTAGTTCACGACAGTGTTCTTTGGTGAAGGGCGAAATCAATTCATCCGCGATAGTGAAATGGCTTTTTTAGTCTTAGCAGCACGGTTAGCCATCAAATATGCTGCACTCAGACGACTCAGTACATTCTAATTCAATGATGTGGTTGACCCTTAGAAATTTCTTCTGTCCTTCATGTCTCCGTTTTTTTTTCTTTCAAACTACTCCAGGGGCGTGTCAGTTAATCCAGGGCGCTTGGCGTTCAAGTGGCGAATCAGTTTTGAAGGTTTCATTGCTTCAATAGGTAGCCGGTCGGCTCACACTATGAGGGTGGGGGTTCGGTGTATGGGAATCACCTGTCCCAGATAAATGTATATTTCAAGTAGGCTTGTGGTATTGTCTTTGAAATTTTTATGATTCTCTGATGTTGACATCTTTTATTCTGTCTATACCCTGGGCCTTTTCCTTTTCCCCAGAAAACTTTATAATGACGTCTGTTTTGTACTCATTTTCGCTAATGTGTGGGTTAAATTTGAGAAATCATGTGACCGAGATGTAACATAGAAATAAAACTAATATCGCTAAACTCAGACAGTACATGTGGGCTAAAAAAAAAGAGGCCAAATATAAAACACACAATACACTTACACCAAGCACTGCTAAACATGAGAAGTACAGAGAGAAGAACGTCACAAATAATCTCTACACCAAGCACTGTTAAACATGAGAAGTACAGAGAAAAGAACGTCACAAATAATCTCTACACCAAAGTTACAACGACACCAGCCAATCAGCTCCCGGTTTACTTCTCGTCCGTGGAAAGTGGCACTATCCCGAGAGATTTACACCACAATAAATAAAATGGAAATAATGTAATAGTTATTTGGCGGCCCGGTACCGCTTGGTTGGCGGACCGGTACCGGGGGCTGGGGACTACTGTTTTATAGAAACTGACATATTAAATAATTCATCCTTACGTGAAACTTTAAAGAAATGAGATTTTAAATTTAACAACCAATATCTAAGTTTGAACTGTACCACGTGATCACCTTTATTGAAATACTCAGTATACAGGTGGCTGGATGGCCGAGTAATGTAGAGCGCTTGACTGAGTGTACGGGGTTCGATCCTCGGTGATTCAAATGGAATTTCCCCAGGTTAAATAATGTGTGAAGTCCAAGTCAACCAGTCTTCAAATGGCACCTGGAACTAATGTTAGGGAAGTACAGACGGCTGGGCGTTGTGTTAACCACACTACATATATGCCGAGGTTACTGAAACAGATGAATTCTACACTTCATCTGTCGGATGGCCTATTACAGGGGTCGGCAACCTTTTGAGACGGAAGAGCCATAAGTTAAAATTTACAATTTTCTAAGTTTTTTTTAAAGAGCCACTAAAATTGTTGTGTCAATATTATGGTATTTGATTAGGATTAGGTATATAAAATAATTTAATTATTTATTATTTTCGCATGGAACAGGAAGGCCACAATTCGACATCGAAAGAGCCGCAACTTGACAACGAAAGAGCCGCATGCGGCTCGCGAGCCGTAGGTTGCCGACCTAATAGGCTAAGGAAACTTTAAGTCAGTATAAAACACACTGGCTATGATATACTAATAATTGTGAGAGTGCGAAATACTAGGCTGGCGTACCGATAATCAAAAAAAAGAAGTCAAGTTTAAAAAAGTGTATTTTATTCTATCATAGTTCTTGAACATTTAAATATTGTGTAACATTATCATGATTAAAATATCTGTGAATTAGTCTTAGTTCTAATTTGACAAGCTGTAATACTGATTCATGTTAACTTTGATTTAAACTCCCTCAGAATTTCACCAAATTTGCTATTATATATCAAATACGACCATAATTTGCCAGTCAATATTTTGATCAAATTTTCCATTATTATTGAATCACAAACCTAATTTAAAAAAAAAATAGTTTCTTTAATGAAATTAATAGCATTGTTGTATTACTGACTTACGTCGAAAACATCATACATAGATCTAAACAACATCGATACCAGAAGATAAATGTAATTGCTAAACTAAATGTAAACTGTAACCAATTATTACCATTAACTTAATTTATGCTCTCGATGTCGACATTTCAGACAAGGTTGAGTCACGTGATCAGTTAAGGTGACCCTTAGCTTCAGGCGATGTCAATAAACTAGATTGGTTGTAATCAAGGTATTTAACAATTATACTCAAATTATGAAGGCAAACAAGTAACATGGTCTCACGGAGTCTAGTTATACTGAAATGTTTGTACAGACTTGTTGACTAGCATTAACTCTGTGAACTTATCGGTAAATATTGGGTTTGTATGACTGTCTGTACGTACCATGCAATAACTCAGCACACGTACATAAATACAAATAGTACAATTTCGTTTGTTGACTATGTACTGAATGGGAGCAGTAAGTAAACAGTATCGCAATGTATTTGTTTATCAATTATAAATTTTTGTATATTAAAAAAAATTAAACAAAGGTTTATGTAGTTCTAACAGTAGCTCTGGTATGACTCGGATCTGGTATGACTCTGATCTGGTATGACTCTGATCTGGTATGACTCGGATCTGGTATGACTCGGATCTGGTATGACTCGGATCTGGAATGGCTCTGTTCTGGTATGACTCGGCTCTGGTATGACTCGGATCTGGTATGAATCGGCTCTGGAATGAATCGGATCTGGTATGACTCGGATCTGGAATGGCTCTGGTCTGGTATGACTCGGCTCTGGTATGACTCGGATCTGGTATGACTCGGATCTGGTATGACTCGGATCTGGTATGACTCTGATCTGGTATGACTCGGATCTGGTATGACTCGGATCTGGTATGACTCGGATCTGGAATGGCTCTGTTCTGGTATGAATCGGCTCTGGAATGAATCGGATCTGGTATGACTCGGATCTGGAATGGCTCTGGTCTGGTATGACTCGGCTCTGGTATGACTCGGATCTGGTATGACTCGGATCTGGTATGACTCGGATCTGGTATGAATCGGCTCTGGAATGAATCGGATCTGGTATGACTCGGATCTGGAATGGCTCTGGTCTGGTATGACTCGGCTCTGGTATGACTCGGATCTGGTATGACTCGGCTCTGGTATGACTCGGATCTGGTATGAATCGGCTCTGGAATGAATCGGATCTGGTATGACTCGGATCTGGAATGGCTCTGGTCTGGTATGACTCGGCTCTGGTATGACTCGGATCTGGTATGACTCGGATCTGGTATGACTCGGATCTGGTATATATTGTAATAGAATTAATATTTAAAAAAAAAAACATCATATACATTAAAAGAAACTCTTAGTCTCTTTGACGACATTTCTTACACTCAATGATCCGTTTCTTTATTCACTTTAAAAAAAAAATTCTTAGCTTTTAATTGATCTGCACTACAAAGTGCATAATAAAAGTATTTATTTTTATCTATCCAAGTAATGTGTGTGTGTGTGTGACGTCCCTGTAAGGATGAGATGAAATCTCTTAGATCCTATAAATCACTAATGGGACGGTTTTTATGGTGCCCTTCTTTCATCCCCCACCATAGCCGATAGTGCAATGACCATGGAGGCACCATGGGAGATATATTGAGAACTTGACCCAAGATCTGAAAAAATGTCCTTCGTCCTCACCGGAGATCGAACCAGGTACCTTCAGGTGGACAGTTAAGCGCGTTACCGCACGACCATCCGTCCTGTGTATGTTTCTGACGAGGCTGAATCTCTGGTCCTTTATACATATAAATTACTTTTGGGTTATCAACAAAAAGCTTCAAACTTTTTTCAATCTAGTTCAAGAATGACAGGAGTTTGGCCTCTTAAGTTGCTACCATCCCCGTAATTTAACTCGACATAATTGAATTTTTTTATTAGGATTTATTTTTCCGTGTTACTGACTTAATTATGGTGAACGTTATATTTTAATTCACTAAAAACTACTTTTTTTTTGACTCAATGAAAAATAGACCATAGATTTACTCACAATGCCAAGTGAAACAGACAAAGTCAATTCTACAACATCGTATGCCACATTGGCTATCAATGTCATGTCCACACCCCAACTTATCAGCGACTTTGCGCGCGACGTCTTCACGCTCGTCAACTACGTAGTTCTCAGCACGGCCATTGGTCTGTTCGGCATCGCTGCAAACGTCATCAACTTGTGCGTGTTCGTCAGGCAGGGCCTGAACAACTCCATGAACGTCAGCTTCTTCGCCATGGCCGTCTCGGATATGGTCACACTCCTCACGCTGCTGTGGCTGAACATTTGTGTGAACCCGTACATCGACACGATGGACAGCTCTTTGGTCTTCACCGAGATCCAGTACCTCACGGCCGGCTGGCCCCACGGCTGCTCGGCTAGGATCACCAGCTGGATCACGGCTTACATCACGGCTGAGCGGTGCTTGTCCGTCGTCCTGCCTTTGAAGATCAAACGAATAGTCAACACTAAACGGAGTGCCATTATCATAGTGCTCATCTACTTGGTCAACATCCTGACCCTAGTCCCTGAGTACTCTACCTCCTACTTTACCTGGATCTTTTATCCCCCGAAGAACAAGACAATGATTCGTCTGGCGTTCACTGGCAACCGACCGGAAGCGGAAGGACTCATTTTCACTTTCCATGCCTCCTTTGCGGTTTTTTCGTTTGTCGCGGTCAGCGTCTTCACCACAATCTTGATCGTTCGGTTGAAACAATCCTCTCGCTGGAGGCAGACCACATCGTCTGCTAGTAATCCATCTGATTCCACCGTCACTAGGGACAAAAGAACCATCTCCCTGGTCATACTGGTGGCCATAATTCTCATCGTCTGCTACACGCCAACTGTCGTCTTCTCCATTGCATCAGCCATCATACCAGAGTTCAGTGTAGTGGGGAGGCAATCCAATATATTTTATTCCGCTTGGTCGTTTGCGTTTCTCTCCCATGCCGTCAACTCCAGCATCAACATCTTCAGCTACTACAAGATGAGTTCTAAATATAGAAACGCTTTCTGGGAAATCTTTTCTCTTTGTAAACAAACGAATTCTTCTACAAGTGCTGGCGGATAGAACATTATAAATTAGTGTGATATTACGCTAACACTTTCGTACAGCAAATCAGAAAGTTAGATATTTGTCATATGGTTCAAACGTTATTTACTTTCGACGAACAGCTAGAGTAAACAATGTTTTAGAAAAATAAACATAACTAATGTTAAAATGGAAATTTTCTTTCTAAAAGCTTGTTATGATATACATAGAAAAAAATATATAATTAACATTGTCATAGAGAACTTGTTTACATTTGGTATTGCATTCGTGTAGACGTTACAGTAGACTTCAGCGCGTGTGGTTATCAGTATGACACACGCAGGATTTAGTGTCACTCTTAGTTCTTCGGTGTGGTGTGGGGGAGGGGGGGCAGAGGGGTCAGTCATAGGTGAAAGAATAAAAGAGGCCCTCTTAGTACCAGATTTATTAGACACCAACACTAAAAAGGGCTACTTCAAATAAATTACCACTTCGAATACAGAATAAACTTTATTTATATATATATATATATTACAAGTTGAAATAAATTAGCCATTAAAATTTATTTAAAAAAAAAACGTATAGGTTTATTCAAAAATATATTTAATGTCTGTTTGTTCAATTATATATTAATTACATTAGTATACAAATTTAACATGGGAAAAAATAATATGAAAAAATACGCAAAAAAAATTGAGAACAAAATACTACAACACTGAAGGATGAGTTGTTTAATTTATTCCAACTTTGTGTCGTAGATTTGTTGCTCCTTTTTTTATTTGCTGCACCAATGTCAATTTTTATTTGTAAATTATAGATTCATGATTCATAAAAAAAAAAATTTGAGCTAACCTGATTATTTTTTGTATAGGCCTACAGGTGCATTAAACAAATCTGATATATTTATATATATATATATATATATATATATATATATATATATATATATATATATTTAATTAATTCATAAGTTTGTTTTTTGTTATTCATTTCAAGTTAAAAAAACTTTTAAAACGGTGTTCTTTGAAGTTTATCTCTTATCCATTATCGAATAGATTTTGTGGAACCCCCATATAAACCACTATTCAAGAGTCCCAGAAATGTACTTTAGAGACATTCTTGTTAAGACAAATATTTTCTGGTGTCTTAATATCCTGGTTACTGCAGCCAGTGGCGCAACCAGCAACAAATGCTGGGGTGGTGGGGGGGGGGGACTCACATTTTGTAATGTAACTTTATAACTTTAATTGTGTATTTATGATTTGGCCCGCCCTTGCCCCCCCCCCCCGGTTGCGCCACTGACTGCAGCTGAAAAATATCCTGGTTACTGCAACTCAGTTTTATCTCCTGTATTGTTTTTGTGGCAGCTATTATTATCTTCATTCTTCATCTTGCCAGTTCCCGGGGGGGTGGGGGTATATATTTATACTTACTGTGAACAAAAGCTCAACAAATTTGAAGCTCCCTCCTTTTATTTTTTGGAATTTTCAATACACAATTCAGCAACCAACGAATTTAGTTATAAATTTAAATAATTTATTTATTTTCTTAATTATCTCCGTACGTCTACTCTCTGGTAAGAAATGAAGAACACAGACATGTTTCTTGAAACACAATCAGCTGTTTATTTCATTTGTATTGTGTCTTATTTAGACGTTTTATAACCGGGCAACTGAGTGCATAGTACATAGCTCAGTCACATAGTACATAGCTCTGTCACATAGTAATTAGCATTGTCACATAGTACATAGCTCAGTCACATAGTACATAGCTCTGTCACATAGTACATAGCTCTGCCACATAGCACACAGTTCTGTTACTAGTCAATATTTCAGACCTATTTAATATATTCCATTGTTTTGCCTCATATTTGGTCAGAAAATTATATGTCTAGTGCTCTTAAAAATCTCAATTCAGTAACATCATTCACTAAGTCGTTTAGATTATTTAGATTATTCTATAACTCTGGCACATTTTAATATTCAGTTATTTATAGCAACACTATAAAAAATAGATTGCACAGCACACCATTCATCGTGTACGTTTGTTTCTATGGCAACACGTCAACTTCCGTTCATAGGTAGTGTCGTGAGATTTAGCGCCATAGTATGTCACACCCGGGCAATGTACATGTGCTGAGTAATTGCACGGTATGTACTCACGCCTGGTAATTACGTGCAGACAGTCATACAAACCTAATAATTTACAGACACGTACATAGAGTTGATACTAGTCAACAAGTCTGTACAAACATTTCAGTATTATTAGACTCTGTGTGACCATGTTACTTGTTTGCCTTCATAATTTGAGTATAATTGTTAAATATCTTGATTACAACCAATCTATTTTATCGACATCGCCTGAAGTTATGGGTCACCTTAACTGCTCACGTGACTCAACCTTTTCAGAGCCTTCAACCCTGCAGCATAAATAAAGTTATGGATAATAATTGTTACAATTTAAATTTAGTTTAGCAATTACATTTATCTTCTGGTATCGATGTGATTTTTTTAGATCTGTGAATGATGTTATCGACGAGAGTAAGTCCATAATACAAAAATGCTATTAATTTCATTTAGGAAATAATTTTTTTAAAAATTATGTTTGAAAATCGATATTAATGGACAGTATACGCGAAATATTTAATGGCAGATTAAAGTACTATATGAAATACATAAAATGTCAGTGAAAGTCATTTTGATGAAATTCTGCGGGAGTTTAAATCAAAATGAACATGAAACATTATTAAAACTAGTAAAATTAGAAACAAACACATATACACATATATTTTACTCATAATAATGTTTCCCAGAATTTCTATTATACCCAATTCATAGCTGAGAGTGCTATGGTCAGGGAGTCAACACGAGGGCTAATGACAGATGACTATCACAGCGCTCACATTCCTGAAAATAATTTATAGAATTCAAATTCAACTTGGTGGATTTTGAGGTTCGATCCCGGGTGTTGAACCCTGCACCTTCACGAGCCTCTGTCTCCTATATTTATTTAGATTTCTTGCCTGTTTGTTGGATAAATTTGAGTACGAAATAATTACTGGTTCCCAGATAAATGAGGGCCGATAGCTTAGCTTTTAAAGATCTTTTATTTGTGCAGTAAATAATTCGACCGCGCGCATCTAGCAATTATAATCAGGCCGCATTCATAAACAAAGTTTAGTCCATTTGTTGGTAAAAGGGGAACTACCTAGCTTAGTAAACAAAGCTTAGTACAGGTGTTGGAAAAGGGGAAGTACCTAGCTTAGTAAACAAAGCTAAGACCAGGTGTTGGAAAAGGGTTCGTAACTAGCTTAGTAAAGAGGATTACGCGTCTACAACAAATGTATAATTGTTCCAGTAAAAAAATAACCACTAACCTACCACCAAAGTGTTTTAAATATTTGAATAACTCAATGTTTGGCTGCTTCAGGTGAAATAAACAAAGCTCACACTCTATACGTATTGTTTTGAATGTGTAAAAAATACTCACTTTAATAAATTGATCTCCGAATACCGGTAAAATGTGAAAACAAAAATGTTGTCTATTAATACTTTAGTTGTGAAGTTTCATATTTTTTTTGGTCATAAATTCTATCATCTGTATTGTTCATTGTTTAGGATTATTGTTAAAAAGACCATGGGTGGGCAAACATTTCCAACCGCGGGCCACGTTGGTTTCCTAAATTTGATAGAAAAGACCGGAGTAAGAAAGATAAATGTAGTGTTATTATGAAGTGATATAAAGTAGATGTAAATGTAGCTGGTGTGAACAGTAGTGGACGGGAAGACCGAGGACGGGATAGTTACATTGCCATTGGATCAGAAATATCGCCAACTACATTTACCAAGAAATGAGAATGAATTTTATTGAACAACAAAAAAATTTGAATAAATAAAATGTAACTTGAAAACATGGGGGAGTCATTTCCATTTCAGCCAATAAGGCTCTTTGTTATGACCTTTGTTATGACCTTTGATATGGCCTTTGTTATGGCCTTTGTTATGGCCTTTGTTATGAACTTTGTATTGGTCTTTGTTATGAACTTTGTTATGGCCTTTGTTATGAACTTTGTTATGGCCTTTGTTATGAACTTTGTTATGACCTTTGTTATGAACTTTGTTATGACCTTTGTTATGACCTTTATATTGGCCTTTGTGCCTTTGTCAGGGTGCCAGAAGCAAGACGGGTGGCCAAAATTACATTTGGCAGGGCCGTGCTGGCCTAGGAATAAGCTATCAGCATTTGATGTGGGCCATTTACGTCGTTGAAAAAAAATGACATTTAGCAAAAAAAAATGTAAATACATAGTGTCACACAGCGACTGTGTTGGTATAGAGGCAGGGGCGCAGTGAGGGGAGAGCAAGGGGGCATCATGCACCGGGCGCTATTCACAAAGAGGCGCCAAATGGGATATTTTACATATAATATTATATGGTTTTCGAATGAGGAAGGGCGCTAAAAACTAAGCCCAACTAAGCCCAACTAAGCCCAACTAAGCCCACCTAATTTATTATACATTTTATAACCTTCAAATGATCCCATTATTTAGAATTTATTAAGCAGCCTAAATCCAGCCAAAGTTCAAATGGAAACCGCCCAAACATGCGGGGAAACCATCTCTATCTGGCTACACTATTGTGCAGCCTTTCATACTGTTGCTCGTTGTGGGATTTTATGAGCCATCACGTCCCTTACATTTGGTGTAATGAAACAAATTTTGGTTTGTTCATTCGGTTGGGCATACTTCTATTGGCTGTACAATTGTACGTAACTGTGGTTGTATGTGTGTGAAGTCCCTGTAAGGATGAGATGAATACTCTTAGATCATATAAATCAGCGATCGGGGAACTTTTTTAATCATTACCCCAAAATATTTTTGTGTAAGTTGATATTATATATTGATATATTATAGCAAATTAAAAATATATACTTTTTACTCACAAAAGTTTCATTTTTATCCCCAAAAATTTCATTTTTACCCCGTTTGGGGTAATTTACCCCGGTTTCCCGACCGCTGATATAAACCATTGACGGTTAACTATTTAGGATGCCCTTATTTCATCCACGCTATTGCCGTAAGTACAATGGCCATGGAGGCACCACGGGAGAAGTAGCGGGAACTTACTTTTACAATGGCCATGGAGGTCACCGGAGATCGAACCATGGACCCTCAGGTCGACAGCCGAACGTTTGACTGCACGACCATCCATCACTCTAACAGTGGTTGCGGCGTAGCACAAACGAACTTCAAAAATGTGATAAACTCTTAGAATAATGAATGTTTTTTCTGTACAAGTAAAATTAAGTTCTTGTAATTTCTTTACGTGTTTTAAAATGAACTAGTTTGAAATGGTTAGTTATGGAATGAAAAAAATAACAAGAATAGCAGACAATGATTATACATAAACTTTATTTAAACTAGCAGTGTACCCGGCGTTGCCCGGTAAGTCGGGAGTTCAAACGTGACACTTGAAACATTTCTAACACACCATTAGTTAAAGAAATGGGTGCTAATTTATGCTACCTACCTAATGTGCAGAAATGACCTACATTTCATGCGTCACAAATTACGTTTTACCCGTCAACGCTAACCAACCCAACCAAACGAAACCAAACCAAACACCTAACCAAACCAACCAAATCAAACCAAACCAAACAAAACCAAACACCGTAAAGATATGGGTGCTAATTTATGCCACCTACCTAATGCATATTTCATACGTCACAAATTACGTTATACCCTTCAACGCCAATAACTTTGTATTATTTGTTTAAACAGTAATTAATTCTCTCAATGTTAAAATCAAAACGAAGCATTGCAATAATGATCAAATTAATTTTTTTTCTCTGCCACTTTGCAGCCCAGAGGGAAGTTGGTGTGGTATGATACAGCACCCGCGAGCAAGTTCAATTCGGCTTCTTTCTTTCTTTCTTTCTTTCTTTCTTAATTTCTTACTTACACTGTTCTTATATATACGGATACGGATGAGATTTTGTTTGTGTATGCTATAAAACATCTACTTCGTTAGCTTATAATACAGTGATTTCTGTTCATATATGGCTGTCAAAATAATACACCACAATAAGTAAAATAATATATTCATCACATATTCAAAAACTATTATTACCTTCATGCCAATCAATTTTTTCCATCAGCATATTTGAAAATTAATGTATGATAAAACCATTGGCTTATTATAATCAAAAAAAAAATATTTTTAAGCTTATACGTTTGAATATAAATATTTTAATGAAAAAAGTTACAATTTTATACATTCATGTATCAATAATTTTCTGGCATATGTTATAAACGACATGAACGAGTCTAAAATAGAGACATACTATCAGGGTGGGCAGTGGCGCAACCAGGGGAGGGGCAGGGGGGCTCAATTTCCCCCCCCTAGGCCAAATCGAAGGGACCCTGCAACTTGTCCAAATCCAATGAATTTTTTGGATTGGGGGGGGGGGAGGTATGTTGCTTCTCAATATGCCATAACCACAATAACTTTCTTTCTTTTGTATCATCAATACATAATTAAAGTTACAAAAAAGACTGTCAAACTCATAATAATAATAATAATCTGTTCTATCCTTAATTCTTTATTAATTAAAATTTTTAGTTTTGATTCGAAGAGTTTTAAAAAAATTTTCGACTGCGGCGGGCTTTTGTTATTTTTCAAAATGTGAGCCCCGCCCACCCAGCATTATTTGCTGGTTGCGCCACTGAGGGTGGGGTTAAGATTACAGTAGGCCCAACTATCAGGGCCGGGTTAAGAATACAGTAGGCCCAACTATCAGGGCCGGGTTAAGATTACAGTAGGCTCAACTATCATGGCCGTGTTAAGAATACAGTAGGCCCAACTATCATGGCTGGAATAAGAATACAATAGGCCCAACTATCATGGCCGTGTTAAGAATACAGTAGGCCCAACTATCATGGCCGGATTAAGATTTCAGTAGGCCCAACTATCATGGCCGTGTTAAGTATACAGTAGGCCCAACTATCAGGGCCGGGTTAAGATTACAGTAGGCTCAACTATCATGGCCGTGTTAAGAATACAGTAGGCCCAACTATCATGGCCGGATTAAGAATACAATAGGCCCAACTATCATGGCCGTGTAAAGAATACAGTAGGCCCAACTATCATGGCCGGATTAAGATTTCAGTAGGCCCAACTATCATGGCCGTGTTAAGAATACAGTAGGCCCAACTATCATGGCCGTGTTAAGAATACAGTAGGCCCAACTATCATGGCCGTGTTAAGAATACAGTAGGCCCAACTATCATGGCCGTGTTAAGAATACAGTAGGCCCAACTATCATGGCCGTGTTAAGAATACAGTAGGCCCAACTATCATGGCCGTGTTAAGAATACAGTAGGCCCAACTATCATGGCCGTGTTAAGAATACAGTAGGCCCAACTATCATGGTCGGATTAAGAAAACAATAGGCCCAACTATCATGGCCGTGTTAAGAATACAGTAGGCCCAACTATCATTGCCGGATTAAGATTTCAGTAGGCCCAACTAACATGGCCGTGTTAAGTATACAGTAGGCCCAACTATCAGGGCCGGGTTAAGATTACAGTAGGCTCAACTATCATGGCCGTGTTAAGAATACAGTAGGCCCAACTATCATGGCCGGATTAAGAATACAATAGGCCCAACTATCATGGCCATGTTAAAAATACAGTAGGCCCAACTATCATGGCCGGATTAAGATTTCAGTAGGCCCAACTATCATGGCCGTGTTAAGAATACAGTAGGCCCAACTATCATGGCCGTGTTAAGAATACAGTAGGCACAACTATCATGGACGTGGTAAGAATGCAGCAGGCCCAACTATCATGGCCGTGTTAAGAATACAGTAGGCCCAACTATCATGGCCGTGTTAAGAATACAGTAGGCCCAACTATCATGGCCGTGTTAAGAATACATTAGGCCCAACTATCATGGCCGTGTTAAGAATACAGTAGGCCCAACTATCATGGCCGTGTTAAGAATACAGTAGGCCCAACTATCATGGTCGGATTAAGAAAACAATAGGCCCAACTATCATGGCCGTGTTAAGAATACAGTAGGCCCAACTATCATTGCCGGATTAAGATTTCAGTAGGCCCAACTATCATGGCCGTGTTAAGACTACAGTAGGCCCAACTATCATGGCCGTGTTAAGAATGCAGTAGGCCCAACTATCAGGGCCGTGTTAAGAATACAGTAGGCCCAACTATCATGGCCGTGTTAAGAATACAGTAGGCCCAACTCTCATGGCCGTGTTAAGAATACAGTAGGCCCAACTATCATGGCCGTGTTAAGAATACAGTAGGCCCAACTATCATGGCCGTGTTAAGAATACAGTAGGCCCAACTATCAGGGCCGTGTTAAGAATACAGTAGGCCCAACTATCATGGCCGGATTAAGATTTCAGTAGGCCCAACTATCATGGCCGTGTTAAGAATACAGTAGGCCCAACTATCATGGCCGTGTTAAGAATACAGTAGGCCCAACTATCATGGCCGTGTTAAGAATACAGTAGGCCCAACTATCATGGCCGTGTTAAGAATACAGTAGGCCCAACTATCATGGCCGTGTTAAGAATACAGTAGGTCCAACTATCATGGCCGTGTTAAGAATACAGTAGGCCCAACTATCATGGTCGGATTAAGAAAACAATAGGCCAAACTATCATGGCCGTGTTAAGAATACAGTAGGCCCAACTATCATGGCCGGATTAAGATTTCAGTAGGCCCAACTATCATGGCCGGGTTAAGAATACAGTAGGCCCAACTATCATGGCCGTGTTAAGAATGCAGTAGGCCCAACTATCAGGGCCGTGTTAAGAATACAGTAGGCCCAACTATCATGGCCGTGTTAAGAATACAGTAGGCCCAACTCTCATGGCCGTGTTAAGAATACAGTAGGCCCAACTATCATGGCCGTGTTAAGAATACAGTAGGCCCAACTATCATGGCCGTGTTAAGAATACAGTAGGCCCAACTATCAGGGCCGGATTAAGAATACAATAGGCCCAACTATCATGGCCGTGTTAAGAATACAGTAGGCCCAACTATCATGGCCGGATTAAGATTACAGTAGGCCCAACTATCACGGCCGTGTTAAGAATACAGTTGGCCCAACTATCATGGCCGGATTAAGAATACAGTAGGCCCAACTATCATGGCCGGATTAAGATTTCAGTAGGCCCAACTATCATGGCCGTGTTAAGAATACAGTAGGCCCAACTATCATGGCCGTGTTAAGAATACAGTAGGCCCAACTATCATGGCCGTGTTAAGAATACAGTAGGCCCAACTATCATGGCCGTGTTAAGAATACAGTAGGCCCAACTATCATGGCCGTGTTAAGAATACAGTAGGCCCAACTATCATGGCCGTGTTAAGAATACAGTAGGCCCAACTATCATGGCCGTGTTAAGAATACAGTAGGCCCAACTATCATGGTCGGATTAAGAAAACAATAGGCCCAACTATCATGGCCGTGTTAAGAATACAGTAGGCCCAACTATCATTGCCGGATTAAGATTTCAGTAGGCCCAACTAACATGGCCGTGTTAAGTATACAGTAGGCCCAACTATCAGGGCCGGGTTAAGATTACAGTAGGCTCAACTATCATGGCCGTGTTAAGAATACAGTAGGCCCAACTATCATGGCCGGATTAAGAATACAATAGGCCCAACTATCATGGCCGTGTTAAAAATACAGTAGGCCCAACTATCATGGCCGGATTAAGATTTCAGTAGGCCCAACTATCATGGCCGTGTTAAGAATACAGTAGGCCCAACTATCATGGCCGTGTTAAGAATACAGTAGGCACAACTATCATGGACGTGGTAAGAATGCAGCAGGCCCAACTATCATGGCCGTGTTAAGAATACAGTAGGCCCAACTATCATGGCCGTGTTAAGAATACAGTAGGCCCAACTATCATGGCCGTGTTAAGAATACAGTAGGCCCAACTATCATGGCCGTGTTAAGAATACAGTAGGCCCAACTATCATGGCCGTGTTAAGAATACAGTAGGCCCAACTATCATGGTCGGATTAAGAAAACAATAGGCCCAACTATCATGGCCGTGTTAAGAATACAGTAGGCCCAACTATCATTGCCGGATTAAGATTTCAGTAGGCCCAACTATCATGGCCGTGTTAAGACTACAGTAGGCCCAACTATCATGGCCGTGTTAAGAATGCAGTAGGCCCAACTATCAGGGCTGTGTTAAGAATACAGTAGGCCCAACTATCATGGCCGTGTTAAGAATACAGTAGGCCCAACTATCATGGCCGTGTTAAGAATACAGTAGGCCCAACTATCATGGCCGTGTTAAGAATACAGTAGGCCCAACTATCATGGCCGTGTTAAGAATACAGTAGGCCCAACTATCAGGGCCGTGTTAAGAATACAGTAGGCCCAACTATCATGGCCGGATTAAGATTTCAGTAGGCCCAACTATCATGGCCGTGTTAAGAATACAGTAGGCCCAACTATCATGGCCGTGTTAAGAATACAGTAGGCCCAACTATCATGGCCGTGTTAAGAATACAGTAGGCCCAACTATCATGGCCGTGTTAAGAATACAGTAGGCCCAACTATCATGGCCGTGTTAAGAATACAGTAGGTCCAACTATCATGGCCGTGTTAAGAATACAGTAGGCCCAACTATCATGGTCGGATTAAGAAAACAATAGGCCAAACTATCATGGCCGTGTTAAGAATACAGTAGGCCCAACTATCATGGCCGGATTAAGATTTCAGTAGGCCCAACTATCATGGCCGGGTTAAGAATACAGTAGGCCCAACTATCATGGCCGTGTTAAGAATGCAGTAGGCCCAACTATCAGGGCCGTGTTAAGAATACAGTAGGCCCAACTATCATGGCCGTGTTAAGAATACAGTAGGCCCAACTCTCATGGCCGTGTTAAGAATACAGTAGGCCCAACTATCATGGCCGTGTTAAGAATACAGTAGGCCCAACTATCATGGCCGTGTTAAGAATACAGGAGGCCCAACTATCAGGGCCGGATTAAGAATACAATAGGCCCAACTATCATGGCCGTGTTAAGAATACAGTAGGCCCAACTATCATGGCCGGATTAAGATTACAGTAGGCCCAACTATCACGGCCGTGTTAAGAATACAGTTGGCCCAACTATCATGGCCGGATTAAGAATACAGTAGGCCCAACTATCATGGCCGAATGAAGATTACAGTAGGCATAAAACTTGTTACATAAAATAGGGCCTAATGTTGCGAACAAAACTAAATGTGAGATAAATGAAGAATAAAGGCCTATTTTCGTTGAAGGCTTAATCAGCCAAATAGTTCATTCAGGGCTGCGTGCTATGTATGTGTACATGGCTAATAGTGCATGATGAATTAGTATTAGGTTTATGAAATCATTTCTTTGCAAACAAATAATTATATATATGTATATATATATATATATATATATATATATATATATGTATGTATGTATATAAATGTATATAATGTAAAATTAATTGTATCTGTTTAATTGTCAATGTGAAATATTTATTTTGCCTTATTGAATAAAAAAATAAAAATAAGTAAAAACAATTTTAAACCAGAAATCCGAAAGTCACAAAGCTGTAAATAGAAGTCGGGGGGGGGGGGTTAAATCACCTCAAATGGGGATAATTAAAGTCAGTGAATAGTGAAAACAATTATCGTATGAGTTCCTGAAAAAAAGGAAATGATTTACTCAGCTTTAGTTGAAAACATTATTTCTTCAGATTAACTGAATCTAAGGCGACTAACTCTGCATAGCCAATGTTGAACTTATTTGCAGATTCCGCTTGTATTTTTGTATTTCCAGAGCTGATGTTGAAATTTCTGCAGATTAAATAAATCCAACTTAAAACATATCTAGCAATATATAATTAAAAGATTTACAATTGTAAAATCTAAAGTTGTAGATATATACTTAAAACTATCGTTATTGCAAAATTGTTTCAAAACTGACATTTTTGTGTTAGTGTTTGTTTATAGCTTCGATGTGTGTGTGCATAGGTGTATAATGTGTCGACACTAAGAACAATCAAGTAACTATTGTTAGGGCTCTGACTATGCAAATCCTTTACGTGCCAAAACATTTGGTCAACTGAATTCCCAAAAAAACTTTATGCTAATGTTTCTATAGACTATCATAATTATACAATAAAATACAATAAAAAAATTAAAGTATTCTTTTCAAAACATTGGTTTGCACACACACACACACACACACACATATATATATATATATATATATATATATATATATATATATATATATATATATATATATATACAAACACTTCCCAAGATATTATTTTATTTTAGTTTGGTTTTTTGTGTGATTTTTTTTTCGGTCACAGAAAACGATGTCACATTAATGTTGATATATCTGAGGTAAAAACACAAACAAATTGCACCTACCAAGAAAGCTTTATTTTTATATTTAAGGACAAAAATGACGACTTACACTTGAACAGGTAAAGGCATGTCACTGATATTTTCATTATCCCTGTAAAAATGTCGAAAATGTTCATAAAGTTACATTGATAAAGTCTAACTTACCAATATTTAACAAAAGTTGTGTACAATTATAAATCTGTTGACGTGAAAATTGAACAAATGGCATATATTTTAGGTACTCGTGAATAATTTAACAACAAAGTCGAAAAAACTGAAGCAAACGTTTCGTTTCAGCGTCTTTTAAATTGATACCAAATTTTTATAAACCGTATTTGATGGTAATGGATATTTCAAATTATAAAATGAGTGAAATATAAATTATATTTCACTAGCTGTACCCTGCAAAACCTTTTCATATATTTATATTCCCTTAGGTTAGATCAGTAGGCTAGGTGATTTTTGGTTTCGGGCAGATCCGATTTTTTTCATGATTTGTATTATTATTGTTTACGATTGACGATTTTAAACTGGAATACTGTTGTATTAATTTTTACTTTCGATTTAACGTAGAGCCCAAATCTCTATTATATATACTTTTTTTTGGATGTCAAAATGGAATGTTTTACTTTTAGAATTACAAAATTCGACACTGAAAGCATTCAAGGCGAACGAAAGAGGAAACTATTAAATGTTGAAAAAGAATGCCTTTTTTTTTTAAAAAAAAAATAATGTTTCTTTATTCATTATAGAAATTAAAGACATAAATATGCTTGAAATAAAACATTCAGTTATAAATACATAGTACTTGTGAAAATAATGACTGCAATTATTTGTTGAAATTAGCAATGATCGAGTTAAAACGTAGAAAAAAAAAACCTACAAAAAAATTAACAAAAAACATAAACATCGTAACATTTAAGTCACAATTAGCCAAATATTAAATTAGTTATAGTTAAAGATAACATGTTAAAATTATAGATAGTAGGTCTTTGATTTATGTTAAATAAATTAAATATTTTTAGAAGCCTACCTGTTTTTAGGATCTTGTGGTATTATTTCAACTTCATTTGTAATAATTTCTGCTTCGCCTGCCCCTTTCTCTTTTAACAGTGCCACTATTTTTGACCATCCGTTTTGTTTGGCGATTTTCAGTGCTGTCCAGCCTTTATTATTAATTTCATTCAGGCTTGCTCCTTTCCCCAACAGCATATTGACTGTTTCATTGTGCTTGTTTTGACAAGCATACATTAGAGCAGTCCATCCTTCTGTGTTGACATGGTTGACGGTTGCACCGTTAGCTAATAGCAGTCCAACAGTTTTAGAATGTCCGTTTTGAGAAGCGAGCAATAGAGACGTCCAGCATTCCTTGTTAGAATCATTTACGGATGCTCCTTTCTGTAACAGTAAATCAACAATATCAGTGTGTCCATTTTGAGATGCCATCATTAAGGCCGTGCTACCGTCTTTGTTATGTTTATTAACGTCTGGATTACAGTCGAATAGTAACTTGGCTGTCTCCTTATGTCCATTCTTTGAAGCAATCATCAACGCCGTATTATCGTTATTGTCAGCTTGATTAATATCCGCCCCATACCTCAAAAGTAAATCAACAAAGCTAGAGTTGCCTTTTTCAGATGCAATCATTAGAGATGTTATCCCATTTACGTCACTTTCATTAATGTTAGCTCCACGTTTCAAAAGGCTGTAAACTGTGTCTATGTGACCATTTTCTGAAGCTAAGTGAAGAGCTGTGCATCCATTTATGTCTCGTTGATTTATGTCTGCTCCAAAACCGCCAACAAGAAGGTCAACAATATCACTTTGTCCGTGTTTAGCAGCCGCTGTGAGTGCTGTCAAACCATTATCGCTGACTTGACTACGAGCCAAAAGACATATATACTCTTTAAATAACAAACTATTGCCACACTCTATAGCAATAAAAAGGGCCCTGCACAAGTACATATCACGCTCTTCTTTGTTTTTTACACTGTTCAAAATTATTTCAACTGTATTGTTGTGTCCTCTGATAATTGCAATTTCTAATGCTTTATCTATGCATACACCATATCCTATCAACAGCTCAACAGTTTCCGTGTGTCCGTTCTTAGAAGCGAGCATGAATGCTGTGTCCCCATAATGGTTTACTTTCTCTATATTTGCTCCAAACATTATCAACAGGCCAACCACTTCCTTGTGTCCCCTTTCAGCAGCCAACATTAACGCAGTTTCACGTTTATTGCTAACAGCATGTATGTCAGCTTCTCTCATTAATAATAAATCTACAGTTTCTTTGTGTCCATTTTGAGAGGCTAACATTAAAGCTGTGTAACCTTCTTTGTTTTTCAAATGTATATTATCTCCTATTTCCATGAGTAAAAAAAGAATTTCTGTGTGTCCATTTTGAGAAGCTAGCATCAGAGCAGAAGAACCATTTTTACTAACTCTATTAACATCGGCTTCATTTTTCAACAGTGTAGTAACAATGTCGGTGTGTCCATTCTCAGATGCCATCATTAATGATGTTAAATTGTTATTGTTTGAAAGATTTATTTTGGCTCCATGTTCTAAAATTAACTCAACAATTTTGGTGTGTCCATTTTCACAGGCAAACATAAGTGCAGTTCGAGAATTATTGTTAGTCTCATTAACATTCGTTCCTTGTTTTAAAAGTAACTCAACAGATTGTGTGTCTCCATTTTGACAAGCTAACATTAGTTCAGACTTTCCAGTAATGCTAAAATCATTTACCGGTACTTTAACCTCATTTGTAGATGCTCCGTTCTGTAACAATATATCAACAATATCAGTGTGTCCATTTTGAGATGCCATCATTATTGCCGTGCTACCATCTTTGTTATGTTTATTAACGTCTGCATTACAGTTGAATAGTAACATAACTGTCTCCTTATGTCCATTCTTTGAAGCAATCATCAACGCCGTATTATCGTTATTGTCAGCTTGATTAATATCCGCCCCATACCTCAAAAGTAAATCAACAAAACTAGAGTTTCCTTTTTCAGATGCAATCATTAGAGAAGTTATCTCATTGACGTCACTTTCATTAATGTTAGCTCCACGTTTCAAAAGGATGTTAACTGTATCTTTATGCCTATATTCTACAGCTAGTAAAAGAGCTGTACGTCCATTTTGGCCAGGTTTATTTACATCGGCATTACAATCTAAAAGTAATTCAACAATAGAGCTATGTCCATGTTTAGCAGCGACTGTAAGTGGCGTCAAATTATCACCAATTACTTGATTCAAAGAATCGGGCGATAAACACAGTTTAACTATGTCAATATTTCCACGCTCGGACGCAGCAACAAGTGCTTTACCTAAATAAAAATCATGCTGCTCTTTGTTTTTTTCCTTTTCTAAAATTATTTCAACAGTTTTCGTATGTCCATTTTCAACAGCCATTTCCAAGGCTCTATCCATTTTTAAACCCTTTTGTATCAACAGTTGAACAGTTTCCGTGTGTCCGTTCTTAGAAGCGAGCATGAATGCTGCGTATCCATGTCTTTTATCTTCATCTCTCATTGCACCAAACGTTATCAACAGTGCAACCACTTGAGTGTGTCCACCTTCAGCAGCCAACATTAACGCAGAGTAACGTTTATAGTTAGTGTAACATGTGTTAGCTTTTCTCATTAATAATGAAAGTACAATATCTTTGTGTCCATTTTGAGATGCTAACATTAAAGCTGTGAAACCTTGTTTGTTGCTTTCATTTATATTTATTTTTGTTTCTATCAACAAATTAACAATTGCCTTGTGTCCATTTTGAGAAGCTAGCATTAGAGCAGAAGAACCATTTTTACTAACTCTATTAACATCGGCTTCATTTTTCAACAGTGTAGTAACAATGTCGGTGTGTCCATTCTCAGATGCCATCATTAATGATGTTAAATTGTTATTGTTTGAAAGATTTATTTTGGCTCCATGTTCTAAAATTAACTCAACAATTTTGGTGTGTCCATTTTCACAGGCAAACATAAGTGCAGTTCGAGAATTATTGTTAGTCTCATTAACATTCGTTCCTTGTTTTAAAAGTAACTCAACAGATTGTGTGTCTCCATTTTGACAAGCTAACATTAGTTCAGACTTTCCAGTAATGCTAAAATCATTTACCGGTACTTTAACCTCATTTGTAGATGCTCCGTTCTGTAACAATATATCAACAATATCAGTGTGTCCATTTTGAGATGCCATCATTATTGCCGTGCTACCATCTTTGTTATGTTTATTAACGTCTGCATTACAGTTGAATAGTAACATAACTGTCTCCTTATGTCCATTCTTTGAAGCAATCATCAACGCCGTATTATCGTTATTGTCAGCTTGATTAATATCCGCCCCATACCTCAAAAGTAAATCAACAAAACTAGAGTTTCCTTTTTCAGATGCAATCATTAGAGAAGTTATCCCATTGACGTCACTTTCATTAACGTTAGCACCATAGTTCAAAAGGTTTTTAACTGTATCTGTATGACCATTGTCAGTAGCTAGTTTTAAAGCTGTACATCCATTTTTACCTCGTTTATTAACTTCTGCTCCAGAACGTATAAGTAATTGAACAGTATGACTATGTCCATTTTCAGCAGCGACTGTGAGTGCAGTCAAATTATTTTCAATGACTTGATTAGGATTTGCCATGAATAGACGCCGTTTTATCAAATAATTATTTCCACACCGTGAAGCGACAACAAGCGCTCTACTTAAATACATATCATGAATTTCTGAGTTTTTTACACTGTCTAAAATAATTTCAACAATCTTCATCTGCCGTCCTACAATTGCAATGTCTAAGGCTTTATCTATATTTACACCGTATTCTATCAACAGCTTAACAGTTTCCGTGTGTCCGTTCTTAGAAGCGAGCATCATTGCTGTGTTACCATACATATCGCTCAAGTTTTCTATGTCAGCTCCTCTAGTTAATAATAGATCTACAGTTTTGGTGTGTCCATTTTCACAGGCAAACATAAGTGCAGTTTGAGAATTCTTGTTAGTCTCATTAACATTCGCTCCTTGTTTTAAAAGTAACTCAACAGATTGTGTGTCTCCATTTTGACAAGCTAACATTAGTTCAGACTTTCCAGTAATGCTTAAATCATTCATACTATATGGAGGTACGCTAGCTTCATTGTTCTTACAACTAATAGCCCCCATCCTGTATAAGCTTTCTCTGTGTGTGTGTGTGTATGTGTGTGTTAGGGGGGGCCGGGGGGGGTTGTCCTCAAATCTTGTTACTCACTTCCTATTTCTAATTTTGTGCGAAGACTCTAAGTTGGCATGCATACATGTAGACTCTGCGTGACAAAAATGAAAAGCGTGGAGATTACAATATAATGAAATTATACAATCTTTACATAAGTTGATAATTAGCATTAAATAAACAAATAAACTATATCTGGATGCGCTACAACGCTTATGATTTTAGAAATGTTAACTTACAGAAATATTTATTTATTTGAAGTATAAAATACTGAGAATTTTTTATTCATATATATCGTTATTTAAAAACAAAAATCTTTATTTTAGTAAGGAATAGATTAAATGAATCGTAGAAATAAATTTTCAGAGCATGGTGTAGATGGTGAGGCGAACTAAAGTCAGTTGACGCTTAGGATGCAGAGAAAGTTATTTGCCCCCTTCCCCCCCCCCACCCCATAAATATATTATTTACAAATAATGCATTTATTGAAAATAAAATAGTTCTGTCATTAACAAAGTAGGCATGCCATATCAATCACACTTTTTTCAAATAGTTCATAAATCAAAACAAAAGTTATAAAATATCACAATAAGATCTTAAAGAACAGAAAATCACATAACTGAGAAAAATTAAATGGAAGTTAAATCGTTTGCTTTTTGCTTTACAAGCTTCTATCTATCTGTCTGTCTGTCTGTCTGTCTGTCTGTCTGTCTGTCTGTCTGTCAGTCTGTCTGTCTGTCTGTCTATCTATCTATCTATCTATCTATCTATCTATCTATCTATCTATCTATCTATCTATCTATCTATCTATCTATCTATCTATCTATCTATCTATCTATCTTTCTGTCTGTTCGTCATCCATTTATCTACCTATATACATACATATATTTCATATTTTTATGTGTATACATCTCACACATAATAAAGTTATTCACAACCACACAACCAAATAGAAATAAAATTAAAGCTTCATAGAGACACATTCAGTAGAAACTAATTCTTTAAAAGAACCAGTAGTCATGCAAATAGTCCTAACTTTTCAAAAGCTAAGCATGACATAAGCATACAAATTTAATCAAAATGATCTCTTATACTTTTTATTTGTTGAGTATACAACTTTATTGATATAAACTCAAATAAAACAAACTTAATAAAAATCTTACTTTTTCGGGTCAGGTGGATTTTAGCCCAGTTATATTTAAAATCAGTCATACAAATACAATATGTAATAATTCGGTTCACTATATGCCTAAGTACTTAATCATTCCACAAACAGCCAGTGTAACCAATATCCTGAGGTCTCTTTGTTGGCTGTCATTGATGGACCAGGTCTTGCGTAAAGTAATGAACAAAGTATAGAATTCATGGAACAGAAATTTCTGATAGTGACGAACCAGCGACTTTAAAGATTGCGCGGGTCTCGATACTCTTGAGTTGCCATAGACTTTACCCCCTCCCTCTTACCCCCTACATAAACTCTCTTTCGGGGGTGGGGGGGGGATTGTTGTTACAAGAGGGCAGTTCAAACTTTTTGGGAAATGACAATCAAAGGTGTAAGGAGACCCGATTTATTGACGTTTTGTTCAACGTCTATTCTTATGTGCTTTATAAAAAAACTAGTAATCCTGCGGCGTAACATATGCCGCCTTATCAATCAATATAATTACTGTAATTTTATTTTTAAATAAGGAATCAAACAAAATAACAGGCTGACATCTTCTGAGAAAAAACATGGTATGCAAAATTGAACTTTGACCTATCATGTGCGAACATTTTATTGTTTATTTTTTTTTCATTCAGTTTCTAACAAACATATTTCGGTGTGGGGGAGGGTGTCAATTTTTATTGCTATTTATTTTTGGTTTGCAGCAATTCGCTTTGTGTCTGCCACAATCCACCCCTTCCACCAACACACTATAGTGTTGATTTTTTAGACTTGCTCAACCCAGCTTAAGTGTCTTTTAGTATAGCTTTCATCCTACAGTACCTACACTATTCAGTACAGATAGATGTTGTGCAATGCATATATATTTTGAAACAGTTACCATTTGTTTGTAATCTATATTAATACACCATTTTTTATTCTCAAATTGGAAATAGTTCAATATTACTTTATTCTTCACACATAATTTTATTATTAAATGTGGTTTATTATTTACAATAATCAGTTAACATTATAATGTTATTTTATGTACAGCATTCCCTCATTTCCGCGGTTAAACGGATACAGAATTTACCGCGACGGGGGATAAATGAAATAGTTTCGTATTTAGAGCACGTAAAAACATGAAACAACGCGAGTTCTCAAACGTTGAACGCGTCTTCTATAAATAGTCTTGCAGGCTGATTTAATTACTGGAGCTGTCTAGATATAAATTAGTACTAACCCGAGCGAAAGAACGCCAGTTGTCGTCTGCGACGTATTCGGGAATTCCACATTCTATAAATAGCCCTGCGTCTTGAAGCTGTGAATTATATATATCGATAATTGTATTTCTACTGCTGCAACATTTTCTCCAACACCGTAATACCATTATGACTAATATAAATTATATAGCTTTGATTATATTTTTGTTTACGTTAGGCTACCAGTAAAAATGATATTTGTAATTTTTTTTGCGTTAATTTTTTTTTTCATATGAACAAATAAATAAATAAAAAAAAACAACAACAAAAGAAATAGCTAAACAAACCAATGCTGCAGAAAAAATGAGAATAAATGTCGTTATTTATTTCGTTTGTTCTTAATTTTAAGTTTTATTCTTTTTCAATCGCTTAGCTTTTAGTTGTCTCTGTAAAGATGCAGATCCATGGGGGAAGAATGTTACGCCTAAGGGCAAAAAAAGTTACAGGGGCTCCATTTAATGTATACATTTAATAACCTCTCTAAACGAGCCTAGTCAAATAAATTAAGAAAATTTTTTCATAATTTTATACAAAATTCAATAAGCCTCTTATTGAGAAATTACTATTTACAGATTTCGACTTACTGTTTAGTGGCGCAAAACAGTTTATAATTTACACAATACATGTAACTGATTATATAATGCATGTAACTGATTATAACATAATGCATGTAACTGATTGCATTTACGAAATATATTTTGATTTCGAAAACTCTTTAATCGGGGAAATATTTTTTGGCTTTTAGACGCTAATGTAACACTGGCTATGTTTGGTTGTTTGAAGAATCACGAAGTAATTTTCTTTGGTCTGCTCATCCTAATGATGTGTAATTCACATTTGTCTGCAAAAATTATTTTTATTCACATTAAAATCATTTTAAATTTAAAGCAGCCGGGGGGGGGGGCAGGGGAACGTGGGTTGTAGAGTTAAAACCATTTGTTTGAAATTCATGATGACATAATGCTTAAGGACCATCTCCATTCAATACTAAAATGACACATACCATCATTTTAGTGTGCTTACTGTAGACCTCTTCAAAATCTGACGTTAAAAAAGGTAATAAAAATATACTAGCTGTACCCTGCAAAATCTTTGCATAGAGTTATATCCCCTTAGGCTTGATCGGTAGGCTGGGTTATTTTTTGGTTTCGGGCAGATCCGATTTTTTTCATGATTGTATTTTAAACTGGAATACTGTTGTATTAATTCTTTACTTTCGATTTAACGCAGAGCCCAAACCGCTTTTTTTTATATATTATTGAGTATCGGTGAACGTTGTTGCAGCTGCCAACATAATAGTTGATCTGTAATTGTCCGATTGGGTGTGTCTAAATGTACCGATATTTCTTGCCCCACTCACCGTTAAAACTAACAGAACTATAAGCTTTATTGTTGGCACATGTCCCATAAAGCTTTTAAAACTTCATCGTTCGGTCACTTGGTAAGTTGTGTTGGGTATGTTTTTTGTAACATACTATCATTTGACATTCGACACCATGACGTCAGATAGTGTGCTGAGGGAATAGGTTAAATCTTTCTACGGTTGCCTGCACATGAAAGTCAACTCGAATGACCAAATCAATACAGCCTCAGTGTTGCAATATCTATATTACCTCTGGTGTAATTAATCCAGAAATTAATACTTACTTGAGGCGACCATTGATTAATTATATATTAACTTAGGACTAATCAATTTTCTACAATGTATAGTGTTTTGAACATTTTTATTTTAAATACATTACACATGTATCTAGTTTTTGAAATCTCTTTATTGTATTGAGACATTTAAAATCAGAGTTCTAAATCACTCTTTAAATCGAGAGCTGCCTTCTGTTATTTAAGTTAAAAGTTATACTTCTGTATGATGATGTAAATAGAATCTCATACTTTTTTAAAACTCCGTTACTCGATGGTCATTTAGTTGTGACCATCAACTACGTGTTATCGGGTTAGGGTTCAGACCTCAACGTTTCTTGGCACTTAGTTATATCTTACGTGGTGTCTTCTGGTTATGGAGTCGATTTTGACAGGGTACAATGGGTTAATAAATTTAATAGAACGTTAGGACCAAAATGCAGAAATTAGACAAGCAGCTAATGATTTTTTTTAACTAAGGTTAAAATTTAACTGTGCCTAAAATAGGTCAGCTTAATCTATAACAGTTTACATAAAATTCAAATTGTATTCATTCATCAAAATATATTTTCCTTGTCAAATATAAAACAATTAAGTTATATTCATTTCAAAATTTGACTTTATTGAATTTGTGTATTTCCATCTTAGTTATAGATTGGTACTCATGATTTTTGGCTAATATAATAAATATAAAATATATTATATTCAAATTTAAAAGAAAAAAATTAGTTATCTTACATCCTCCGGAGATCATTTTTATATATACCGTATTGGAAGACATTAAAAAAATAATATAGAAGCACATCTTTTAAATTTTTTTATATCGATTTATGTCAACAGTCCTTTGGAAAATGATTTATCAATTCATTGATCAGACAAAGTATTTATGTTATTTCTTTTCAAATCTGAAACACTAAAAAACACGAGAAGTGTGAAGATTCATCAAAAACAATATTACGAGATTCTATAGCAGACGATATAAACAATTCGTCGCCTGGCAACAGCTCTACCAGGTACACGTCACAGGCTTTGGAGAATCTTGTCGGCTGCGATGTGTGTGTTATGGAGTGCACCGGTCCTGACCCTTTCCTCAGGACATTAATTTGGACTTTTCCCCCAGAATGGACATAAAAATTCAACGAAACTGCATAAACACCGTGCCAGGGTGCGGTGAAAATACCGTCTCTGGGATTATAATGGTCGCCATTGTTGTACTTAATACAATAGAAACATGTAACTCTTTCGTCTAGGTGGATGTTCCATCTCTTTCTCTTGGGAAAAAACGCAGAAAACAAGGGTCTACAGCACATGTTTTCTTGCTCTGCATTGGGCATGCAGTAACTACGAGCTAAAAAGAAAAAAATCATAATACCAAAATTTACAGTTATATAGGGGGGCCGATAATCGAAAAAAATGATACGAGTAAATTTTTTTATCTGCATATCTATATATCCATGTATCCATCTGTCTATATGTCTATCTATCCGTCTGTCTGTCTGTATCTCTCTGTGTTTTTATGTATAATATCTAATTTTCAATCCATCTTTGTATATCATATTCTGTTAAAAACATTTATAAGAATCATCTTACGTGAATTATCGCGGCCAGAGCAGCTGTACTCATCTTCACTACGTTCATCGCCAGTGTTTCTCATTTCATCTAGATCACATTCAATGCCACTGAACTAGATAATGCAAAGATTGGTTATTATTTTTTTTTTTAAAAGTCAAGTATGCACATTATACAACACTAGCTGTACCCTTGCAAAACCTTTGCATAGAGTTATATCCCCTTAGGCTTGATCGGTCGTAGGCTAGGTTATTTTTGGTTTCGGGCAGATCCGATATTTTCATGATTGTATTTTAAACTGGAAAACTTTTGTATTAATTCTTTACTTTCGATTTAACGCATATCCCAAACCGTTTATAAATATTATTTGGAACAAAAACTTATTGGACTTAGCTTCTTTAAACAACTTTGTTTACTTTCACTGGGTGAAACAGATATTTATTGATTCGGCCTGCAATACAGAGCTAGTAACATGACAATAAAGTAGTATGTTTCTTTAACATTTCTTGGTCATCTAACAATTTGGCCGCAGTCTCTGCATGACCCTTTCGTTGAGAGCCCAATTAAACGTGGTGAATGTTTCGCTAAAAGGGCGGCAATGGACGCTATTCAAGTTAATGCAGAGTTATGTCCTCACTCGAGCCTTTGAAGCAGGTCTCATATAGCTTGAGATTGAAAAAAAAAACATGTTGAATGATGAAGAAGAACACCCAAACTCTACATGAACGTCATAAACTGCCCCATAGCCAGCACAGAGGACAGAGGAAGATGCAGCCTAAGAACTGTATACTGGCTAGATTGACAATCATGACATAAACCAGTATGGTTATCCAATAGCAATTACTAAGTAGTACTCTCTCATAAAAACAATTAGGCCTACCAAATAGTCTTTTTATAGTCTTTTATTGTTGTTTATGAAAAAGATGATTCGCAAAAAATTGACTATGTCCAAGTTCACGGTACAATGACAAAGATAAAAAAAGAAGAAATATTACCCTTGAGTGCAAATGTTCAATGTTCGAATCAAATTTTCGACGATTCTCTTGTAGGGATGATTCTACTTTGGAGACTTGACAAATCATTGAGTCGACTCTGTGTGTCAAATTGTCTACCTTACTGTCTGTACTCTCTACACATGATTTTAGTTTGTCGGAAACATTTTGAAGCCGGCCTTGGAGGACTAAGAGAGTATATTAAAAAAGTCTCTAATTATAAATATTTATATATATATACATGGGCGTATTCATGGGGGGTGCAAGGGGG